>CM053502.1:808556-833186 GCA_028627145.1 Eidolon dupreanum
GCGGGGCTGCGCCTGCAGCCGCGAGGGGAGGGGGCCGCGCGAGGGGGCGGGGGGCCCGGTTTGCGGCCGCGCGGGAGTCCCGCAGAGGCCCGCGGGCTCCGAGCCTGCAGAACCAGCGTGCTCCAGCCCGCGCCCGGGCAGAGCCTTCTGGAAGGGGCCCCCGCCCCCCGCAGGTCAGTGACCCCCCGGAGGCCGCAGCCCAGCCCCGCAGCCTCCGGCGCCCGGTGAGACCCCGCCTGCCCACTTGGCAAGGCTGGCTCCGCCGGCGGCGGGCGCGCAGACCCTTCGGAGGGCGGGTGGGCGTGAGTGTCTGAGAGCGGGGTGCGGGGTGGGGGGCGGGCCTGGGGGCGGGGGCGTCCTCACTCACCTCTGTTGTGCGCGTAGAGGAAGCCCAAGGCCACCAGGGCGCCTGTCACCAGGAGCAGCAGGAACAGCAGCCCTCCTTCCAGAAAGCCTGGGCGCTTCTGCCCTGCGGGGCGGGCCATCTCCACCATCCCCACCGGCCTTTCCGGCTTCCCCATCGCCAAGTCTAGAAGGGGCCGGTGCACAGCTGAGCCACAGCAAGGCCAAGGGCAGCAGCAGCGTCCGCCTAGGGCAGGGGAGGTGCGCTGTGGAGCCCGCGAGGCGCTGCCCCAGGCCGGAAGGGCCGGACGCTGGTTGGGAGCAGGGGCAGGGTCCTTTCGGGGTGCTGGGTCCCTCTCTCCATTGCCAAGCGCACACCTGGCCCGGAGTCTGTGTTTCCACGCCCTTCCTTGGCTGGAGGCGCCGAGTGCCTGGGGCCCCCTGGAGCAGGGGGCGCCCCCGGCTGCCGGCCACTGCGGCAGTCTCTCCCAGAGGTCGGCCTCCCCCAGCCCACTCTGGTGGGGGCTGGTCTGCGGACCACTCTGCGCACAGCCCGGCCCCTGCGCCAGACCCAGGAGGCCCTGCTGGCCCTGCTTCTCGAGGGGCTACTGCAGGGGACCCCGCCTGGGGCACAGCCACATGCACACACGCACTCACATGCACGCACATGCAGGCGAGTGTGCATGCACACAGGTGCGTGTGAGTTGTGTGCATGTGCTCTCACACATGTGCACATGTGTGCATGTGTGCATCTGCATGCGAGTCATGCACGTGTGTGTAAGTGCATGCGTATGAGTGCGCATGTGCACACGTGTGAGCTGTGTGCATGCACATGTGTGGCTGCATGTGTGCGTGTGTGCACGCACATGCATGCCGTGCACATGTGAGTGCATTGCATGTGTGGGCATGCATGTGCAGTGTGCTCCACGTGTGCATGTGTGTAAACACGTGCATGTGAGCACACACTATGCACATGAGTCGTGCACGTGTATGAGTGAATGTGCACTGTGTGAGCATGCGTGTGTGTGAGAGTGCACGTGCTCCTTTGTGTGCATGTGTGAGCGTGCACTGGTGTGAGTATGTGTGTGCCTGTGCATGCACGTGCGTGTGCACACACCTCCTTCACTCAGAGCCCTGCCCTGGAAAGCTGCTTGGGCACCTAGGGAGCCGCTGGCCGCTCTCCACTCAGGACAGGCTTGTGGCCCCGGCGTCCGGGCCCCGGTGCCCAGTGTCTGGGAGAGGCTTGAGGACACAGGCCGAGTCCTGGCCTGGGCAGGGACGTCCGGCCGCCGAGACCGCCCAGGGCCGGGCTGGGTGTTCTTACCTGCCAGCACCCGAGGGTCTGCCTGTGCTTGGTCCCGACTCACTGGGGTCTTAGACGGGGCACCTGCCACGTGCCCCCACACGAGAGGGGAAGCAGGGCCCGCTCCGGTCTCTAGACCAGTCACCGGCCGCCATGCCCCCGCCATCCTCCCTGCCCCACATCCCTGCCTGCTGCCTGTCACTCGCCACGAGCCCTGCTCAAGGTCACTCGCAGCGAGGCCTCCCCTGGGTTCTGTGCTCACACGGCCAGCCCCAGCACCCCCGTACCCCGGATCCAGACACACGCCCCTCATTTCCATTTCCACTTCCATCTTCTCGGGAACGTCATCGCCAGGGGCCAGGGGCTCCATCTGCGGGGCCCCCAGCACCTGGACTGTGCCCACCAGCCCGAGGCATGGACCAGCATTTGT
The DNA here is from genome assembly GCA_028627145.1 of Eidolon dupreanum. Lineage (NCBI taxonomy): Eukaryota > Metazoa > Chordata > Mammalia > Chiroptera > Pteropodidae > Eidolon > Eidolon dupreanum. Next base: position 810,632 of record CM053502.1, read on the forward strand.
GAAATGAGCGAAGGTGGACGAGTGAGCCCACCGACTGGACGGGACGGGCCTGGCCTCGGCCTGGCGTCTGTGGCCCTGGGTCCCCCAGTCGCCTCACTTTCATGAGGACGAATGAATTCGCTCGCTCGTTCTGTTAGCCTCGCCTGTCCTGCTGGCTTCTAGGGACTCCCATGACAAAAAGGCACATACGCGATACAAACCTTCGAATCGAGGGCTGGGGGCAAAGCCAAGCTCTGTGCTAGAGAAGCAGAAAAGGGGTCGCCGAGGTCCCCACCGGTGGCCTGTCCAGGCTGTTGTGGCCGCAAAGACGGGGTCCTTCCCTGAGGGGACTGCCTGGTCGGCAGCCACCTGCCCCAGGCACAGACGAAGCTGCACGTGAGTGCCTTGCCTGTCCCCGGGGAAACGGGGAAACGGGCTGGGCGTGTGGAGGGCGTTCACAGTGCTGCCCAGGAAGGCCGGCCCGGCCCGGCTCACCTACAGGTCACTCGGGAACAGCTGTCACCCGCAGGCAGGTCTCGGAAGGCCGGCTCAGGATGGCCGAGAGTCTTGGTGGGGCTTCAGGTGGGAGAGCAGTGTTTTCAGGGGCCAAGTGAGGCTGGTACTGGCTTCCGGGCCCCCTTTGTGATGCAGGCGTGGTTCCCTGGAGGTGGTGACCCTCTCCTGCTCAGCGGAGTTCCATCTGTGTTTGGTGTGGGGGGAGGGGGCCAGCTCCCTGCCGAGTGGGTGTCCCTTCCAGGGCTCTGGCCCGCAGTCCAGAGGTGCCGCAGGGGCTGCTGGGAAGGGAGGCCCGGTCCGGCTCTCGCCTCGACCCGGAGGTCAGACCGGAGAGCCACACTGGGGTGCGGTGTGTGAGGGCCCCACTGTGGGGCTCCTTTCCCTTTAGTCTCCAGCGAGGATGCTGGGGTCTGGGGGCCTCGCTAGGTGTAAGAGGAAGTGGGGGTTCCTGACATTATGATGGGGGTGGGGCTGCCAGGAGTGTCCCCACTCCAAGTCACCCACATTCAGCCGGCGTGGGGCTCAGTTGCCTCCCTCTGCCCCTGGGGACTCCAGGCTCAGACCCGAGTCCCCAGGGGCTAGTAGCCTTGGCTGGGGGAGCGGGAGAGGGTCCCCAGGCTTGGCAGGTACCCTGGAGTGTGAGTCAGCCCCCCAGGGGGCCGGGGGCCTCGGGGCAGTGCAGGCCCCAGGCGGAACCCAGATTCACCTCGGGCCCGAGGTGGTTGCCCGTGGTTCTGCTTCCATTTTGGAATCTTGTGGAATGAGCGGCGCTGCCCGGGCCCCTGGGGGAGTTGGGGTGTCGGGGGGGCGGCTGGGCCAGAGAGCCAGGGGCAGTGGGGCTGCCCATTCGCTGGGAGGCCTGCTCTGGGTCCTGCTGGAAGCCTGCAGTCCAGGCTCAGGTGACCTCTCAGGTTAAACCAGGACCTGGACGGGAGCTCTGTGGGGCTCGGATCCCCGACACCACCCCGACCCCAGGGAGGGCTCTCCTGGGCCCCCTGCCCATCTGCTGGCAGCAGGCCAGGAAGCGCAGCCAGAGCTCGGGGCCGGCTGGGCGGCCGGCCTGCATGGGAAGGAAGTCAAGCTCAGGGGAGTGAGAAGCTGGCATCGAACTTCCTGGGGAGCTGGGGGTGGGCCAGCTAGAGGCTTCTTCTCAGAGCACAGTGGCCCTGGGGACACTGCACGAGATGCAGTCCAGCCAGAGTGGCCCCCAGCCCCGCCCCAGGCTGCCTGGCCGCAGCCGCTGCCTGCCCCTGGAGCTCAGCCTGCTTTCCCGCCCAGGCTGCCCTGTTCCTGGGTGCGCCCACCTATAGCTCCATCAGTGAAAAAGACGCTTAGAGTGAGCAAGGGGCCTGGGGTGCAGCCCGGCCCCCCAGTGGCGTGTGGCGCTGAGGCTTGCGATGGGGGGGCTGGGTGCTCTGGTTCCACAGACCAAGGGACCCAGGGCCCACACACACCCCCATTCGCTGCCTCCTGAAGCCAGGCCTGGGTCCCCGGACAGGAGGGAAGGGGATGGTCCGACTTTGCCCCAGCTCTGTCATCGTGCCACCAACTCAGCCCCGATAGCTAAAAGATGAGACTCCTCTATTTTGTCAGAGTCAGATGAGAAAATGGATGCACAATGCCAGACGCAAATATATGATATTATATTAGTTTCAGGTATGTAATATAGCAATTAGACATTTATGTGACTTACAAAGTGATCACTCCAATAAGTCTAGTACTCACCTGGCACCACACACAGTTATTACAGTATTATTGATTATATTCCTCATGCTATACTTTACATCCCTATGACTATTTTGTAACTACCAATTGTGCTTGTTAATTCCTTCCCCTTTTTCACCCAACCCTCTACCCCCTCCCATCTGCAACCATCAAAAGTTCTCTGTATCTGAGTTTGTTTCTGTGTTGTTCATTTATTTCTTTTAGATTCCACATGTAAGTGAATCACACAGCATTTGTCTTTCTGTCTGGCTTACTCTACTCAGCACAATAACCCCCTGGGTCCATCCATGTTGTTTCGGATGGCAAGGTTTCATTCTTTTTTACGGCTGAGTAATATTCCATTGTGTATAGGCACCACCTCCTCTTTATCCATTCATCCATGATGGATGCCCAGGTGGCCTCCATATCTTGGCTACTGTAAATGACGCTGCAGTGAACACATGGATGAACATGTCCCTCCAAAGTAGTGTTTGGGTTTCTTCAGATAAATACCCAAAAATGGGATTACCGAGTCCTTTTTTGTCTCTTGCTATAGCCTTTGTTTTAAAGTTCACTTTGTCTGAATGTAAAAGTTGCATTCACAATTTTTTTTTTTGTTTCCATTTTCATGAAACACATTTTCCCGTCCCTTTACTTTCAGTCTGTGTGTGTCTTTCAATCTGAAGTGAGTCTCTTGTAGGCAGCATATGTGAGGGTCTGGATTTCTTATCCATTCAGCCACCCCATCTTTTAACTGGAGCCCCTAATTCATTTACATTCAAAGTAATTGTTGACGGATATGTTGTTATTGCCATTTTATTATTCACATTTTTGTATCTTTTTTTTTTTTCTTCTTAATGAAGTCCCTCCAACATTTCCTGCAACACTGGCTTGGGGGTGATGATCTCCTTTAGTTTTTTCTTGTCTGGGAAGCTCTTTCTCTGTCTTTTGATTCTAAATGATAGCCTTGCTGGGTAGAGTAATCTTGGTTGTAGGTCCTTGCTTTTCATCACTTTGAATATTTCCCGCCAATCCCTTCTGGCCTGCAAAGTATCTGTTGAGGAATCAGCTGACAGTCTTATGGGTGCTCCCTTATAGGTAACTAGTTGCTTTTCTCTTACTGCTTTTAAGATTCTTTGTCTTTAACTTTGGCATTTTAACGATGCTGTGTCTTGGTGTGGGCCTCTTTGGGTTCATCTCTGTGCTTCCTGGGCTGGTAAGTCTATTTTTACTTCACTGGTTTAGGAAAGTTGTCAGTCATTATTTCTTGAAGTAGGTTTTTAAGTTTTTGCTCTGTCTCTTCTCTTTCCGGTACCCTTATGATGCAAACGTTGGTATGCGTGATATTGTCCTGGAGGCTCCTTAAACTATCCTCATTTTTTTTGGATTTATTCTTGTTGCTGTTCTGATTGTTTTCTGCTACCTCATCTTTTAAATCATTGATGTGATCCTCTGCTTCATCTAATCTGTTAATTCCTTCTAAGGTATTCTTCATTTCAATTCTTGTAGTCTTCATTTCTGACTAGTTCTTTTTTGTTTTCTACTTCCATTTTTATGTAAAAATTTTTTATCTCTTTGTTAAAGTTCTCACTGAGTTTATCTACTTTTCCCCTAATTCACTGAGCATCCTTATAACCAGTGTTTCGAACTCTGCATCTGGTAGATTGTTTAGCTCTTTTTCAGGACTTTTGTTCTGTCCTTTCATGTTTCTTTGTCTCTATTTTGGCTGCTTCCCAAGGTTTGTTTCTATGTATCAAGTAGGGCTGCTATGTCTCCCGGTCTTAGTAGAGTGGCCTTATGTAGTAGGTGGGACCAAGTAGTGCAATCTTCCCTGATCACCTGAGCCGGCAGCTGCAGGTGTGTCTGTTGTGTGGGGTGTGTGTGCCCTGTTGTAGTTGAGCCTTAGTTGCTGTTGGCTCGTCAATGGGAGGGATGGACCCTCAGGCTGATTGGTGGGGACTGGCCATGACCATAGTGGAGAAGCCGCAGTGCAGGGCTGACCCTACCGAGCAGCATTCACTTTAGCAGGGCTCTGGTGCCTACCTGTCTACCCTTTGGGTGTATCATCTTTGGATGTGATCCCACGTACTCTGGCTCAGAAGGAAGCCGGCCACCAGGCATGCAAGCCAATGCCTCTAGGGAGGGGCCTGCCACAGGCCAAGTTCAGCCACAACCTGTACCCTGCCCACCTGGCATGAGGCACTAAGGCCACCTGGCATGAGGCACTAAGCAATTTTCAGATGGCCGTCACCCATGCTGGGCTTGGAGGTGCCTCGAGAGGCCAAGCTGTGGACTGAGGCCGGCTGCTGCCAGTGCCTGGCAAGGGGCTGCCTAGCTAGAGGTACAGGGCACGCTGAGGCCAGATGCTGCCTGTTTGGGGTTTATGAACCTTTGAGAGATTTTAGGAAAGTCCACAGCATGCTCCAAAACAGGCCATTTGTACAGCAAATCCACTGGAAGCGGCTTGGATGGGCCCACACACTGGGAGGGGTGGGCTCTTAAGGAATCACCGGGGGTGGCGAACAGTGTCAGCCAGGTGGGTGGAGCTCAGATATGGTGGCACCTGTATCTGCATGCTGGGTGGGAAGAGGGCTCAACAAAGGAACAGTGGCGTCCGCCAGCACTTCTGTCTGGGAGAAAGCCGCCCCTCCAGCCCTGGCCCCAAAGCCAGACAACTCAGTTCCTCCCGTGTGTCTCTGACACCTTTTGAACTGCTGCCTGAGTGTCGGAGCTCAGAGCAAGCGAGTCCGTCACTAAGTCCACTCGGGGGCCTTTTAAGAAGATGCCTGGGACTCCAGCCACCCTATTCCACTTAGCCACAGTCTCCACTGGTTTTCATAGCCAGATTTTGTGGGGCCTTCTCTTCCTGGCACTGGAACCCTGGGTTGGGGAGCCCGGTGTGGGGCTGGGACCCTTTGCTCCTCTTGGGGGACCTCTGCAGCCGAGATATCCCTCCCCAATTTTAACTGCCACACAGGAGTGTGGGACCAGCCCGTTCCGTGTCTCTGCACCTCCTACCAGTCTCGAGGCGTGTCCTCAGTTGTACGACTTCCGTTCAGCCAGACCTCAGGCAATTTTCAATGATGTTTGTTCTGTAGTTCAGTTGTAATTCTGATGTGGTTGTGAGAGGAGGTGAGCACAACATCTACCTATTCCGCCATCCTGACCAGAAGCGCGCCTCCATTTTTCTATTCTTGATTTACTAATTTTTGTTCTTATCCTTATTAATTACTGCCTTCTAATTTCCTTTATTGTCTTTTGCTAACTTCTTGAACTGAGCATGTACTTTGTTCTTTTTCGTTTGCATTGCTCAGTAATAGAAGCACTCGGGGCCCGAACCGCCCTCTGGCACCGCTGTGGCTGTCCCATCCATGCGACCGACTGCTTTTGTTACTGTTTTCTCCAAATTCTGCTGTTCCAGATTTGATTTCCTCTTGGACCCATGGGTCATTTCACACGCAGGGATTAAAAAATTAACTTACAGCTTTATCGTCCTGAGACTAGGTCATGCTACCGATACCCTGTGGCGAACATTTTCTTGGAAACCTAGTATGTGGTGATTTTGTGAAAAGCAGGTGCGGCCTCTCCTCTCGGGTAGAGTCTGATCACGTCAGTCTGACCCTTCGCGTTCTGCTGTGGAGGCATCTGGGGGCTGCTACTTCGTGTCCACTTTCAATGCCATGGCCTGAGGTTGGGGTAAGGGTCGGCCCTCCATGTACCTGCGGACAGTGGATGTGGGAACAGCCCCAAGGCAGGTTGGGGTGGCAGGAGAGGCACGGGGCAGGACACTTTGCCCAGGGGGCTGGGGAGTATTAGACTCTCTGTAGGGTCCCTTGCCGTCTTCTGTAGGGTCCTCCGCCCCAAGCCAGGAGCCTGGCTGTGGCTTCTAGACACCCTGCTAGCTTGATTGTGACAGTGTGTAACCTTTCCAGACCTTTCCAGCCTCCGCTTTCCAAATGCGATGAAGAGAGTCACAGGGTCTCTGGGTAGAAAAAGAAAGCAATAACTTTCTCTGCTTGGTAGGAGAGGGAGGGTTTCATGGTCCCCAAGGCCATGGGCACTGGGCTCCCCAGAATGACTTGATGAAAGCGTGGGTCCAGCTGGTGGTCCACCTGGGGAGTTCTGTCGGGGGTGGGGGGCAGTGCCCAGGCACTGCAGGAGCCCGACCCGAGGCTCAGGTCAAAGGCCATTTCACAGGGTAGGGCTTCCTGGGGTGCGCCATCTTCATGGGGCCACCAAGGGTTGGCCTTAATCCTGTCCAACTGGCAGGCCCCACACTGGGGGCTGGGAACTGGGGCTGCTTCTCCGTGGTGTGGGCTTCGGGGCCAGGCCACCCCTGCAGCAGGGGGGCTCTGAGCCTCCAGGGACAGCCACTCTGGGCCAGCAGGAGGCCCTCTCTCTGCTCTCCAAGGCTGCTCGTCCACGCCGGCTGGGAGGGTGGGGTGAGCGCCTCCCTGATTTGGGTGCGGGGTGCACTCCAGGGTCTGGACATGGGATGAAACTCACAGGGTGGCCCTGTGACTGGGCTGGGAGTGCGGGGTCAGTGTAGCCGGCAGCCTGAGGTCGCCTCCCTCCGGATTCTTGCCTTCAGCCTCCTCAGGCTGCCGCGCTCGGGGTCCACCAGGAGGCCGCTCTCCGCGGCTGTCCGGGCGTCTGCGAAGCGCTGCTCCTCCAGACAGCGCTGCCCCTGGCGCAGGAAGATGCGGGCGGCGGGGGCCCGGCCCGGCCGCTCCCACAGGCTGCTTTGGGCTGCGGTGGGTGCCAGCCTGAGGGCCTGGGCCAAGGCCCCTGCGGCGCCGGCCTCATCCCCCAGGCTCAGGAGCAGGCGGCCCCGGGAGCACAAGTCCTCCGCCCTCGTCTGGAGGTCGCAGTCCCCTGCACCCTCCCGAAGCACGCGGTCCAGGTCCCCGAGTGCCCGGCCAAACTCCTGCAGCTCAGCCAGGCAGGTGGCCCGCAGGCGCAGGTGACCGGCCCTGCCACCACTAGCCAGGACGGCCAGCGAGCAGTAGCCCAGCGCCGGCCAGGGCTGCCCCGAGCTCAGGAGGGTGCTGGCTTCCTGGGCCGCGGTCTGCGGAGGGGACAGAGGAGAGGAGTGTGGGTCAGCCCAGAACAGCGCAGCCCCTTACGGCCCTGCACACCCCGCCTCGCGGAGGGGCTGCCCTTGCCCTCTGACCCCGCCCTCTGAGATCCCGCCCCCTGGAGGCTCTCCAGCCTGCCGAGCTCCCTGGGGCGGCGCCCACTCTTCCCCCTCCCCCCGCCCCCTCTCCCTGGTGCCCCCTCTTCTCCGGGTCCTGCTGCGTTTCTCGCTTGGGTGACCCCCTCCCTCTGCTCCTCTCCGAAGCCACCTCCCCAACAGGCCCCCCTGACGGGCTGCTGTCCTGGCCACCCTCCCACCCTGCCCGTCCTCCCCAGGCTGCCCTGGCCCTGGGGACAGTAGCAAACATGGCCTCTGCCCAGCCTGGTCCTCCAGCCCCCTCCTCGGCCCAAGGCAGGAAGGGTCTGCCGAGCACTCAGGGGTTTCCCACTACTGTCCTGTAGAGCCACGACGCTGGGAAGAAGACGCCTGCGCCCACTGCTCCGGCATCTGCCCGCAGGTCCCCGGGACGGGTTCACTGCCTGCTCCCAGGCTCACCTTTCTTTTCTGGGCGTGGCTGAAGCTCACCCTCTAAACCTCCGTCCAGCCTCCCTGCGGATAAACCCGCTGGCCTCATGTGGCTCAAGAACCCAGTGGTTCCCCACGGAAAAATCAGGCACATCAAGAGCCTCCTCTCGCTCTCTCTCCTCTTCTACGCAGCCGGCTTGTACCAATGTCCCTCTATCCGCCATGTCCCCAGGGAAGGCACAGGGCACTCAGCAGAGACGCCGTCTAGGGGCGCAAACGCCGGGCTGCGACGCGGCTGTGCGCGCCAGGACGCGGAGGGGAGCCCGGCCGCCAACGGCGCTGCTGCTGGGGCTCCGTCCCGAGCGCGTGGTTCCGTGTCCCCACCTCTGCGACAGCGCGCAGAGCGAACAGGGCAGCCGGGGACCGCGGGAGCCCAGCTCACCTCCCTGCTGTGGGACGCTGAGCGCCGGCGCGACCTGTCTGAGCCCAGCCGCCTCGCAGGCGCGACGCCTCGGGGATGCGCGCAGCCCCAGCTCCGCGGAGAGCCGCCCGCCGCGCAGGCGCAGTGCCGCGGGGGCGGGGCTCGACCACTTCCGGGCCCTTTCCGGGTCCGTCTCGTCGCCCGGCAACGGCCGCATCGCGCGCGTCCTCCGCGCATCCGAAAATCCGAAACCAGCCTGGGGCGGCCCCGGCCCGCCCTGCCCCCTCTTTGCTCGAGACCCCCTGCGATCTCCTGAGAGATCCCTGGCTCTGCTGCGCCTCCCAAGCTCCGTCCCGATGACACTGTCTCCCTGGGCTCGAGATGGCCAGACCTGGGTGCCTCCTGCTCGCCCGCCACCCACCCCACGGCCGTGGTGGCTCCGTGGGGTGCTGCGCCCACCTGGGCGAGGCTCTGCCGCTCTGAGGCTTCCAGAAGACGCAGCAGGAAGCCGAGGTCCCCGGCGTCCGTCTCCGCCAGGCACTGCAGGTCCCTCGCGGCGGCGGGCACATCTCCCTTCTTGAGACTGAGCAAGCCCCGCCGGGCCCGGGCCGCCTCCGACGGCGGCGTGGGGCGCAGGGCTTCCTGCAGGCGGGCGCCAGCCTCCTCGTAGCTGCCTGTCAGGATTCGGGAAGGACACTCAGGGGCGGCCGGGGCAGGGGACACAGAGAACAGACTCTGGTCGCGCTCTGGGAAGCCCGCACTCCCCACAGCTTTTCTTGTTCAGCGTTGTTGGCTGGGGAAGCAGCCCCAGGAGGAAGAGCCAGGAGCAGAGGGACATGGTGACACCATGCTGGTCACATGGACTCGCCTGCTACCAGTACCCCACCTGGGGGGTGGGTGTCACTAGACTCCATGACGCCTGGGCTGACCAGCAGGGCTGTGAGCCCCTTTCAAGTGAGTGCTGAAACACGCTCAGGATTTGGCAGGAAAGGCTGACATTTTGGTACATGTGGACCTAAGGCAATCCTGCCTGGAACTGGGTCTTGAGGCCACTTGGTCAACTTCTGCTGAATAAACAAATGCGCCAGTTACCGAGGACGCCCCGTTCTTGTCCGGAGCCTCTAACCACCCCTTCCCTTCTCCTCCCTGCAGGCGAAGCCACATGCGTGACCGAGTTAGAAGCACTGGTCACGCCAGGCCTACGTGGCGACCAGGTCCCAGGAGCTGGGACTCGGGGCGGGGGGAGGGACTTTGGAAGACGCCGAATCCAGGGCCTATTTCTCCCGTTTGTACAGAAGAGGCTGCGGGGGGCGAGAGGGGCCGGGCACACACCACGTTCCCACGCGTACCCGCGGCAGTGAGCACGTCTGCCAGGAGCAGGTGCCAGCTCGGCTGCCGCGCATCGATCCGGATCAGCGCCTCCCCCGCGGCGAGGAGGCCCCGGATGTCGCCGTCGCTGAGGGCGGCCCCGGAGTCCGGCAGCTGGCTCAGCAGGGCCCGGCAGTGGAGGGCCAGGCCCTGCGTGATGAGGGCCTGGGCCTGCGGCTTCAGGGAGCAGATCTCAGGGATGGCCGTCTGCGGGTCATGCTTCAGGGCCGAGAGGATGTCATCCACGGCCTCCTGCAAGGGGACAGGGCAGGGTGGGCGGCCGAAGTCCCAGCGGGGGATTTGGTCAGTGTCCTTCCAGTGTCTGGGTGTTGGGGACACCAGGAGGGGTAGACAGTCCTGCCCCTGCCCTCTCACAACCAGGAGGGTGATCGACCAAAATGGGGGCCCCCTGCCGCGATACAAGGCAGAGTGTGAGGACACTGTGGCACGTGAGTCAGAGCTCTGGAAAGGCAGCGACCGCCAGGAACCAAAGAAGGTTCTGATGAGAACCCACTGTGGCACGGAGGCGGGCCGGAGCTGCAGCTGCAGCTGTGAGCATTGGGGGGGGGGGGCTGAGCGTGCACCCCGGGGGACAGGAGGCCGGGCGGTGCCCTCAGGCCCTGACTGCCCTGGAAGCACAGAGGGCCAGGGCGGAGGCTGGGCCCCTTGGGGCGAGCCCTCGGTCGTTGGTATGACCTCTGACCTGGCTGGTGGTGGGGAGTCTTGGAACCTTCAGGTTTTCTAGCGGCCTTTTTTTTTTTTTTGCTGCTTTTGTTCTTCCTTTTCTATCTTCCCTTGGGTTCATTGACTATCTTAGTATCTTATTTTAATCTCTCCTTTTAATTCTGCCTCTTTTTAACACTTTTTAGCAGCTGCCTCACAGATGACAACAGGTATCTAACTTCCTGCAGTCTAGGAAGAGTCCATAAGGTGCCACCTCCCTGAGGACTAAGCTGACAGGCAGCTTCCATCAGGGACATTCCCGCAAGGAAGGAAGTGACTCTTTCATATTTAAATATGCTCTTCTCCAGCGGAGAATTTCTGGCTGGTGAGAATTCCCTCAGCTTCCGTTTTTTTCTGAACCGTCTAACTTCGCTCTTGTTTCCGAAGGGGCTTTTAACTGGACGGAGAATTCCGAGTGGCGCTTTGCTTCCTGTGGCGCTTTCGGGGAGCCGTCCCTCCGCCTCCTGGTCCTCTGGCCGCCGCGGTTTCTGCGACAGTCCGTCGTGCTCACGCGTCTCTCCGCTGCCCGGAACATCCCCTTTCCCCGCCGGCTGCTGTTAAGATGTTCTCTTCAGCCTTAGTTTCCGGGCGTTTGACCAGGCCGTGCTGCTCTGCTTCCCTCGGTGGTTACCGTGTGTCAGGGTCTGTGTATGAAGATAATGACAGCGAGTTTCCCCAGATGAGAAACACGGAGAGACCCACACCTGGGCGCACCTGGGTCATCCACATGCATCTCCCGCTCTTTCTCCTCGGGGACTCCAACTGTGCCCATACGAGTCCACGGGGAGCTGTCCCGAGCTCTCATGTTAAAAATAATCCCTCCCCCTCTCTGTTCTTCACACTGGATGACTTTTATTTGTCTACGTTTAATTTCACGGAGCCTTAGGCAGTTTCCAATCAGCTGGTAAGCGCATCAGTACATGTTTAACTTGAGGTATTATACTTTTCAGTTCCACAATTTCCCTTTGATTCTTCTTTATGGCTCTTCGTTTCTCTGCTGATCTCCCACCTGGTCACCTGTAAGTTTCTCCTTTAAGCCCGTCTCGTGTTTATCATTGCCGCTCTAACGCATTGTTTGCGAATTCCAACTTCTGAGCCGTCTCTAGCTCTGTTTCTATTGTGTCCTTACCTTCCTGGTTATTGGTCACATTTTCCCGGTTCTCTGTGGGTCTAGCAGTTTGATTTTGTGCTGGACTTTGCGGGCGGTGTGTCGTAGCGAGTCCAGACTGTGCTGCTGCCCCGTCGAGGGTGTTGTTTCGTTCCGGTGGGCAGTTAAACCGCTGGTCGGTCCTTTTGGATCTGCGGGACTTGTTTTTGCTCCTGGTTGGGGCAGGTCCGTTTCAGCTTTGAACTTACTACTGGAGACGACCTTGAGTTTGGGGTGTGGCCTTTACTTTATTCAGGGTGTAGTTTCCACTGACTGTCCAAGGCATTGACGAAGGTCTCTGCTCTGGCCGAGTCAGAACTCCAGTGTCCCCCAGCCCTGCCTGGCCCTGGGGTCACCCCTCGGCTCTCATCTCCGCCGCAGGCGAGGTTGGCCGTCCTCTGAGCCTTGCCCTACACATGCCGCGCTCAGGCCAGGAGCCCCTGGGAATTCCGTGGAGACTTCTGTCCTCTGCAAAGCCCCCTCTTCTCCTGGGCCCTTCCTTGCAAATCCCTGCAGCAGCCTGGATGTAGCTCCAGTCTCTGCCCCCTCAGCTCAGCAAACCCCCCCACCCCGGTACAGCGACAGCAAAGCTCCCAGGCAGAAAGCCGGGTGACTGTGGGGCTCGCTTCTGGAGGTTTCCCTTCTCTTGGGGATCACAGCTCTCCACCGCCCGTTGTCCACTGCATGAAGACAGTTGTCACATATTTTATCCAGTTATTTTGTTTTCAGCAGCCCAGGACCAGTGACTCTCTCCCGGCCGGAACCGGAATTTTGCCCAGATGCTTTAAAGCCCAGGGCTGTTCTTGAGCAGGTGTGAGCGTGGGGGCAGGTCTTGGAGAGATGGAGGCCGAGGATGGGTGAAGCATGGTCCTCTCGACCCTTCCTACACCATGGCCTGGGCCCTGCCCGTCCTAGCGCTGGCCAGTGGCAGCCCCTGACCCCTGGTTACCTTTGCAGAGAAGAGGCCCAGCTCCGCAGCCCCCTGGAACCCCAGCTGCCACGCACGGAGCCCTCATTACAGACCAGGCGCCAGGCTGAGTGTCCAGCGACACTGAACAAGCACCCCCTCCCCCATCGAGGGTCAGAGATGGCCCAGGACTTGCTCACAGAGTTAGGAGGAGGGGAGCAGGGTTCTGGACCCCGCAGGCTGGCTCAGAGCTCCTTGTGCCATGCCCCCTCTCATGGGGACAGGACGGAGGGCACGTGGGGGGCTGGGCCCCGGCCTGTCTCCAGGAGAGGAGGTTCGTGGGTCTGAAGGGGTTGGGGCCTCCCTCCCACATCCTAAGCCTTAGACATGCAGGCTGGCTTTCCCCGCCACACGACCTCTGGCCCAGCACGGGCAGGGGTGACTGAGGCACCCCTTGGAGGAGGTGCTGGCATGTCGCGAGCACCAGGCCGGTTTCTAAGGACCCGCCTGCAGCAAGGGCGCTCCCGGTCGAGCCCCATCTCTGTCTAATGGGCCTGTCCCCGCGAACCACAGATGCTGTGGGGGGGGATGGGGAGCCGCAGGCAGAGGGCTGGGCTCCAACCACAAGCGCCTGGGCTGGAAGAGACGCCGGCTGCCGTGCCCTGGGGGACACCGACGTGCCGACCGGCAGCGGCAAGCGCCTCTCAAGGCGCGCTCCAGCCAGCGGCGGCTGGGACTGCTTCCCTTGCTTCCTAGGACTCCGATCCTCGAGCGAATGAAGAGGCCCGGCAGGCAGTTACCTCTGAGCAGCTCTCCACCAGCGAAGTGTCGGGCAAATGGCCAGGTTCAGTCACCTGTCATGATAGTGCTCGTGGCTGAGAAGGGCCCTTATCCAGGGCCCTTCAACTGTGGCCGCCGCCCTGGGCCCCGCCCCGGCACACTGACCGTCGGCTCCGCAGGCCCTCTGCAGACAGCTCAGGGTGGCCCCCGAGATGGCAGCCCAGGTCTCATTATTTTAAGCTGCACCCCCATCCTGGAGCATGTGGGAAAGGACGTGGCTCCCAGGAGCCCCAGGGCAGGTGGGTGTGACTGACGTCTCCCAGTCGGGATGGCCTGACCCCGCTCCCTCCTGCCTTGGGGGTTGAGAAGGCAGCACCCCCCAAAGCACGCCCCCTCCCCACTCGCGCATCCCGGGGCGGGGGGCGATACCTTCTGCCGGTCCAGGGCCAGGTGCAGGAGCGCCCGCCCGCACAGCGCCCGCGCGTTCCCGGGCTCCGCCCGCAGCACCGAGTTGAAGTCGAACATGGCGGTCCGGCTGCGGCCCAGGAGGCCATAGCAGCGGGCGCGGGTGAGCAGGGCCTCGCCGGCCTGACCGCCTGCGGCAAGGGGCGTGTGGCGTCAGGGCCGTCCGCCGCCGCGGGGGGCGCGGGCTGGCGCAGTGCGGGTCTTCACCAGGAATTTCCTGTGTCCCCCCTGGTGCGCGATGGTGGGGGCCACCTCGGGGAGCTCCCAGACCACTGGGCACCAAGACACGCACGGGGCAGTCCGGTTGCCCCGGGCGCTGGCAGCCAGGCCAGGAGGGGCGTCATCTGGGACGGCTGGCAGATAGAGGGGCTCCCGAGGGGAGGGGCACAGCGGCTGCATCAGGGGTAGGGGGCCAGGAGGAGGAAGGGTCCTCAGGGCTGGGCCTAGATGGGCCGCAAGCACCAAGGGCCTTCCCCAAAGGCGCATGTCACGAGGGCCACAGGACACTGCTCTGCGCTCTGCAGGACGCTGGGGTCCTGTCCCCTTCTGGGCTGACACGTGCGGGGTGCAGACTCTGCACCCGGCTGGCCTGCTGTCGGAGAACGAGCTCACCCCTCACTCCCACCCCGCGTGGCGGCTCGTCGCCCACTCGGAGAAGAGGGGGAGAGGGTGCCGGCAAGTGCAGAGCCGGGGAGCCCGCCAGCATTCGGACCGAGGCCCACACTTTGAACCCCAAATACCCCAGGAACTTGCCGCGCACACTTGGGATTGTCCCTTCCCTAGCCACTCGGCGGCGCTCTTCCAGGCCTGGCACCAGAGGCCAGGCGCACGCGTGCAGAGATGCCGTAACTACGGGCAGGAAGGGCTCAGCGGAGCGGGGCCCTCCGCTCCCAGGCGGGAGGGCGAGGGGCTGAGCTGGGACAAGGGCTTTGGCTGGCGCTCCGCTCTTCAGGGCCCAGGTGTGAGGAGGGTCCAGCTCAGGCCCCAGCGGCCCCGCTCCTCTCCCAGGCTGACCTGACCGCGCCCTGTCCGCTCCGTGGATACGCCCGGTGCGCGCACACCGGAGAACCCTCCGACCCAGGGCGCGCTTGGACCCCGTGGACCTCCACCCGCAGCATGGCGGAGGCTCCCCATGTCCCTGGCACAGGATGGGGGCCCCGTGGGCGAGCAGGAGGCTCCTACCTGCAGCAAAGATAGCCAGAGAGAGGTAGGCGATGGCCTCCCTCGTGTGGGCCTCGCCCTCGGCCCCGTCCGGCCGCGCCCTCAGGATGGCCAGGGCCCGCGCATGGCAGTGGCCCCGCAGCAGCTGCCGGTCCTCGTGGCGGAAGACATTCAGGGTGGGCTGGAGACAGGCCGTGTCCCCAGACTGGACCACCTTCTTCACCAGCTGCAGGGACAGGAAAGTCACCGCACTTCCTTCCTGCGCCCCAAGTCCGGTCCATTCCACCGCGAGGTTCCAGCAGGGGCTCGGCTCACAGGGGCGTGGCTCGCAAGGGCGTGGCCTAGGCTGGGGGCGTGACTCACAGGGGCGTGCACTGAGGGCGTGGCTTTCAGGGCGTGGCTCACAGGGGGCGGGGCCTGCGTGTCCCCAGCCTGGGGGACAGTGAAGACCAGTCAGGAGGTGTGAGCAGCCTCTCTAAGCTGCTCGTCTCCGTTGCGTGGTGGGGAGTTGGGGGTCCCAGTGTCCCTGAGCCGTGCCTCCTCCTCTGCGACATGGAGGTGGAGATCTCACTCATGGGTCCACTTACGGAGGTCCAAATGAGAAGCATGAGCAAAGGGGTCTTGCAAATCATAAAGTGACAAAGGGCCCCAGGAGTCCTTCAGAAGGCATGGAGCAAAATCCCTGAGACCAGTGCCTGCTCTGCATGGAGCCAGACCCCGGATGGACATGACCTTGGCGCTCAGAGTGGCTCCACCCCAAAGAGACCGGACGCTGCCCCTGGTGGCTCCTGCCCGCTGGCTGCAGACACAGATCCCAAAGCATCCTTCCCTCCCGCCTGTATGGCCCAGTGCAGACACCCAAACCAGGCCAGAGGGGACGGAGGATGCTGATGGGTGGCCACGCAGCCCCTGTCCAAAAGGCCGGCATCTCTCCCAGAACATAACCTCTGACCCCGTTCCAACGGGAAGCCTCCTGACGCTGGGGAGCAGGGTGGGCTGGGCCGGAGCGAGGCTGGGGCAGGGTCACACCCAAGTCAGACTTGTCGGGGAGGATTGGAGGCTACGCCTGCATTGGCTCTTGGCCCTTTCTCTTCATAACGCAAAGGAAGCGAACATGGAGCACCCACCGCATGCTGGAGGCCTGCTGGGCCCCGGGCACCTGCTTCGGCCAGTGTCCCCAACAGGACAAGGACACCCAGGGGGAGCCTGAGGGTCAGAAAGGGGCAGGACCTGCCAGAGGTGGCAGGGCTGGGGCTGGGACAAGCTCCGCCTGCTCCGGAGTCCCTGCCGCGGGGTGCAGAGCGAGGGGCCTGACGCCCCCGCAGCCCGGGCCCGACTTCGCCCGCCCTCCCGCGGCGCCCGACCTCACCTGCTCGGCGTCGTAGGAGAAGCCCCTCCGAAGCTGCAGCAGGGCCAGGCGCACCAGCACCGGGGCTGCCTGGGGCCTCCGCGAGAGGGCCACCAGCAGTGCCTTGTGGGCATCGTCCAGGCGGCCCAGGCGGTACAGGGCATCGGCTGCCAGCAGGCGAGAAGCCTCGTCTTCCGTGTCCAGCTCCATCAGGAGCGTGGCCAGCTGGTACACGCCCTGCGCATCCCTGCGGGGAGAGCAGTGGGCAGCGCAGGCCCCTCCCTGCCCCTCCCGCCTGCCCAGGTTGGCCGGCCACAGGCACGTCTCACCCCACGTGCCTGGCCCAGGCAGCTCCGCCCCCCCCCCCCCGGGACTGCAGAGACGCTGGTGCTGCCGGGAGGACCCTCGCTCGCCCCATCCCTGGGCCCCTCTGCCCGCACCCCCTCTCGATCTCCCGCCAACCCGGGGGGCAGGCATCTTACATGTGAGGGAATCGAGCCCACCCAGAGCCGACCCTGCCTCAGTTTCTTTTTCTGGAAAACCAGGACAACAATGTCACTTGTGGGCTGGGGGGCGTTGCAGACAGGGCTAGGGAACAAGCTGCTTATTATGCTCCTGGCGCCCTGAAAAGGTGAATGAACTCCCACTGGGAGAAGAGGACGGACCCTGGAGGGTGGCAATTGTCAGAGAGAACAAATATAAAGGGCCTCAGCCACACTGTAAAAGTTCTACTCACCAGGAAATCTAAGCAATGCAAATCCAGCAACCAGGGGCACAGGTGTGTATGAGTGTGTGTGTGTGTGTGTGTGTGTGTGTGTGGCGGTGACATCAAGCTCACCCCCCACGAAGCGCCCCAGGAGTCCCCAGCTCAGTGACTTAGCTTTGCCACCTCCTGCAAGCAGAGAAGTGGAAATGAAACAGCTCTGGTTCCCCACTGGGCTGGTGAAGAGTTTGCAAAGGAACCTTGGGGTCAAGTGTGGGCCAGGTGTGGGCCAGGTGTGGGGCCAGATGGGCGGATGGGCAGCTCCTGAGGTCAAGGGCCTCAGAGGGGCAGTGCTCCCTGACCCGGGACATCGTAGATAGATTTTCTGGGATGATCGTGTGGTCAAGGGACAGGCTCTAGACTGCGGCACACATATCTAGTGACAAACAAGGTTCATGATCCACGAAGTAAAAACAGTGGGATATAAGTCGCACGTACAGCACAGTTCAGTTTTGTGAACTATATTCTGTGTACAAAGCGAGCCAGCTGGACGGGGTGCTAACGGTGGGACGACGGGATTTCTTTTTTCATTTCCGTGTTTGAGTGTCTAATTTTTTATAAGTCAGTGCCTTTGGGGACTGAGGCCTGGGCCCCGAGCTAAGGCTGTCCTCCCCCCCCCCCCGTGGTTCAGGGAAATCGCCCAGCCGCTCCCCGCCTCGGTTACTCCATCTGTGAGAGGCGGAAGCGCCTTGGCTGCCACGCGGGCGCCTAGCGCGGGGCTCACGGTTACCCTTCCTGCGCCACGGCGCCGTCCCTCTCCGCGGCCTCGGCCTCGGCCTCGCTCCGGCGGCTCTTCGCGCCCCTGGCTCGCGGGTCCGGCCTCCGCTGCAGCATCCTGCGGCCCTCCTCCCGCAGCACGGTCCGCAGCAGCCCGCGCTGGTTCCAGGGCACGTAGGCCTTGGCGACCAGCAGAGCCTCATCCGGCCGCAGCCGGCAGGCGGTGACATAGTCCAGCGCGCCCAGGAACGCGCTGCCAGCCAGCACCCGCAGCAGCCCGCGGCCGCACAGTGCCCGCACACAGCCGCCCGGGTCCGGCGGCCCCTGTTCCACCACCGCCTGGAAGTCCTTGCGGGCGCGCCGGTCGTCGCCCGCGTGCAGCGCGCAGAAGCCGCGAAGCGCCAGCAGGGGCGCGTGGTCGCCGGCATGGTCCGCGGCACGGTCCCCGGCGCGCGAGGGCCGCAGCAGGCGCTCGCACAGCGCCCGGGCGCCCGCCGCGTCGCCGGCCAAGAGCAGGCACTCGGCCAGGCGGGCGCCCAGTGCCGCGCGCGCCCCGGGCGGTGCCACGCGCAGCAGGACACGGAGCGCGCGGGTCACCGGGGCCAACAACTCACGGCCCGAGTCCTCGCGGAGCTCGGGGCGGCTCCGCACGGCCTCTTGGAAGTGGGCAAAGCCCACGTCTGCGGCCTCCTGCGCCTGCGCCCGCACGCGCGCCCGGTCCCCGGCCGACAGCACCGCCTCGAACTGCCTCCGCGCGCCCGACGGGCTCTCGCGGAAGGCCTCGTGCAGGTCCCGAAGCAGGTCCTGGGCCCCGCTGTCCAGGAAGAAGGCTGCGGCCGCGCGGGTGACCAGCAGGGCGGCCAGACGCTCGCCTGTGGGAGGAAACCGAGCTGTTGGTCCCGCCCGTTGGGCCGGGTCCCACCCCGGAGCCACCTGTAGCCCCCACCGTCCGGCGCTTTGGACTCTCTGAAGCACTTGCGCTCCGGGCATCTCGCAGGAGCCCGGGACATGGTGCCAGCAGGGCTGGGCACAGGCAGGGCGATGGGGGTGGCGGGCAGCTCTCCGGGACACCTCCCAGCACTGTCCTCTCAGCGAGGGGTCACAGTCAGGCTCAGGCTCAGGCTCAGACTGAGTTCCGATGCCCCTTCCCCGCCTCCCCCGCCGCCCCGCCCCCACACTGCAGGATTAAGCTTCCTGTCCTGGGATCAGCACCAGGTCAGAGCTCAGGTCTGACCCGTGACCTTGGGAGGGCCAGCTGTCACGGTGGCACCTGTGTTTCTTGCCTTCTTTGGGCTACACTGGGACTCGACACTCCCGTCCCTGACACAGATTCCTCCCCCGTCTGTCCAGGAAATGGGACGCAGCGCCCAGTGCCACTGGCAGAGTGAGGGCTCGGCTGTGGCTAAATGTCCCGTGATGCCCCGGCTTCTCTTCTGCTTTATCACGGGGCGACACGGTCTACACTCGCAGGGCTGCAAGGACTAAGTGGGCCGATGTGTGTCCAGTGCCTGGACCAGGGCCCGGAGGGCACGTCGGTAAGAGCGTCACCTCCAGCACTGGACACTTTACGTCTGAACGACGGAAACAAACCAGGGCTTTCTGGCAAAGAGCGTGAGCCGCCCCGTGCCAACGGGGCTGTGGCAAGTCAACACCATCGACGGAATCCCAGACGACTGAGCGCGGCAGCCCCAGGCCACGGCTGTCCCCTCATATGACAGGCGACGGAAGTGCCACTGGGGATGGGACGTTCTCTGCACCCCGGCGAGTCTCCACCCTGGGCTCTGAACCTCAGTCCTTTGGGATTCTCAGAGAGCTTTTTCTTGTGACCTAACGTCATCATCACGACAATAATAATCCTTTGCAATGAAACAGGAGAGGGCAAAAGCATGTCCTTCTGCACGGAAGCAAGACCGCCACCACCCTGCCCTGCTGCCGTCGTGGGTGAGCACTCATCCTAGTCTGGAGACAAGCATCTTGCATCCTGAGATGAAGCAGTCAGCACCAGGGTCACCCTGTCAGTCCTGGTGGCCAAAGTAAAATAAACTTTGAACCTTTCCTGTCGGTTACTAACTCCTGACAAAACAACTCTCTTCCTGATTTGTGCAGTAGTTCACGAATCCCGGGAGTCACAGTAGGTGCAGGTGGAGGGGTCTGCTGTCTCAAATATGCTTTTTTTTTGGTCTCTAATATGAGTTTTTAATTTCAGATATTGTGCTTTTCAATTCTAGAATTTTCATTTTTTAAATAGTTTCCATTTACCTGCTGAGAGTCCACATCTGTTCATTCATTACAACCATATTTTCCTTTAGTCTCAAGTATATTTCTAGTAGTTCCTTGACAGTCCTTAGTATGGTAATTTCAGCACCTGGATCACCTGGAGGTCAGTTTCCATTGATATTTTTTTCC
Source organism: Eidolon dupreanum (assembly GCA_028627145.1). Taxonomy (NCBI): domain Eukaryota; kingdom Metazoa; phylum Chordata; class Mammalia; order Chiroptera; family Pteropodidae; genus Eidolon; species Eidolon dupreanum. Next base: position 830,639 of record CM053502.1, read on the forward strand.
TCTTGACTGTGGCTCACATTTTATTTTCCTGTTTCTTTGTGTGTCATTTTTTATTGTACACTAGACATCTGGTTGATGCTTTGTAGAGACTCTGGGTTCAGTTATGCTGGACTTTTGTTTTAGTAGGCAGTTAAATTAAATAGAATCAAACTCCATGGTCTGTCTCTTTGGTGGGCAGAGCTGAAATCTCCAGTAAGTTCTCACAACTTCCAATGGTGGCTTTTCCAGGCCATCCACTCTCTCCCATGTGTAGTTTCCTGGTCAGCTGAGAATTTAAGTGGATTTTAGTGGATTTGGGGGCTTGCCTCCTCCCTGGCTCTCTCCTTTTTAGGTTTTCCGTTCTAACCATTTAGACACTTTTTTTCCAGCCATGAACTCTGTCTTATGATACCTCAAGCCAGGAAAACTGTAGCTTTATATAGATAAAACCTGGATTCAGGCATTTTGTCAGGCAAACATCTGCAAGCACGCGAATCTCACTTTGCACAGCCCTTGTCTTTCAAGGGTCCACTTCCAGTTTCTGCTGCATTTTTGGTCACCACCATTCAGTGCCTTCAACAGCATGAGTACATTTTGTCCAGAGTTCATCGCCGCTCTCTGTGGGATGCATGGTCCAGTCCCCGTTCCCGGAAGCGAAGCGAGGCTCTTCTGTCGTTAGGTAAACATTTTGGCAATCTGGGGGATGCAAGAATGCTGTCCCATTGTTATTTTAATTCTCATCTTCCTGATTACTCGCGAGACTCATTTATCTAAAAGTGCTTTGGCCCCAACCTGGTGGGTAAGAAGTTACCACTTTTGCTTCGTTTTAATTTGCATCGGTGTCATTACTGTGATGCTGGACGTTTTCCACGTGGTTATTAGCCATCTGTGTTTTCTCTTTTGGGAAATGCTTTTGCCAATTCCAGTACCAGATTGTTTTTCTTATTGATTTGTAGGAATTCTTCAAATACTCTGGGTATTAATTTTTTGCTCCTTTGTATATTTTGCAAATACTCTCTCTCTATTGGGGGTTGTCCTTTCATTTTGTATAGTTATGGGCAAAACAGAAGTTTAAAAACATTAATTTAATCACACGTATCAAATTCTCTGTTATTGTTTCCACTTTTTGTATCTTAAGAAGCCCCGCTGTTCACAGGAGTCTTAATGATATTCTCTTATACTTTCTTTTAGAAACTGTAGAACTCAGCTACGGACACAATCCTCCTGGACATTAGTTTCTTGCATGGTTTGACGTAGAGAATCAGCTCCACCCACTGAATAAGGGTCTTCTTTTCCTATGGATTTGCAACGCTCACTCCCACATATTAAGCTCCAGATATATATGAGTCTGTTTCTGGCCTGATTTGTTTTATTGGTCTTTCAGATAGAAAGACCCTTAAGTCAGTAACCTTCTGTATTGGTTAGTATAGCTTTGCACTAACTGGAAGAGCAAACTGTTATACCACCACCTTCTCTATCTTCTCTTTTCCTCCCTTCCCCTCCCTTCTCCCTCCCTCTTCTTTGTCTTGTCTATTATTGGTTCTTTGCTCTTCTATCACATTGTCAAATCTTTTATCAATGTCTAACAGACACTGAACATCTCTCTACTTATATAGGTATTCTTTATTATCTTTTGATAAAGTTTTATAGTTTTCTTCATACAGTCATGACTCTGAAATAAATTATCTTCTGTTGCTATAGTAAATGGTAATTTTTAAACTACAAAGTTCCTCTTTGTTGCTGGTGTCTATGAAAACAGATGCTTTTCTGTATACCCTGTTAAATTCTGTTCCCATAATCTGATACATTTTTGTTGTTTCCTGTGGGGTTTTTACATAGCTAATCATTATTGCCTGGAATAATAACTTTGTCTCTTCCTTTCTAGTCTTACATGCTTTTCCTCTTTCTTATCTTATTGCACTGGCTAGGATCTCCAGCACAATGATGGATAAACGGGAGAGGGGGCAGCCACCTCATTCTTGATTTTGAACGGAGGGCTTCTAAAATATCACTATTAAGTACAATATTTTTGGTAGGTTTTTGATAGATATTATCTTTCTGCATAGTTCTTAATGAAGAACCTGCTCGCATGGGAGCTAGGTACCCTGGGTGTTTTGGGAGGGTACGTGTTCAGGAAACCACTGGGAGATTTGAGTTAAAGCTGTTCTTATTCTGCATCTTGTCCCCTTTCCACTGAGTGTCCCTGTGTACCTACTCACTAAGAAGGGCGGGGCACCTTGCAAAATGCAGAAGGGTTGTTCGGTGTTTCCAGGGACTTTCAATAAATAACCCTGATATTAGAATTCATTTGTTATGGGAACTACATTTGTAAAAAGTTTGTTCACATTTTAAGCTACACTTGTGCTGCTGGCGTTGATACGGTGACCCCGGTGACACAGGTGACTTAGGTCTAATTAGTGCAGCGGTTCTTAGGGAAGATGCTCCCATCCAGTCCGGAGCCAAAGCAGGACGGACAAGCTTCCTGGCGGTCTCCCCTGAGGGACAGAGATTTTCTAGCACACTCACTCCCCGAGGCTGCAGCCCTTTGAGGGTTGTGGAGTTCTGCAGG
>CM053502.1:833686-852657 GCA_028627145.1 Eidolon dupreanum
GGAGCTGCCGCTCCTGGGCGGGGGGCGGGGTGTCCTCCGTGCGGTGGCCACGGTGGCGTCACCAGCAGGGCGCCGTGGGGAGCTGGCACTGTGGCTGGGGGTTCCAGGGCGTGGGTGTGTCCACCTCGGGCTGTGGTGTCGGGAGGGGCGGGGTGGGGGGTCCGAGAAGCTGGCCTGGGCTGGGCGAGGCGGGGTGGGTGGGTGGTGGCTGTCAGGAGAGGTCACTTGGACACTCGGGCGGGAGGGAAGTCTTCATTCAAGGTCGCTGCGGGGGAGGGCGCGAGCTCAGCGCTGCGCCCCGGGGCAAGGGGCCATGCCCGGAGCGCTGTGAGGGCGCCCTGGGGTGCAGCATGACGAAGAGGAGTGGGCGGGGCTGGGGGTTCCCGCGGCCGGCAGGCTGGGGACGGGCCGTCGAGGAGTTTGATCTGCTGCCGGGGGCGGGGGGTGCTTGCTGCCGCTGGGCTGGGCAGGCTGGGGACGGGGCCCAAGGACGGCCCTGCGGAGACGGGGACTGGAAGAGCCTGTGTGCGGAGCGGGGAGTCACGGGAGGGTTTTGCCCCCTCTCCTGCACCCATAGCTCCTCTGCCAAGCTGGTCACAAGAGGTGACAATTTATCCTGCTCCTATTATGTGCCCACAGCACGGCCCTGGGACGGGTGACCATGACCCCCTTCCAGCACAGAGGGGTGAGGAGCCCGCCCGAGGGCCCTGGGCACCTCTGCAATGGCAGCGGCCTCAGCAGGCTCCTGCCCCGGGCCTTGGCACCCGCCACCCCGCCTGCCAAAGCACGTTCCCTCCGGGTGCTGCTGTGACCTGCTCTCGCCTCTCAAGTCTCCACGAGGAGACTGTCCGGCCGCCCCATCCAAAGCCTGCCCGGCAGCATCCCCTGACCCCGGCTTCCCTGCACCCAGCAAAGCCTGCCACGTGCAGGAGTCAGTGGGCACTGGGGAGCTGGGGTTACGCCTGGCGGGGTGCTCCTCCCGAGCTCGGGCGGGTGGCCCCCGGGAGTAAATAGTTACACTTTGGGGGCCAGACAGCCTGTCACTGCCTCTCAACTCTGCTATTTCAGCACGGAAAGGGCCACAGACGCAGGCAGACAAATGGGCGTGGCCGTGTGCCAGTGAAACCCCGTTTCCGGACTCTGACACTCAAACCTCGTTATTGTCATGTGTCACGGAATGTCACTCTTCTTTTGACATCGCCCAGCCGTGAGACCCGTGAAGGCCGCAGCGGGCTCGCGGGCGGGCGCGGGCTGGCTGTGCTTCGTCTCCCGTCGCTGGCGCCCGGCGGGTCCCGGCCGCGGGCCGCACGGGCGCTCCGGGCAGCTCGTCGCATCGTTGGCACTGCCGGCAGATTCGCCGGCTCCTGCAGGTTGCTCGCGTTTCTCAGGCCCTCCCGCCTGCTCGTCTGTCCTCTGCCGGCGCCCCACGTGGGCGCCGCTCCCTGCACGTCTGTCTGCACGCGGGCGGGCGTCCGCTTGTCCTCCCCAGGTCCCTGTCGCTTCAGCTGGTTCCGGCGCGTTCTCCAGGCACGGGGGCATCCCGCCTGGAAGCGGTGTGGCTTTTCCTCCTGTCACCGGTTCTGCCAGCTCCTGTTTCACCATCCTGCCCGAGCGTCAGCGGGGCGGCCGGCACAGTGACGGTGACGGGCCTCTGTGTCCGGCCCTGGCCGTGCCCTCGGCAGTGACGCTACGTGAGGTGTGGCCCTGGTTGGACGGGCACCTGCGGGTCAGACGCCTCCACGCTGCACCTGCTCTTTCCCAGCCCCATGTGGCACCGGAGGGCAGCCTGCCGAACTGCCACGGGGCCGTGGCCCGGGGGAGCCAACGTGGTGACAGCCACCCCTTTGTCCCGCACAGTGGAAGGCCCTGGGCACAGGTGGCCGTGAGGGTCCAGCAGGGGCCCTGGACAACCGACCTGGTGTTGGGGTGCTGGTCCGGGCTGCCCCCACCTCTACTCCCTGGTGAGGTGACAGTCCCAAGGTCTTCTTATTAGGCTGTGCTTCCTGGGGACGGGGGTCTCAGGCCAAGGTGGTCCCGGAAGGCAGACCCTCGGGATGCGGTTTTGGGACCGGGTCTCTCATGGTCCGAGGGCACCAGGCCGCGGCCTGTGTGCAGGGGCTGGTGACACCCCAGGCTGCAGCCGCCTCCCAGGGCTGAGGCTCTCTCCTGGTGGGAGGTGAGACGTGGGGCACGCAGGACAGTGACTGTGGCCGCGACCGCTGCGGGGCCAGAGGCTCCGGGGAGCGCGTGGCAGGGAAGAGTTCGGCCGCTAAGGCGAGGAGTGCTGGGCTTTGGCGTGTCCCCCGTGGGTGCGGCTAGTGCGCCTGGGCGCCGTGAGCTGCAGAGCCGGTGAGCAAGGGCCATGTCAGCACCGCATGCCTCAGCGCCTCTCGGTCTCTGCACCCCCTTAGTAAGGGGGCTGGTCCTCTTGAGACAGAACCCCCAGCACCGCGCCGGGTACGCACACGCGCGGGCGGCGTGGGCCTCCCTGAGCCAGACTTGGCCGCAGCAGCCTGACCCAGCCCTTTTGCTGGGTCCCTGGGCCGCCGCCCCCCTCGGCCCGGCTGCAGGGCCTGTGGTCTGCAACACGGGCCTCCCGTTCTGGGGGACCCAGGGTGACGGCGCAGTTCCACGTGCCTTCGAGAAGGAGGAACGTGGCGGCCGAGTGGATGGGCCGTGTGCTGTCACATGCAGGGCCACGTGCTGTCACATGTTGGCCAGCGCTGGCCATGCCCGATGGGGGCTGCCTGTCAAGGGTGAGGATGCCAAACTATCCACCCCCAACTTTGGAGGGCTAGGAGGTGACACTGGGGAGGGGTGCACAGGCCTCCTGGGGACGGTCACTTGTGGTCGGCTCCACACTTCTACTGGATTTAACCGCCCTGTGCAACCCTGGAGCTCGTGGACCTTGGGCCTGTTCCCCAAGGGAGCCACCAGGCAGGGTTCTGGGCCCCATGGCTCGATTCACTGGGACTGTACCCCGAATCTGCACGAGTGAGGAGCACCTGGGGGTCGCGAGGCCGGGGGGCTGAGGTGGCTCAAGGTGGCCTGTGGGAAGCCAGCAGCCTGAGCCGAGCAAGGGACCTCTGGTCTGCTTCCTTCACTGCCCACCACCCACTTCCAGATCACCCCTCCCGGCTGCCACGTCTAGACTCGGCTCAGTCCCCGGACTCCAGGACAGGTCTCCTCTGTGCCCCTTTGTCTGACAGGCCAGAGCCTCCTCCCCGCCAGCTGCAGTCCCGGGGAGGGGACAGAGCAGGTCCCTGTCCCGTGGGGAAATCAAGCTGTCCCAGGGTGCCGTTTGGATGTCCTGTGAGAGGCAGGTCCCACCCGGAAAACACCTCCTTTGCTTCTGTCCAGGCCCTCGGCGCCTCTCTCATCCCACCCTTGGTAACCTCCAGGCAGCCCTCCCTGACTGCTCAGGCTTTGCCCTTGAACCCTGCAGCCCCTACTGTCTCGTTCTTTGCAGGGACCATTTCCCTTTCTCTGCTTTGCAAGGCAGATCGTCCCTTCTCCTGTGAGGACCACCGTGAACCCCAATGGCTGCGACCTCCTTGGGGACAGGTTCTGAGTCAGGTTCTCTCGCCCTCCCTTGCACCCAGCCCGGTGGGGGGGCGGGGCTCAGCGGAGCGATTTGGAGGGTTGAGGAGAAGCACTCGGTGGTGGAGAGAGGGGGAGAGTCGCCTCCTGCAAGCATGTCTCGGCTCCGCCCACGGGGCCGCAGGCACGTGCAGTCACGTCCCCTTGGCCGAAGCATGTCACACGGCCATGCCCGAAGTCCAGGGCGGGAGGCAGGCCCCCCACCCAGAAGCAGGGCACAGTGGTGGGAAAAGACCCCCACTTGTCCAGCGTGCCCCGATGTTTGCTCATAGCTGTTTGCTTCTCCAATGCTCGCAAACACCCAGCGCAGAGTCCCAGACAGCCCTGGGCCGAGGCTCGGAATCCCGGCCTGGCCGCGTGGGTGGGTCCGGCCGCGTGGGTGGGTCTGGACGCGGACCTGACCCCGAGACCCGCTCCCTTCCGCAGGCGTGAGCGGCCACAGCGGCCGGCCCAGCCGGCACCTGCCCGGCTCTGCTCCTGCCCGGGGAGCCCCTCCCATTTTCCCGCCCTCCCAGCTCGCCTGCCGAGGCTCAGGGCACCCAGGTCTCTGAGGAGCCTTCCCCACTGCCCCCCCCTGCCTGTGGGATGCGGGGGCCAAGCGCTGTCCTTTGTCCTTACCCGTGATGCCAGGCTCTGGCCCATACCATGGCCGTGAAATCTTTAAAACAGAGTGCGTTCGAACGCGGCCAGCTCCAGGTCCCCAAAGCCACACCCACCATCCTTTCTCAGAGTCTCTTTGGGCTTCATCTCAGGGCTTCTCAAGAGCCCCTCAGAGGTCTCCACAAAGGCCCGAAGCCCCCTCCCCACGTGGTCTTTGTCCCCAGGCTGGCTCTTCACTGCGAATCTTCTGCTTTTAGCCAAGAGAAGGACCAGCATCTCTGACCCTGTGGCCCCAGGATTTCCGGGTGCCCCGCCTCCCGCCACCTCCCTCTCATAGTACCGCATGTTAGATGCAGCCGGTCAAGTCCAAGCCGCTGCGGGGATCTGCCTCGCACCTGGCCACCAGCGCCACGTGCGCCCTGGGCGCTGGTGCGCCTTCCGATTTAGGGGGTATCTCGCTACATCGTGACCCGGTCTCCACGCTTCCAGCCTCCTGTGAGGCTGCTCTCCACCGAAGCCCGTGTCGTCGTCTGGTGCTGATGGGGCAGCGTCCACTCCTGGCACCGTTTCTGCGTCAGGAGGCTTTTGCTGCGGGAGTGAACAGGCTCTGCCCCTCGGTGGCTAGTGACAGCGGTGGCTTTCCTGGCCACGTGGCAGAGGACTGCGGGTATTACTGGGGCGGGGCGGGGGGGCGAAGGTGGGGGCACGGAGGGGCAGAGCCAGGGTGTGGCCGAAGCGAGGAACTGGGCTGAGCCAAGGTCGGAAACCTCCGCCCACGTGGGGCCTGGACGCGGCGGGGAGGGGAGGTGATCGTGGGCGAATCACATGACTTCCAACATGAAAACCATGTGCCCTGTTGGGGAAATGCACAGTGAAACCCACTAAGGGAGTGGCCTGGGCGCAGGACTTCTCAGGGCCTCCTCTGGGCGACCGAGCCGGATGTGCCGGAGGGCTGTTCTGGAACGGAGCCTCTCCCAGACAGACCCCGTGCGCAGAAGCCGCCCGCCTGACGCTCAGCACTTGCTACCGGCCCAGGGCCGGTTCTGGAGACGCCGCCGTCTCGCATGACGTGCGATTCGGGACGGCCTCCTCGGTGACCGAGTGACGTGCAGCGTGGCTGAAGGCGGGGCAGAAGCTGCTGCCATGTTTTCGGGGAGGCTGTGGAAGGAACACGGGCGGCTTTTGCTCCGGGAGCGAACAGGCCCAGCCCCTCGGTGGCGTAGGACGGCCCTGCATTTCCTGGCCACGTGATGTGGGGACAGCAGGTTGGCTGCAGCTCCGCTGGCCCCGATCAGCTTGATTCCGGCACCAAGGCCAGCCCCAGGCGGCGGGGGGATGTGGCCACCTTCCAGGGGCACCGGACGATGACCGGCTTAGAGGCCCCAGGCTAGGACTGTGAGACCGGCCCTTTTAAGGTCTGGAGCCCATGGCATAGTGGCTATAAAAAGCTCAGCCAGGGGTCATGAGAAAGGTTGGCTGGGGGTGGGGTGGGCAAGTCACCATTTCCCTGGAGAGTAACCATCCCTATCCCCTCCGAGAACGGGAATCAAACAAAGAGGAGACACAGCAGAACCGCCGTATCCATATTTGCGTTGAATTCAGAAATAACCTCTCTATATTTGGTGTATCAAGCATGCGCGATATTTAAGGGGATTTGGCATGTTGGATTGTCCACAGACCAGCCTTCTGCTTCCGCTTTGCATTCTTGATGATCGATCCAGATTTGTGCTTTTAACTTGAACAGCGTAAGGTCATTTTACTGAGTTTGCGAGAGCATCGGCATTGTAAGAGGATTTCAATGCGTCTCTGTATCCGTTAGTTTAATTCAGTAGAATTAGAAGTTATTTGACACATACTCGGGGAGGTTTGCTTGATCAGAACAGGGAAGTATTTATAAAGGACATTTACTCCCTTATATACATTATATGTCTAAAATGTTTAAAGGAATTTAAAAACTCTCCCTCCTTTCAAAAATGATGCTTACACATTTATAATCAGAAAACTAGTAAGATTTCTGTGTGTCACTCAAAAGCTTATGGGAGAGCTGGGATTTTAACGGTGTGAGGGGCGGGGCCCTGGCTGGAAGCGGCTGGGCACGGCCGGCCAGGGCCACCAAGGCCCCCTGGGCCGGAGCTGGCAGGACCACCAAGGCCCCCTGGGCCAGAGCTGGGGAGGCGGCAGGGGCTTCCGCCAGGCTGGGTTGTGTCTGCCTCTCTGGGTGAGGACAGGCCAGGGCCGGCCCCTCTCTTGCCAGCCTGTCCTGGGCCGTGGTCTGCGCCCGGTCGAGCGGGAATGTGTCTGACCCGGCAGCTCAGACCCCGGGGGCCCCTGCAGCCCAGTGCCCGCTGCGGGACGCGAGGAGAGGGGCCTGGGGTCCGCGACTGGCCGAGCCCCCGCCGGGGACTTGCTCTGGGTGCGGATATTGTCCCTGTGGTGGTAGCAGCCGCTGGGGAGCCGCAGCCACCGGGCAGTTCTGTGGTCTTGGTGTGTGTTTCCCCCGCAATACCCACACGGCGGCTTATTTTAAAGGCATCCGCGTTTCTTTTAGAAAAATCAAAGAACTATTCACCATGTTTGAGGTGCAAAGGTGCCTACGTGAATTATGAGAGGCAAAATACAAATCCATGAAACTATAAACATCAAACATACACTGATTCTAAAATAAGGTATTAGCAGATAAATGAATTTAAAAAGTATTTTGTAAAAAAAAGGCGATAAAAAAAGTCTGGAGGCCAGCTCTTTCTGAGGCCAGCACTTCGGGGAGAGTCTCATCCTCCAGGAGGCTGCGTCTCCTTGTCCTCCAGCGACCCCACCCGTGTCCGTTAGCAGCGGCTGCGTGACACGCCGCCCCACGGGCGGCGGCTGACAACAGGCAGCGCGGTCATGGATCCGGCGGTGGGGCAGGGAGGGCGGCCGCGGACTCGCGTGGGCTGTCAGCTGGGGGCATCTGGCCTCCCCGGTGTCCTCCGGCGTCCTCCGGCGGGCTGGTGGCAGCTCGTTCCCATGGCAGCAGCAGGGCCAGGACAGAGCGAGGAGACGCGAAAGGCCGCTGCACCGGCTCTGGGGCGCCTGCACCCGAAGGGCGGGGCGGGCTCGGTTCTCGCGGGCTCCGCGTATCACCTATCCCCGCGTCACCCATCCCCGCGTCACCCATCCCCGCATTCCCGCATCCCCACATCCCCGCAGCACCGCGTCAGCGCATCCCCGCAGCGACGCAGCGACGCGTCACCCACCCCCGCGTCACCCATCCCCGCGTCACCCATCCCCGCATCCCCGCGTCCCCTCATCCCCGCAGCACCGCGTCAGCGCATCACCACAGCGACGCAGCGACGCAGTGACGCACGACGCAGCGGGGCGGGGCCCGCCTCTCCCGGGGCGTCACCTTGCGGACTGCGGGGCTCCCCAGCAGGAGTTAAGGGGCGGCCCTTTCTGCGCTGGCAGCGAGCCGTGGCTTGGAGAGCGGGTTTCCGGGCTGTCTCGTTCTGGCGTTTCGCGTGCAGGTTCCGACCCGATGGTGCGTTTGTCGGCCCCAGCCGGCGGGCACGGGGGTCACCGCTCTGGAAATCTGGGGAGCCGGCGTGGTTCCCGCGTGGGAGCCCGCCCCGAGTGCGGCAGCTCTGCGTGGGGCTGTCCTCCTGCACGGACCCAGCACGGCGGTCGCTGGCCCCGGTCTCGCGGCGTGGAAGGGGAGGTCCGGCGTCCTCACTCACCGGAATCGTGGTGGTGTACGGGGTCTCGGCTCTTACCGTGGTGCGATGTCCCGGGTGCCGACGGGCGGAGCCTCGGGCGGCGCGGTCGCCTTGCTCGGGCTGGCCAGCGAAGCCTGTCCTGTGGGTGCTGCACCCTGAGAAGCCTGTCCGTTGCCCTCCGGCCCCGGGACAAGGCCCGCACGCACACGCAGGCCGCGGGCTCTCGCCGTCTGGCCGTGGCGGCCCTGACCTTGATCCCACAGCCCCCGGGTGCTCCTAACGGCTGTTTGTTCTCAGACTCCAACAAAACCGCCTCCCCGACCGCGTCTGGGCAGGTGGGCACCCAGTGCCTGTCGTTCTGGGGTCACCTCCCCCTGTGGCGTTGTGGAAGCCTCCAGGCCCTTCGTGACTCAGAGCTGGGCAGGGGATGTGGGCCCGGCTGGGCCATGTGCTGCCAACCGCCCCCAGCCCCGCCGGCCCACCGTCTGGTGTCGGCTGGGGCCTCACTGCTGCGGAGACCCTGGCCCACCCACGGACCTCTGGTGCCCTCCCCTCCAGGGATCTCTGCGAAAGTGGGTGCCGCTGGGGTGGGCACCCCGACCTGGGCTCTGGCTTCCTGGCTCGCACACCACGTGCTCCTGAGCCTCTCAAAGCACCAGAAACGCAAAAGCCCTCTGCACACGTGTGTGTATACGCGTGTGCTTCAGCGTGTGTGCTGCGTGTCTGCGTGTGAGTGTGCATGTGTGCGGGTGTGTGTACATGCACGTGGGCACATATGTGTGAGCACGTGCTAGGTGTCATGCGTGTGAGCATGTGTGCATGCTGCATGTGTGTGTGCACAGATATGCAGTGTGCATGTGTGTGTGTACGCGTGCATGTTAGTGAGAGCTGAGGCCTGTACGTACTTCTAGGTCCTTCTACGTAGTGCTCTGACCTGACATGGCTTCGGAGGGGACAGTTGTCACTCCACTGGGGCAGACTCATCGGAAAGTCAGCTTGAGGGTCCTGCCAGCCCCTCAAAACCCGGATCTGCTGCAGCCTGGAGGAGGAAGCTGAGGCACGGAGGAGCCAGAGCTGGACGAGGGCCACGGACTTGGCTTCAGTGCTCCTCACCGTCCACCCAGCCGGTGGGCACGCTCGCCCGCTGTGGCCACAGGGCCCGGCTTTTCCTGGGGACACCGTGAGCAGGGACAGGTGCAGCCGCCTCCTTGGTGGCCCTTCTTGCCCAACACGGGCCTGGCCTGGCCCCCTCCTGGAGTGGCTGCCCTCTGGAACGGCCCCACTGGCCCCGCAATGTCCCCCTCGGATGCCCCTCCCCAGGCCAGCCTTGCACACTCAAGTCCCCCGCTTACCGGCGTCCCTTAGCGCTGCCCGACTCTCCTCATCGTAACGTGGGCGTCACGGCCCCCTCCCAGGAGAGCGTGAGGGTAAACGAGATGATCTGACACCCCCCCCCCGTCGGCTCACACTTCCTGTGGACCTGTGGGAGCCCCGTGACCTGCCCTGACCTCAGTGGCCTGCGCTCTCCCCCCATAGCAGTGACCCTGAACTCACTGGTGTCTGGAGGCTCAGTGAGTGACCAAATGACCATTGAGAGGCTTTCCTGGGGGTGGAGGGTGGGGGGACAGGGGCCTGGGGACCAGGGGGCCAGGTCCTGGGGTCCTGGGGACAGAAGGTGGTGACACAGCACTCCTGGAGAGCCAGGCCTATGGCTGGGGGGCGGGAGGGGGGAGGTGAGCCCGGTGCTGCTGACCCCGGCCACCGCTCAGGGACGAGGACACAGAGGAGAGAAACCGCCGGGCTCCTGCCGGCGGGACAGGTCAGCAGCTGGCCCCCCTGGAGACCGCCAGCCCTTCCCCAGAGCCAGGGGCCGCCTCCGACGGCGACGGGAAGCCCCCGCCTGCCTGGCCGGTGGGGCCGTGGCTGCCCACTGCGCCCTGGCATCTTGGCAGGGGTGGCAACTGGGGGCCAAGCTTGGCGTTTGGGGCCAGGGAGGAGAGAGCCGGGCCCGGGGCCGGGGGAGGGGTACCGGGGCCTCCAGTAGCTTCTGGGGGCCAGGGGCTGGGCTGGGGGGAGAGCAGGTTGGGGTGTGAGTGGCGGGTGGGGGGGGGCAGGGGAGTCAGATCTCCACACTGGGGAGGACGTGGGTGCTGCAGCGGTGCCTGGGAGGCACCCAGCGGAGGGGACACCTGGGGGACGTCAGCTGACCTGTAGGTGGTCAGGACTCGGGAGCCGGGCCCCCGGGCCAGGCCCAGCAACGCCGGAAGGAGCCTGACCCGGGAGCCTGCAGCTGGTGCCGCGCCCCCGCCTGCCCCGCGCGGGCCGCCCTGCCCGCGGCGCTCTGCACGGGAGACCCTGTGGCGTGGGAGGGCGGCATCCGGCCGCTCCCGGAGGGGTCCACCTGGCTCAGCCGGCCGCCAGGCGCCTCCGTCCTGAGCACCCCCGACCAACAGGCTTCAGAGGGACGGGCTCCAGACAGGTGACTGGGTGCCCCGTGCCTCCATTTTTCCATCTGAGCCATGGGCGGAGGACGACCCCCCCAAGGGGTGCTGTGCGGCTCTCCGGGTGCAGGGGCGGGCACGGTGCCACCTCCTTCCCGCCGAGGCCGTGGGGCCAGCAGCCGTGGTCCAGGGCCGCGCGGTGCCTGCCCTGCTCACGGGGAGCGCCGGTGGGCGTGGCCTCTGCCCACCGCGGCCGCCACCGGCCATGCAGGCCCAGTCTGCGGTGCGGCCCGGCGGAGGAGGGGTCTGGGTGTGAGCCGCCCGGGGTGGCCGCCCGCGCCCTCCGTGGTCATTGCACACGGGCGCCAGCAGGGGGAGGCCGAGCTCCACGCGCAGGCCGGGCGCCGAGCCCAGAGGCTCGTCCCTGGCGTGTGGACGGAGGTGGGCTGAGGGTCTCCTTGCACAAAGGCCAGGGTGCGGCTCGGCCCTCCGCAGGGGCTGAGAGGCAGATGTCTCGAGTCGTCACCATGAACAGGGCGAGAGGTGCGGCCCCGTCCTCTCCCAGTTGGACCTGCCATCTGCGTGTCCACACGTGGCCCTACAGAGCTTGGGCTGGGGACAGTGTGCAGCGGGCATCGGGGCCACCCAGGCTGCTCCAGCCCCCAGGAGGGGAAACCGAGGCAGGGGGCAAGCGGCTTGCTCAGGGCCACACGCCTGCAGCTCCCACGGGCCCTGGACTGGGCGCCCCCCTCCGGGTTCTTCTTGTGGGGACATTTGCCACGGTGGCCTTGTGAGGTCCCGGCACCTCCAGGGCTGCGAGCTCTGGGGACTGGAGCTTCCCTCCCGTGGCCCTGGGTCCAGAACCTTCTCTCCCCTGCGTCGTCGCAGGCCGGGTTTGGGTGTCGGTGCATCGTCATTCTGTGAAGTGCAGACCCCAGGGAGGGGGAGTCAGACTCAACCTGGGACCACCCCTCAGACAGCCTTGCAGTCCCCAGGGGCTGTGGAGGAAGCAGGACAGACCCGGGCCTGCTCGGGGAGGGGGACCCCCTTGCCTGCCCCCCGCCCAGCTTCCCTGCAGTGAAGTCCAGCGCTTTTGTTGGAAAAAGCCCCAAAGTGATCGACTCGCTTCTGAATCCTTCAGGGCTGTTTAAAGGCACACCGGGGTCTGACGAGGCTGGGGCCGAGAGTCTCGTGACCACGCGTCCCCACGGAATGGGAGGCGGTGGGACTGCGCCCCGGGGGGCAGGCGGGCGGGCTTCTCCCCGATTTTCTCTGTCCCCGGCTGCTCCCTGAGCCCGAATGGCTGCCGCAAGGTGCCCTCCAAGCAGCGGGGATTTCTGACTGTCCCCCCCCCCCCACCCGCTCTGCGGGAGTTATGGGAGATCCGGAGGGAGGGGCCCGGGGTCGAGGGGAGGGGTCGGGGAGAGCCTCACGGCTGGGGACGCGCGCACGGACACGACACCGCTTCCTTCGGCCAGCTGCCCAGCGGCACCACAGCGCCTTCCGTGGGCCGGTACTGCGGGGACCAAGCTCTGGCCCGGGGAAGTCCTTTCCTGGGTCCCTGGCTCCCCCAGCTCCCCCTGAAGGGACCCGTGCTCCCCCGGCCCTGGCCGCCCCCACGCGGGGCTGAGGACGTCACGTCTCTGCGTCAGCAAGCCCAGCCTCACGGCCAGGACGGGCTTCGCAGGGGACGGCGGCGCCTTGTCCTAGGGAAGGGCTAAGGGCGAGGACCAGACGTTTCTAGAACAGGGCCCAGGGTGGCCCAACGTGCGGAGTCCCACCGGCGCCCCTGTGGGGGACACAGCCTCAGGCAGTTCAGGGCGCCTCCCTCCCCGGGGCCACTGGCGGGGGGGGGGGGTCACCCTCGAGGCCGCCCCGTGGCCCCGCTTCTCCTCCCGCGAGGTTTGGGGTGAGAGCCGCTCACAGGTAACGGGGCTCCCCGGGCTCCCCGGCCGCCGGCCCCCGCTCGCGTCCCAGACGAGGCCGGGCGGCGGCCCCGGGTGGGCACCGGGGCGCAGCTGCGGCTTAACGAGCAGCACGTGTGGGTGCTGGCCCGGCTTCCCGCGACGCCCCGCGGCCACGGACGCTGCTTCGTGGCGACCGAGGGACTTGGCCCCTCTCCCGGCGCCCGCCACGGGGGCCTCCGCGCGGCAGCGAGGGGCCGGGCGCCCCAGCTCGCCAGACGCACCCAGGGCGGCGTGGTGGCAGCCGGCGGGGTGTGCGTCCGCCTTTGGCGGGGAGTCGGGGCGGGGTGGGGGTGGCTGCAGCCAGGAGCCGTTAACCAGGTAACAGATTTGATTAATTTTGTGCCTGGAGGTTTTTTTTTTTTTTTTTTTCCTTTTTCCTAAAGAATCAGAGAAAACAAAATATTTTTCTAATTAAATAAATCTACGGTGCACGCTAATGGGGCCCGTCTGTGGGCTCGTGACAGGGCCGGGGAGATGTGGAATAATGATTTTATTTTTTCATTAAATAGAATTATAGGCAGTTACTCAAAGCAACGCTGAGCCTAATTGAAAGAAACCCATTTCTCCTTAATTTACTTTCACGGTTTTGGATGATAAAAGAGTGTTCGTTGGAAAATTAAATAAAAAACACAGCACAAGGAAAGGGGCCGCGGGAGAAGCGTTATTTGCACTTTTGGTCGCCAGGCCCGGGTGGGAGGGGGGCTCCGGCCTCGGGGGGTCTGCGGGGGTGGGCGAGGAGGGGAGGCCCCCCTCCGCGGCCCCTCCACACGCAACCCCACAGACCGCCCCGCGTCCGTGCAGGGCGCCTTTGCCTGCTGCAGCCATGGGTCCCAACCTCCCTCCCAAAAGCATGACTGCTCATCGGACCATTGGGAAGTTTGCCCACCCAGGGATCTGGGGCCAGCGAGCCGGCCCTGGGGTCTGCATGAACCTCGGTCAGCGCCCCCTCTGCCCCGAGCCCTGGGAGGCTCGCACCTCCAGGGTGTGTGCTCTGGTCTCTGACTGGCGGCCTACGCTGGCCTCCCCTCCGCTCGGCACTCACTGCCTGACGCTCTGCCTCCTCCAGGAAGCCCTCCAGACCAGCCCTCGCCTTCACGCATCCACCACGCCTCGCCCAGCTGCGGGAGCGTCCCTACCACGAAAGCAAACGAAGACGCAGCTCGTTGAGCATTTACTGAGCTCCTACTGCATACAGGAGGGCCGAGGGTGCCCAGAGCTGTGTCTGCAATGCGGACATGTCCTGCATCAGCATTGCCCCAGGGTGGCTGCTGACCATGTGAGATACAGCTCGTGTGACCCAGGAGCTGAATTTTGAATTTTATTTATTTGGATTAATTTAAGTCGAAATCCCCTCATCTGCCTGGTGGCTGCTGTGTGCACGGCAGTCCGAGCTTCTGGTGACATCCTGGTGCCCTGGATAGCACCGCCCAGCACAGAAGGAAGGTCCCAGGTCTCCGCAGCACCCGCTCCCGCTGTCCCCACTCAGTCAGGGGCTAGCCGCGTTTCCCGGGCGAGAGACATACACACTCAGACAAGCGTGAGCCTATTTATTTTTAATTGAATTGTTTTCTAAAAACATAATACGAAGTCCAGAATGCACAACAGTCTCCCGGGAGAAGCGAGGCTCCCCCCATCCCCGGCTGCCAGCCGCCCCTGCCCCCGTCCGGGTGCCCCCTGCCCACCTCATTCCTTTATCGCCTTGGGTCGGAGTCTAAGCGAAGGAGCGGGGTAATCACGGTGCCAGCTCGAATCTCCACCCAGGGGCCCATCTCAACCCCGCCCCCCGACCCATGCCCTTCTACATAAGGGCCTAGTGGGGCTCCCGTCCCTGGATGGGCCGCTAGAAGTCGGGGACACACAGGACATAGGCCCAAGGCCTCGCTGGGTCCCTGGCATTTCCGGCTGTGTGTGCCCCAGCTCTGTCTGGGCTCCAAGCTGCCCGGAGGTTGAGTGAGGGCTGCTCGGCAGTGGAGAGCTGTTGGGGGGGAGCCCCCTGGGCGCCCCGCCCCCTCCCTCCCACCCACCTGCCCCCTGAACTCCCCCGCCCTGTCCAGGCTTAGGCCCTCGGAGGCCTGGTCAGGAGGGGCTGGGAGCAGGCCTGGAACCCTGGGTCGGCACTCCACTTGTCCAGGATTCTGTGGTCGAGGTGGTCACCCTGGACGAGGTCGCTCTCTGGGCCACTTTGCTGGGGGGGGGATGTTTACACTCAGCGCTGCAGCCACTTGTCCTCGTCCCCATGAGACCCGGGCAGCGGGACCTGCGCTGAGCCTGCCTGGATGGGAGTGGCCTTCGTGTTTGTCCCCGAATGAGACCAAGGCTTTCCCCGGCCATGCAGCACTGTCCGGCAGGAGGCGGACACTTCACAAACCTCCTCGCAGGGCCGACGATGGCCGCCTGCACCCGCTGACTGAGCGCCTGCTGTGTGCCGGGCCTGCGTGGGACCCTGCGGCGGGTGGGCGCGCGGGCTCGGCCCACAGTAACCTGTGCTCTCACTTCCTCTCTGGGCGGAAGCTGGGGGACCCCAGTTCTGTCTCCCACGGAACGGTGGGACATCCGGCCGGATTCGTCCTGGGCAGCCTCTCCGATCGGCCGCCTGGCCGCTGCGTGGGGTGGGCCCCGGCTGGCTCCGGGCTCAGCGTCAGCCGTGGGTCGTTGGTTGGTGGTGTCTGCCACGTGCGTGTGTGGGCGGGAGCGTGAGTGTGAGAGGTGTGTATCAGCCCTGTCGCTGAAACGTTCTCGCCACGCCCGGCCCTCGCCATGTTTCGCCATCGAGGTGGGCGTTGCTGGGACCACCCCCCGCCCCGCCACCCCGGGCCCGGGCTGCGGTTCTTTTTGTTACCAGCGGCATCTTCCCCGAGGTGTTCGTGAATTTCGCAGACCCCACAACACACGTGGCGCAGGACAGAGCGGTGCGTGTGTGCGTCGGGATGGGCAGGTGACCAGGGCCAAGGACGGCGGCAGACGCACGTCCCCTGCAGGAATGAGCTGCCGGCCACGGGGTGGGCAGCGCGGGGGCAGGGGGCAGCCCCGGGGGCCGGCTGGGCTGCAGGGCCCGCGGGAGGCGTCCGGGCAGCCCGAGCGGGGAGGGGCCTGTGCCCACGCGAGCTGTGGCTCGGCCTCGAGGCCTCGCCTGGGATCCTCAGGGGTCCTGGTGTCCCCGGCCTCGCCCACGCACCCTCCCTGGTGGCCTCAGGCCCCCTGGGACGTGACGGGCCAGCCGCCGAGGCTCGCCCCGGGGCCTGATGAATGGGGCCACCGTCCCGCAAGGCCGTGATGAATGTCCCTCTCGCTCGCAGGCTGACTTCGGAACCCGGTAACACTCCTGGAAGGTGAAGTCCCATTTTTCCCCTGTAATCACAGCATTAAACTTTAATATCCAGTGTTAATAAAACATACTCTTCCTAATAGAGCCGGCCGAGGCTGGCGCGAGCGCGTGCCGGACGGTCCCGGGTGACTGCCTTCCACTCTCCCCGCCGGGGGGGGGGGGGCAGCGCCGTGGGGGGTGCGGGGGCGGCACCGCTGCGTCTCCCGACCCCTACTCCCGCCGCCAGCTCTGTCTCCACCGCCCTCTGCCCCCAGCGTCCTGGGTGGAGCCCACCTCCCAGGAACAGACTCCAGAGAGGCGAGCCCCGTGCCGGCTCTGCCCCGCCGAGCGGCCACCGTGCTGGCCGGGGCCTGCCGCCCAGGCGCCCGGCCACCTGCATCAGTACGCTGTCGGCCAGGACGGTGGGTGGGACCGGGCGACGCTTCCCCTCGTCTCTCGCTCTCGGCCCTTTGTTCCGGGAGCCAGCATCCTGCCCCCCCACCTGTTCACCGCCACCCCACGCCAGGTGTCACTGCCGCCCGCTCCGTCCCCACTGCCCGCGTGGCCTGCAGACCCCCTGAGGTCAGGACACCAGGCCAGAGCGAGGAAGGACGGCTCCCGCTGGGCGCGCTGCCCGCTGCCCCTGGGGCCTCCCCGAGGTCTGGGGCAGGCGGAGGGGGGGGGGCTGGCGGGCGCTCAGGGCACCCCGAGGCCCCCAGGCTGCAAGCGGGAGCCTTCCTGCCATCTGGGGAACTTCCTGTCCCCGGAGGAGCCTGCGTTCGTTTTAGTTTTGAGACGAGTCACGCGTGACACACTCACTCGTGGGCAGTGCAGTCTGCGTTGCAGCTGAGGTGACCCTCGCTCACGGCCGGCTCCTTCCCTGAGTCTGGCCCGCGGCCCCCGCCGGGAGGACGCGAGGTCGTCCGCAGAGGTCCTCAGCGTGTGGAAGCCCTGGGCTGCCTGTCCCCGCTGGCCTGGAGCTGGCCAGGCCCCCGCCGGCCACCCTGCCAGCACCGTCCTGGGGACAGTGTCGGCCACCACGGGCCACGTGCTGCGGGTGCTCCCAGGGGCCCCGCCACAGCCTCCGAGGAGACGAGGGGCCTGGCACAGAGCCTCGAGCTCCTCCCTCGGGCGCCCAGGCGTCCGGGGCGAGGGCCCGCGTCCTGCCCCGGGCCCCTCCGGGCTGCCTGGCCCCACCGCGGGCACCGTGAGTGGGAGGCGAGGGGCAGGCCTCGGGCTGCAGGCTGGTGCGGGCGGGGGAGGGCGCAGCTCCTGCCCCCACAGCCCCAGGCCTCGGAGGCTGGAGGTGTTTATGGAGGTGGAGGCCAGCCAGGAAGTGGGGGCACAAAGAGGCTTTGCTGGGAGGAGCGGCCCGGGCCGGGCCGGGAAGCCTTCATGGAAAATGTGGACGGGCAGGAGAGGGGCAGGAGAATGGGGGCTTTGTGTGCGCCGCCCGCACCCCGGCCACGCTGCCCCGCCCGGCAGCACCCAGCCCCCCCTGCGTCCTGCCACCTGGAGCCTTCCGGAAACCCGCTCCTCTGGCCGGGCTGTATGGTTGGGGCGCAAGGCCCCAAGGACCCCGAAGGTCGCGAGTCCGGGACTGTGGGAGTGGAGCCAGGTTTCAAGGCCATGCCCTGGGGTGCCTGAACGGTGGGGGGTGTCCAGGGGGCGTCAGCCCTCAAGGAGCCATGTGGAGCCCCGGCTGCAGCCCCCAGGAACCTGTGAAAAATCTGGAGAAAAATCAAGCAGGTCCACGAAGAGGATTTTAGCCTGAACATCACCCCGGCCACCAGCTAGTGCTGGCACTGAGCCCTCAGCCAGGGCCCAGCCTGGCCACACCCGGGGTGCACGGCAGCACCCCGGCCCTCTGCACGTAAAACCGCAGAGCCCGCCCCTCCGCCACCCGTGTGCCTCCCTCCCGGTGACGCCAGCCTCGGCCCTGCGCTCGGGGCCTCAGACCCCGACCACGGGCGGTCCCCAGGCCCCGTCGCCTTCCGGGGCCGGGCGGTTTCGGGTGAGAACGTGGTGAGGCAGAAAGGCTCTGGAATGTTCGCCGACGCAAGACCGAAGACGGATGGCGGAGTCCACAGAAGTCTGCGACAGCGTCGGCGTCTTCCGGAGGGCTGAGCCTGCGGCTCCCAGGCCCACCCGCCGACCCCCCACGGTGCTGTCTGTGTGGCACTTGGTCACACGCAGGCTCGCAGCCCTCGAAGCTTTTGCATCTTTCCCCCGAAAAGCTCAGGGACTTCTGGGTAAAACGGATTGTGTGTGTTCTTCGCTCAGAACGACTGCAGAATGCCTTTCGGGTTTAAGTGGAAGGATTTTGCTGCTCAAGACGGAGCAGAGAACTCCTCCGTGACCTGTCAAACGAGCTCTCCGCCAGGGCCAGGGCGGAGGGCACTTCCAGGCGGGCTTCCTGTCCCTTCGTCCTGCCACCACTGGGAGCTCGGGAGGGCAGGAGGGAGATTTCGTTTTGGCCTCATTGTTTTGGTGTGGCGCTGTAGGATCAGCCGGGCTTACGTGTCCCCCGCAGGAGGCCGGAGGTGGCCCCGGAGTGCAGTGACCACATTGACTTCTACGCAGAGGGACAGGCAGGCTGCCGTCCCGGGGTGTTACTGCAGAGGGGATGTGCATCTGGCAAGGCCGGATGGGACCGCGAGGGGCGTGTGTGTTTGACACAAGGCTCTGGCTCTTACATGCCGGCATGAGGCGAGCGATGAGACGGTTCGTTTAATGACACCAACCACGTTAACAAGTCTGAGTTCCGTGACCCCCCGAGCGTGGCCTGGGGGGACCCAAGTGTCTTTGGGACAAAGCACCCGCAGGTGACGTGCACGGCTCTCCCTTTCCCCTTCCGTGCCGAAAACTGCAGCGTCCAGCGAACACACTCGCATCCAGGGCCCGGCCAGCGGACGGGCACCGCACCCCCACGTCCCTCCCGGGGCCGCCTCGGAACTCCTGCCAAAGGCCCCGCCACCCGCGGCACACGCCGGCTTTGCCCCTCTGGCCTCGGTCGGCCGGGGACACGTGCGGCCCTACCCCTGTCCCCCCCCCCGCCCCCTCCCCTCGGCCCCTCCACCTCCCCGTCCCCGGCGGGCTCCTCAGCGTCCGGGCCGGGACACGCGGTCCCGTCTCCTCCGCACGCAGCTCGCGGGGGGCCCGCGGGAGCCGCGTGGCGCGTCCCGGGGGCTCGCGCTGGGGGTCGGCGCCGCAGCCCGTGATCTCCGCCAGTCGCCAGTCGGGCGGCGCGGAGGGGCCCGGGCGGCTTTGCCTGCGTTTCCGCGGTGGGAACGGCGCTGAGCCCCACCGCCCCGGATGCTTGGGGTTGACGGTCGCAAAGCGCCCCCCACACCTTGCGCGTTTCCTGGCT
>CM053502.1:853157-867142 GCA_028627145.1 Eidolon dupreanum
GCTCCAGGACATGGCAGGGCCTTCTTTTCTGGGGGGACATGCTTTCCTGGGGGAAGCCGGTCTGGTCACTGCCTGGGGCTCCCCCGTGAGGCCGGGCAGGGCTGGGAGGCCTGGCCGAGGCCACGGGGTGGGGCCCTCTCTTCCCTGCATGTCACGGGGCCCATCTGGGGTGGGTGAGCCATCCATACACTTTCAGAGCAGAGGCGGTTGATGACAGGCATTCATGGTGGGTTCTCCCAGAAGGTCGAGCCGGGCACAGGTGTCTGGCGAGTGAACTTTCCCCAGCATGGCCATCTCCTGACCCGCTGCCCGGCCCCAGGGCAGGGAATGGGACCCAGGCTGTCCCCAGTGCTGCCGGGCTTGGCTTCCTCCGGAGCTCCTGCCTCTCTGGGGGGGGCCTCTGGGCAGCTGGGGGCCATCGGTGGTCATTGCTCCCCACTTCTGCAACACATCCCTCTGGGGTGAGGAGGGGACACAGTGGGGCTGAGGGGGAGCAGCCTGGACGGCGGGGAGGGGCCAGGCCAGGCCCTGCCCTGGCCGCTTTTGCTCTGGGCGGGTTCTATACCCTCTGTTGGCTTTTCCTGGTGCCCCTGGTGCCCCAAGTCTGGCCCAGGCCCCCCTTTCTGAGTGCCTGCACCAGTGGGCAGGGCTGTCGAGTTCTCCCCGTGAGGGCCGGCCCCTCCCATGCCCCTCCGAGGCCGCCCTGGGCCAGAGGACAGAGCGGGCCGGGTGCGCGGTGGAGGGGTGCGGTCAGTCAGGGACAGCGGCCGTGCAGAGACCTGCGCCTGCCGCCTGCGTATCCCAAGGGGCCCGTCAGGCAGGGGGGGCGGGGAGTGGGGTCTGGGGAGGGAGGAGGCCGCGAGCCCCAGACCCAGGCCTTTCTCTGCACTGTGCCTGGAGAGCCGCACGGGGCGCAGACCTTGAAGTCCTCAGGCATGGCCCTGGGGCACAGGGGACCCCACAAAACCCGCAGGAGGGACACAAAGGTGGGGCCCACTGCTGAGTTCGCTGGAGTCACTCAGAGTTGGGACGGGCAAGCTGGGTGTGCCGTGCCGGCAGGCGGGCGGGTGGCTCCCCTGGCCCACCTCAGCCTCGCTGGCCCTGTGGGGGCCACAGCTGCTCCGAGCTGGGGTGACACAGAGCTTTGTGGAACTTGCAGAAAGGGCCGGCACCAAGCCTTCCCCTGTGACGAAGGCAAAAATCCGCTTCACTCTGAAGACGCATCAAATACTTCCACGTGGAAATGAGTGGTCCCACGCCAGCAGCCGGGGGTGGGGGCCGGGGTGCCAGCGACTGGGGTGTGGGCGGGGCTGACCGCGGTGCACGCTGCAGGAGGAATAACAGGGGCAAGCACAGTATCCACCCCAGTGTGGCCTGGAGCAGGAGGACGTGCCCAGGGCTGGGGAGTGCTATATCACGGAGGCTTCCTGGAGGAGGCGGTGTTTTTTGCAGGAGCAGCCTAGCTCTACTCCCAGTCTGTGCTGGTGAAATCGAACCCCCAGGGCAGAGAGGGAGGGCCGCTCGTGGGGACAGGGGAGGGGGTGGGGGCTGGGCATCTGGACATTCTGTTTGGGCCGGTGCCAGGTGGGGCCGCGTGCGTTCCCAGGCCCCACGGGTCACAGTCCACAGGCCGCAGGGTCCCCGAGGGCGAGTGCGTGAGGTGGGGGGTGGGGAGGGGCAGGCGAGAGATTCTTGAGTCCTTAGGTTTCCCTTCCTGTGACATTACGGATGGGATCCGGCTTCGCCGGCTGGTCTCAGAGTGACTAGTGAGCGTGAGCCACCTGCCAACGAGCGTCCTGCAGACTCCACGTTAGACACACGGGGTGGCCGGGCACCTCAGAGACCCCGCGGCGGGTGGGGGAGACGTCCCGCTCCCCGAGAAACCCCGAGGGTTTTCCGTCATTCCCGTCTGTGGGGCGGCTGGTGGGCCCGGTCCTGGGGGACTCCGGGGGTGGCCCGTCCAGCTGCCTCTGCTCAGGCCGCCTGGCTGGGCCCACCAGGGGTCCGTCCCGGGCGGCAGGGGCGCCGCCTCTCACTTAGAGGCAGGACAGCGCTTTCCTGACCAGCTGGATTCCGTCTGTCGTCTGCCCCCACCGTGCCTTTTGTCATGGTGCGGCGATGGGCGTGGAGTCTGGGTTCCGGGCTGGGGACCCTCTTAGGAGGAGCAGCCTGGGGGGCCCCGCAGGGCAGGGGCTCACGGGGGCACAGCCGGCACCCCCAGTCACCCAGCCCCACCCGTGACAGACACAGAGACGTGAAGTTTGCACAAAAGGCAATTCAACAGGCTTTGGACCAAATCCCGACATTTGCTTACAAGGACCTCTATTTATAGAGCCTTCTTCTCGCCGAGGTCGGCCAGCCAGCCATCCCCTTTCAGGAGTTTATAACTATTATTAAATTTAAAGCTGGCTGCGGTTTTAATTCAGAGAGAAAACTGCATACCGTTGGGGAGGGGGTTTCACGGAATGTGCTTCAGGGCGACCGCCAGCAAGTGTGTTCCCAGGGGTCCCCCAGACGGCCCAGGTGGGTCCCGGAGCCCGCAGACCCTGGAAGGGGCTTTCCACAGCCCCTGCTCAAAGGTGAGGCAGCCTTTCCGGCTCCGACTCTGTCGCCTGGCGGCCCGCGGGCCCACGGGCCGGACGCAGTGGCTGCTGCCGCTCTCACGGGCGTTTCAGCCCGGACGCCGTCTGCCCCCCTCTCTGCATTTTTGGAGCTGCCCAGTGGCTGCCCCCTGCTCTCGGTTCTGTGGCCTGGAGCCTCAGGGGTCATCGTGGCCCACTGGGGACAGGACTAGACCTGAACGCACGCTGATGCATACCGTTCTGAGCCAAGGGTGGCTTTGCACGCTGCTGGTGCAGAGCTGGGGTGCAGGGCAGGAACCCCGGACATGCCCAGTGCTGGGAGGGGGCTCAGGTCAGCACCAGGCCTGTCAGCCCCTTCCCATTTCTCACTGGCCTCCATCCCAGCTCCCCCGGGAGAAGGGCTTTCTGGGCACTTCTCAAGCCGCCCTGGCCTGGGGTGGCTGATGGCGGGTGGGGGCGGGAGGTGGCCAGAGGGGCTGGGCAGGAGCAGAGAGGAGACCTGGCCCACGGACGGCCTGGCGGGCAGGCCCAGTGGACGGGAGGCCGGGCCCAGAGCTGCTGCCCACAGGCGTCTTCGCTGCGGCCGCAGAGGTGCAGCGGGAGGAGCTGGGAGGCCGGCGGCCGGCAGGGGGTGTTCCCGGCCTGCTTCCCGGCCCTCGGCTCTCCTGCAGCCGGCACCTCCGGCAAGCTGGGCACATCTGGAAATGTTTGATTTGATAGAGTGTCGCTTTACATTGCAGAAATGAGCATAAGCGGTTTCTTGACCCACCAAGTGAGAAATGCGATCTGGGTTTTACTGCCGACCCTTTAAATAAAAAACAGATCGCTTATTAAACCATTATCTATCAGGGATGGGGCCGGCGCAGTGCACCCCGATCGGCGCAGATGGGAGCGGATGCGGCTGTCCCCCGGCGGGGCCAGCGGGCGGGCGGCCTTGGGGGCACAGGTCACCCGGTCACTCCCAGGACGAGGGGCCTGGCACCCACCGCCAGCCTGGTCTACCCCATGGCCGGAGAGGTTGCCGGCTGCCTGGCTGGAGGAAGGGTGTGAGGGTCACTGCCTGGCTGCTGCTTTAGCACCCCAAAGTGGGAGCTCCCCTCGGGGGGAGGAGTCATGGGCTTAGCCTGTGTGACGGTGTCGGGGCCAGGGCGGAGGGCTTGGGCCGGCTGCTGAGGTGCTGAGGGACAGAGGCCCCCGTCTCGGAAACCTCTGCTGTGACCTCAGCGCTCGGCTCGGTGGCACCGGCCAGGTGGACAGGCCCCTCCCAGCGGTAGGTGCACCCTCGCAGCGGTCCCCCCCCCCCCCGCCGCCCCCCTCGGGGTCCTGGCCGCAGAACCAGAGGCGGCCGAGCGCGGCGGGCGGTCAGCCCCACACCCGCGGGCCGTCGCTCCGGGGACCGTCCTACCCAGTGATTCGGGGCCTCCTGTTTCCACAGCGTGCTCTTGGAAACGAGGCTCTGGTAGCACCCCCTTCTCCTGCAGCGTTCTAGGTAAATGAGTCTTAGTCCTGCTCTGTGGACACGTCCTCAGCCGCCTGACCGGAAGGCCACTCGAGGTCCTTCCAGGTGGACAAAGGCAGAGAGGACGGAGGGCGAGGTCCGGGGACACTGGTGAAGGATCGAGGTACGATGACAGGGCTGGCAGTGGCAGTGGGGACAAAGTCTGAGGACAGAGGCCACAGGAAACATGGAGGAGACGAAGCCCTGCCGGTCGGGGTCTGAGCCTCGCTCAGGTCCCGCTGACCGTTGGCGGAGGAGGAGGACGCAGGAAGACGCCCCCTCAGCCGGCCGCGCCCTCGCTGGTCGCGGCCCGCCACACAGTGTGGTGCCCAGGGGAGACGTATCACCACTGCCACCGCCCATAGGAAGATGGCGCTGCCCGGGTCACCGTGTAGTCACAGGGACAGCCCCGACTGGGCACACACGTGATGTCGTGGCCGGCGGTGCCCACGCAGCAGACCTCACGGGCCACTCTTGACCTTGAATAGGGGGCTCTGAGCCCAACAGGGTGGACGGGGGTGTCGGGTCCCACAACACAGGTGGGGGCTGCATCTCGGGGCCTGTGGGGCATCGGGGCCTGGGGTGGCAGGGACACAGGGTCTGGCTCAGCTGGGGAGGAGGGGTTGGCTCAGGGGACAGCTGGGTCCTGGGCTCCTGGTGGCCCAAGTCCAGGTTTGAGCCAAGGCACCAGGGCCTCGATCCTGCCCCGGCCGACGCCCCCTTGTTCCTCTGGCCTGTGGCTTTGTCCACACGTCTGACGCGCCCACCCAGGGTGGGGCTCTGGCTGTGGGCTGGCCCCCCCTCCTCTCGGGCTGCCTCTGTGACCCCCTTCTCGTCTGACTGCTCCCCGGAAGCCCTGCCTAATATCTGCTGATGGCCACAGGCGCGGTTTGCGCCGGAGCCTGGACCTGCTACCCAGGGCCACCTTAAGTTGGGGCACAGAGCGAGGGTCCCTCAGCTCCATGGCTGCTCCCTCCATAGGCCAGAAGGGCCATAAGATCTGGGTCCCCCCCCCCCAGCATACGAGGGGGGCCCACGTGCTGCTACTGTCTGCTCTGCTGTTTAGTCGTCTCCTACCGCTGGGGATGCTGGACGCCCGCCCAGGTGTGACTGTTGCAGCTGGCCCCCAACCTGCAGCTGGGGAGGGGTCTCCGGGCTCCTCAGGTTCCTGACTCCAGAAGCCCGTGGGGGCTGTGGCGACTCGTTCCTGGAGGATAAAACCCTGGGCTGCTCTGGGGACGAGGCCGAGAAAATACCGGATGCCCTCAGCCATGCCGAGGTGTGTCCTGCACATGGACAGGCTGGCCAGAACCATGGAAGGGGCAGGAGAGGGCGCCTCACCCAGGAGGCTCCTCCGTGTTCCCGCGGGAGAAGCTGCCCAGCTGTGGCCTGGGGACAGGCAGCCCCCCACCCGGGTATGGGGTGACGGGTCCCAGCTGACGCAGAGCAGGGCCCCTGGCCTGAGAGCTGTTGTGTGTGTGTGTGGGGGGTGGCGGCACTGTGGGGTCCGGGCCCAGGCTGGAGGGAGGCCTGCCGGGGTGGGGGGTAGTGGGGCTGGTGCTCGGCCCCTGCGGGGCAGGGCAGGGACAGTGGGGGGAGAGAGGAGGTGGAGCGACTGCTGTCCGCAGGGCAAATTGGGACCCGAGGCTCACTCACGGAGCAGCCCTGGCTCCTCCGGGCTCGCGGTCCCGGGGGACACAGGCCCAGAAGGACAGCTGTGCCATGCTGCAGCCCTGGGCGAGACGGGCAGCAAGGCGGGCAGCCGGCACGGCCGGGGGCCTGCGGCTCCATGGCGGAGCCGATGCCTCAGGTTCTGGGGGTGAACAGGACCTGGGGTGGTGGGTGGACGCACAGGGACAGCGTCCAGACAGAGGGAGGGAGCTCTGCAAAGGCACAGGACAGGGTGGCCTCCCCCACGTTGTGACACAGGCTAAGGCAGGGCGGGGCCGGCGGGCCAGCCGCAGCTGGGAGCGGAGGGGCTGGGTGCTGCCCCTCGGGCTACAGGGCCACGCTGGGTGAATGCCCAGCTGCCCGCCTCGGTCCCTTCCTGCCCACGAGACAGTACAGGGGGCGCCCAGCGAGGGCCGGACTGGATCGTTCATTCACCAGGGACATCCTGGGGACTCAGCAGGTGCCAAATAAGTGTTCGTTTGAAATGCAAACAAAATGGGATGAGGCCACCACCGTCTAGGGCCACTTGGCGCCCTCTCCACCCGGGACAGGTCCCAGGAGTGGGGTCTCTGGGGCGCTGTGCCACAGGCTTCAGTGCAGCAGGCACACACACGACGCGTGCACACTTGTGCCACACTCGTGCATGCGTACACACTCACGGGGACATGCACGGCCATACACACTCGTGTGAACACACACGAATGCTTGTGCACACCTGTGCCGGCACCCACACTCGTGCACGTGGTTGTGTGAACATGCACGCTCATGCAGGTGCACGCTTGCACACATGCATTTGTTTGTGCACACGTGTGCACACGTGCCCACCCTGTAAGCACACACTCGTGCACGCACAGGGAGCTCCTATCGCCTGCCCCTGGCGGCTCCGCCTTAACCACCGTATACAGTCAGGGCAGCTTCTGCTACCTGCAACGACGCAAGTCCGGGGAGGGAAGTCGCCGGCAGAGGGCTCTGGGCAGCGACGGAAGCCGAAGCGCGAAGCCTGGGAAGCAGGTCCTGAGTCCCGGTCTGAGCACCGTGGGCGGGGCCCACGTCTGGTGGGCGGGACCCGCGTCTGGTGGGCGGGGCCCACGTCTGGTGGGCGGGACCCGCGTCTGGTGGGAGGGGCCCGCGTCTGGTGGGCGTGGCCCGTGTCTGGTGGGAGGGGCCCGCGTCTGGTGGGCGGGGCCTGTGTCTGGTGGGCGGGGCCTGTGTCTGGTGGGAGGGGTCTGGGTCCAGTGACCGGGGCCCCGCGTCTGGTGGGTGCCCCACTGCTGGGCAGGGGCAAGGACACCCACCCCTTGAACTTTCCTCCCGCACCTGGGGATGGGGAGGGAAGTGGGAGATCAGAGTGTCTGGGGGGAGCTGTGGCCGCACAGTAGGCCACCGGAGAGGCCTGGCACCCTGACCACTCCCATTTCCTGCAGCCCGAGAAGGCAGAGGCTGGTGGGGAAATTCAAGACCACAGCTGGGCAGCGACCCAGGACCCTCCGGCCATCCCTGGGGAGGCCTTCTCTACCCCAGGCCGAGCGAGGCACAGAGACGGGGAGGCTCAGGGAGACGCCGCAGTTCCTGGACGTCCGGTGAGGACCCTGCGTGTCCCCGCCCGCACACCCCAGGGGAGCTCTTTGCTGAAACCACATTACCGAGGGTCCTGGGGGCCGTTGCAAGGCTCGGGAGGACCATGTCTCCCTGTTCTCGCTGCCAAGGCCGTAGCCAGGCCCCGCACACAGGCCATGCTCCCGGGCCTGGGGACCCGCTGGCCAGTGCCCAGTTTCTCTCCGCTGGCCTGAGTGGACTAGCTCTAGAAAGATCCCCCAGGTATACCCCGGGCCCTGCCATCTTCCTGGGCTCGGCCCACAGCAGTTCCCTGGGGAGCATTTGTGAAGGAAAGCACCGAGAAGGGGGGTTGTCTCTTTTCCTGAGTGTGCGCCCTGTACCCACCCCCCTCCCCGCTGAGACCTGGAGGCCAGATGGGCCCCATGCGACAGCGGCAGACGCAGGAGAGCCCAGAGCAGGTGGCACCTTCGGAGGGCACGTGTCCAGTGGCCCTGCGTGGGGCCCACTTACTCTGCAGGGTAGGGCGGGACCCCGCACGGACCGGGCAGCGTGGACGCCTGCCCCAGATGCACACCTGCCCCCGGTCAGCAGCCCTGGGCTTCGTCCCCCCGAGTCCCCGGCCCGCATGGCACCCACGGCCGCAGAGCGATCGTCCCAGACCTCCCCGTGGTTTCCATGTGCAGCTGAGCAGACGTGTGTGGGCGTTAGGTGGACAGCCGGGGTCAGCGCCATCCCGCCTGGCCCTCCTCTGGCCAGCCCAGAGGTGGCGGGGAGCGTGTGGGGCTGTGTCTGCCCCCCACATCACCGTGACGTGGCCTTCCCTTTGTGCGCCTCCGGCCGGCCCGCAGGGAGCCTCTGGGAGCTCCTGGCCCGGGACCCCACACCGGAGGAGGGCCACCGTGGGTCAGACACAAGTGGCCGCCGCCGCGGGCAGCTGGATTTACTGTCCCTGCCCCTTTAACGGCGTCCGCGGGCGCGGGCTGCGCACCCCTCCCTGCCCCTCCGGCTGGGCGGCGGGCTTGGGAAAACCCATTACGGCCGTGCCATCAATCTGGGCTGCCGCCGCCGGCACTCCGGGCCTCTGTTTAATGGGCTGCTTCCTGCGCCCGGAGCCCTGCTGCGTGCCTCTCTTGATCAGCTTTGTTTAATTATCAAAATATTTGATGCAGAAAATTGACATTAGTTCTGAAGGTTCTGCCCTCCTCCCCCCACCCGGCTCCCGGTGACATTGAGCGCCTCGGTGCTATGCCCCTCGTCTCAAAATAGCAAGTGGGCCGCCCAGCCTGTGCTCGGCCAGGCGGACACGCGGGCCAGCCGCCTGCCCAGAGCCGGGGCATGGGGCGGGCCACCGGGCCCTGCCAGGACGCTGTGCTGGCCGCTGGGGCTGCGCACGGCCATGCCGCACCCGGGGGTCATCGCCACGGCCAGGGGCAGCCTCGGGGAGCGGCCGGAGCTGGGCCGGAGCTTGGCTGGGCCGTCCCGGACACTCCTGCACCTGTGTGTGTGGCGGCTGGTCCCCTGACGGGAGCAGAACAGGGTGCCCAGTGGGCGCCGCCTGGCGTGTCCTGTCTTCTGGGTTGTTGTCGGGGAGGGGGATCAGCCCCGTCTTGGGAGGCCACGCCTGGGGAGCCAGACTCCCTGGAGGGCCGAGCCCCGTCTCCCGGGACAGGACAGGGGCTCTTGGCCAGCTTTGTGGTCAGTGTCTGTGGAGGGCGGGGAGACAAACTCATGGACATTGGGGTCACAGCAGAGTGGGGGGGGGACAGTTGTCTCTCCTCTGTAAGGCTCAGCTGTCCCCTTCCTCATGCCGGGCCCAGTGCCCTCAAGGCTTCAGGTTTGGGGCTCGGCGAGGGCCAGGCGAGCTGTCCTGCATGGTCTCCGTTCACGTTTCAGCCCCCGGTGTGCTCCCCGCCCGCGTTCAGGCCTTAGTTCTGTGTGTGTGCATGTGTGCGTGTGTGTGCGTGTGTATGTATGTGCGTGTGTGTGCACACAAGTGCCTGAGTGAATCCTACACATGTGCATGTGCTGGGCCCCATCTCCATGTGTGCCCACATGTGTGTGCATGTGTGCACATGCGTGTGTGCGTGCATATGTCCATGCATGTGTGTATGTGCACGTGTGCATGTGTGTGTCCTGTGTGTGTGTGCATGTATGTGTACACATGCACCTGGGTGAGTCCCACACGTGTGCATGTGCTGGACCCCATCTCCATGTGTGCTCATGCGTGCATGTGCGCAGGCGTGTGTGTACATTTGTGCGTGCACATGTATGCATGTCCATGCATCTGTGTATGTGCTGTGCTCATGTGTGCGCGTGTGCACGTTTGTGTGTGCATGCGTATGCATGTCCGTATCTGTGTATGTGTGTGTATGTGTGCACACATGTGCCTGGGTGAGTCCCACACGTGTGCATGTGCTGGGCCCCGTCTCCATGTGTGACCACACGTGTGCATGTGTGCGCCCACGCATGCTCATGGTGGGCGAACCCAGGGCAATGAACGTCAGCTTCGAGGAAGCCCCTCCTCACTCCTCTGACTCGCCCATTCCCGGGTCTGGTCTGTCTGTCCGTGGGACTGAGTCTTTGCTTTTAGAGATCAGCGGTCACCAGATGTGGCTTCCTGGTCCAAGCGGTCAAGTGCAAGGCTGGGGGCAGTGGGCCCCATGCGGCTTTAGGGCAGGGCTGGGGACGAACGTCAGCCCGGCCGGCCTGACAGCCGGATCCGCAGACTTGATATTTTTGCTCGTGGCTCCCCAGCCTGGGGCATGCTGGCCAGCACCGGGCCTCGATTGCAGCCTGTTTTCAGATGTCAGATAATTTTCAAAACAGAAAGTAGTTTCAAGGTTGAGAAGATACCATTATGGAAAGCAAATAGCGGTCAAGCTTAGACTCGTGGCTCCACTTGCAATTAATGTCCCCCAGCGAGGCACGGGACGAAGGTGGTGTCTCATGCAGGCGGGCGGCACGCAATTGTGGCTCCGGGTCCCTCTGCAGCCCGGCCCCGGGGCCCGGCTGACCCCCGGGAGACAGAGGGCGGCGCTGGCGGCTGGGCCTGGCC
Source organism: Eidolon dupreanum (assembly GCA_028627145.1). Classification (NCBI taxonomy): domain Eukaryota; kingdom Metazoa; phylum Chordata; class Mammalia; order Chiroptera; family Pteropodidae; genus Eidolon; species Eidolon dupreanum. The sequence goes on from CM053502.1 coordinate 863,521, forward strand.
CCCCAGCCAAATCCCCTCGTCCGTCTTGGTCCCAGCCCAGGCGGTGCGTTCAGATGCCTGAGGAACAGCGAGTCCTGGAAGAGACGCCGTCCCCGTCCCCTTTCGCAGGTCGGGAATGACGCTCTTATCCGTTCCCTGTCCCAGGCGGTGCCCACACCCCCTCGGCCACTTCCTGCTTCTCCATGGTCACCGCCCTGCCTGCCCCAGGCGGCCACGTGCAGCCTGCCCGCCCCGTTGGGTGCGACCCACTTCCTCGTTGGCCTGGCCACCTCCACTTGGGGGCTCCCCTTGGGGCGGGTAGCAGTGAGCCAATGTTTAGAAGGGGAGCCCCACTTTTGAGGGAGTGGGGTCCTGGGCTCTGGAACAGGAGCGGGTGGGCGATTGTTCACCTAGATGTTTTCACAGGTCTTCGCAGGTTTCTGTGTGGTGGGGAGGGGTGTGGCTGTGTGGCTCATGGTTGGAGGGGCTTTGGAGACTGTGATGCCCCGGATGGGGCCACTCGGGTGTGCAGGGAGGCCTGGGGCGGGCCCTGAGCAGGCCTGGGATGACGTCCCACAGCTGGGGGCTCAAAACAAGAGATGTGGAGCCTCCTGCTGTCTGGCAGTCGGGAGTCTGATATGGGGGTGCTGCTCCTGCCCGCCTCGTCCGGCTTCCGGGGCTCCGGGTGTCCCTGGCCGGTGGCTGCGTCCTCCGGTCTCTGCCTGCCTCGTCACACAGCCTCCTCTTCCCCCGCGTCTGCATCTCCCTGTCAGGACGCCGGCCACTGGATCTGGGCCGGTCCTAAATCCAGGTCGGTCTCCCCTCGAATCCTTGCCTAAGGATGCCTGTGACACCCTCATCCCCAAAAGGGCCACATTGTGAGGTTCGGGGTAGACGTGACTTTGGGGGACACTGTTCGACCTAGTACCCAGCGGACAGAGGCTTTTCGGTCCCTGAGAAGCCGGAGGGGGATGGCAGTCGGTGTGACAGCCCGTGTGGAGCCGCTGGCCAGGTGGGCCCAGGGGACGGGGAGGCGGTGGCTCTGTGGCCGGCTCCGTGCGTCTGCTCCTGGTTCACGTGCCCCTGCAGTGGCCACTTCTTAAAACCGAGGTCGAACCGGGTGTGTGTGTCGGGGTCAGTGACCGGGCTCATCAGCAGCCATGGTGACGACCTGCCACCCATTCCCTGGCCCTGGTCTTGATCTCGTTATTCCAGACGCTGCCCGGGGACAGCGAGCAGGAGCACTGGCCGGGTCCCGGCTCCTGTGGCGAAGGCGCCTCCGCCGGCCGCGTGGGGTCGTCCCGGTGGGCGTGAGGCGGGCGGCATTCCCCCACCTGGGCACCCTTCGCATTTCTGGTTCCCAGGGGGACGCCTCCTGCCACCCGCACAGCCCGGCCCCTCCTGGGGGGCCGAGCGTCCAGGGGCTGGTGCGGTGGGCGGGGTGGGAGTCTCCAGACGGGGGCGGTGGGGGCTTCTGGGAGGCTGTGCTTGCCGGTCTCTCGATGGAGAGGCCCTGAGGCCGCCTGGGGGGTGGGGGCTGGTGCTCTGCGCCCGGCTGCCCGGTCCCCCGGCCCCCCGGTCCCCGGCCCCCGGCCCCCGGCTGCACAGGGGTTAAGCCTGCTCCTGACTCAGCCTGGTGCTTCGGGCGGTCGTTTTCATTTATATTTATTTGTGGTCAGAAGCCGTCACAGGCCCGCCTACCCAGACCTTGACTTTTCCCTGACACTTACAATTATTGCCGCCCGCGGGACTCATTTTCTGTGCGGCCACCCACTGCCTGGCCAAGTCCACTTCAGCCATCACGCTGCCTGCCGGCCCACGCCGTCCCCTCCCCGTCATCCCTCCCACGGACGACACGGCCCACGCCGTCCCCTCCCCGTCATCCCGCCCACGGACGACACGGCCCCGCAGCCCAGGGCCCTGCTACTGAAGCTCCGCGCCCACTGACCCCCATGTCCCCCCAGGGACCCCTCCTTTGAGGGGCTAGTTCGCCCGTCCCTGTGCCACCGCATGGACAGACGCTAGGCCGGGCCGACCCGCCTGCCCACCCCGACACCGTCAGCCCAGCTCTGCCGCCTGGCCGGGCTGACCCTCCCGGTTGACGTGACCCTGGTGTGGAAACTTCTGACCTGCAGCCGGGGGTGGGGGCGGGGGAGGGGTGCAGACTGCCCTTCTCCTCCGTCCGCCCGATGCCAGTTCCTGGAGGAGACCCCCCAAGCCCACGCCCATGCAGCCCCTCACCTGCTCGCCCGCACCCCGCTGTCCCACACATGCCCAGGTCTGCTCCCGGGTGTCCATTGGACGTGACCTTCCGAGGAGAGGCCACTGGGGACGGAGTGACCCTGAGCCATGATCTGCCCCCCAGGATGACGGCTGAGCCTGGACCCGGCTTCTGTGGACCCTCTGATAGGTCCTGTCTGAAAAGTGCCTGCCGTCCCCCCAACGAGGGGGCTCGGGTGAGAAGCTCCCTAACTACTCTGCTGGGGCTCCCCACACCCCAGGGAGAGGAGATCCCGAAGCCAGGGCGTGGGGTCACAGGCGACCACGGTGGGGGCAGAGCGTGACCCCCTCTGGGAGGCCTGCTCCCCGCTCTGTCCCCTGACCGTGACGTTTCTCCACCCTCGTCCCTGCCTTGGCCGGACCACTCGGCCGCCCCGGAAACAGGCAGGGCCCGCGGCGTCGTGAGTGGCCCGGCCTGGTGGACGGCCCTCCGCTCGCCGTGTCCCACAGGGCTCTGTCCCTTCCCTCCGGGACAGCGGGGTCTACCAGCCTCACTCCTTGCTCTGCTGCTGCCCAGAGCTTCCGCTCCCGCTCGCCGCCCGGGTCCGGAGCGATGTCGCGTCCGCTCAGGGTGGGGCCGGCCGGCGCGCCCTCCGCTCTGCTCCCTCGTTAACCCGCCCGCTCACGCGTTCACCGACGAGCAGGAGCTGGCGGCGGCCCCTGTGCCCTGTGGCCTGGGCACACCCAGCAGCGGAGGGCCACGCAGCGCGTGAAGGAGGCCTCGGCCGAAGCGGGGGTCCCCCAGCCTCCCGGCGGGCCCAAGGGGCCCTGGAGACGAGGCGACATGCAGGCGACGGGCCGGGGGAGCAGCCCCGTGCTGGAGAGGTGGGTCCTCGGGCAGCGCCAGCCGGGCCGAGGCCACGGCCGTAAGCCCGAGCCGGGACAGGCCAGAGGCGCCTGTGGCGGGGGTGGTGTGAAGGGCCGGCCTGGGGGGCGCGTGGCCCGGGGGCAGCAGGGGTGAGCTGTGTCCCCCGGGTGCTGTCCCAGCCCCACACACGCTGGCCGGGCTGACGGAAAGCACGGCAGGGGACCCAGGCAGCGGCTCGTCCCTCTGAGAGGCTGACGGGTCCAGCGCCAAGACGGGGGGCAGAGGCCTGCTTGGTTTCGCTCAGCCCAGGCCCCCCCGGAACTCACCCCTCTCCTCTGTGTCATGAGGCCACACGCGCTGGTCGTTGGTGCCGAGTGGCAGCCCCGCCCCCGAGGGGCCTCAGGCAGCGTGTTTGGTACTCGGGGCTCGGTCCGAAGCCCAGGCGGCTTTGCCAGGCCCCTGCTCGGGGCCTCCGGCAGTGTCACCGCGCAGGCGGACCTCTTCCCTTTGTCCTTGCAGGACCGCGGCCCTGTTCTCTTGCTGGCTGTCGAGCTG
>CM053502.1:867242-878671 GCA_028627145.1 Eidolon dupreanum
GGCGGCCGTGCTGTCCTGAGGCTCAGTGTCCAGGACCCCGTCCTGCAGGGGTGACCATCACGGCGAGGGTTCCAGGGCGCGGGCAGTGACTGGACACTTCCCTCTGCACCCACACTTTGAGGCAGGGTGGGAAGCGGTTTGGGGGCATCAGACACGGGCTCTCCAGGCCACTCCCGGGCTGTAACCTGAGGCCATTTCCGCCCTGAGGACCGGCCACATCGGGGGCCTTAGAGAGCTGCCAGGCTCAGGTTCTTAAGGACTCTTTGGGGAATATCTTCTTTTTGGGTAGCTTTGGGGGGCCTGCATGGGGCAGAGGACAGTGTGGGGTGCCGCTGGGATGGGGCGTGGGGAGACTCCGGGGGCCTTGAGTCAGGCAGGCAGTGGGGGAGCCACCTCCTGTCCTGTGTCCCAACCCTGGCAGGTGTGGCCAGTTCTGGCTGCAGCCTTGACATGAGGCCCAGCGGGCAGCTGATGCCCGGGGCACACAGGCCACCAGGGCCCAGGGAGTGGGCGGGGAGGGCGAGTCTGGGCCTGGAACCCCACACTGAGTGGTCAGCCCAGAAGGGAGAGCGGCGAGGGGTGTGGGGTGGGGTCGGGCAGCCTCGGGGTCTGGGGGCCAAGCCCCGGGGAGCAGTGAGCCTGGGCGACGCCCCCGCGGGGTGGCCGAGGGGCAGACGGGAAATGGACGAGGGGTTGCGGGCGGAGGCCCCGCTGATGCCGGTTCTGGTCTGAGCCGTTCCGAAGGCCTTGCTGGGGGCGAGGGAGAGTAAGGGTGGGGGGGGCCGTGGGGGCCTTGGATGGGATCTTGCTGTGGGGGGGGCACCCCCAAACCTCCTTCCTGATGGCGGTGTCACTGCTGCAGAAAGCACAGTCCTGGGGGGCTGGAGATGACTCGGACCCCGGCACCGGCAGCTTCAGAAGGGGCTCTCGCCCCAGAACACGGGGCTGGGGGCCAGGGTGCAGTGCCCAAGCTCCAGGACACATGCTGTCCTCCGGGTGGAGGGGCTCCCTGTGACAGACCGCAGGGGCCTCCGGGGCCCGCGAGGTCCCGGGCTCGGGGTCAGGAGGGCGCGTCCAGGCTCCACGGGGACTTGGGGCCACCAGGGCAGCTCTCCGGGAAGGGCCTGCGGGGACATCTGGCTCACCACCCAGCCTTCACCAGCCAGACGGGCCCGGATCCCCATCTGCCCTCTCGGCCCCGCTTTGATTTCTGCTTAAGGTTCCCGGTGGGCCCGGGGGGCCTGTCTCCGCTATGCTAATAGGGTTATGCATACTCGATGAGCACGTCAGCGCGAGGCTGGCCGCTAATGAGCCAGGCGGGGGCCCCGGGCTGCCCACGATCCGTCACTGTCGGGCGCGGCTGCAACCACGGGCGCCACAGCCCCGGGCCGCAGCTGCGGCTCCAGGAGGCGGCGTGCAGGTGCACCTGCGGGGCAGGGTCTCGCCCACCTGGGCAGCTCCCCGGTCCCGGGAGCCGGCCCCTCCGGCTCCCCGTGACGCCGGCACGGCCGCTCGACCTCTCTGGGCCCCCATGCCCCGACCTCGGCCACAGGGTCGTTAACGGCACCTGGCCCACAGGTGCGCCGTGAGGAGGAAGTCAGAGGACCCACGCTCGGCCTCAGGTCAGGACTAAGTGGTACTGCCTTTATTGCTGTGGAACCCCTGGGGTTCCACGAGACGCAGTTTGGGAAGCGCTGCCCAAGTACGGGCTTCTCTGCAAAGAGGGGTGGGGGCGGCCCCCCCAGTGGTGGGCGTGGCCCCACATCACGGGGCCTGGCGGGGCCTGCCCCGGGCTCCCGGGTGGGACAGGCAGGAGCTGGCTTTTCCTGCAGTGCGGACGGCCTCCGAAGGCAGGCTGCAGCCTCTTCTGCCCTGGGCCCGTCCTGGGGCCCGAGAGGGAAGGGCCCAGGGCATCGTCCAGCGTCATCATCCGGTCTTCACCCGACGGCAGGCAGTCCACTCCGGGCCGGCCCGACACCTTGCAGAGGCGTCTCTCGGCCCCTGCAGAGGGCCCGCTGGCCCGGGAGGCGTCCCTGATGGCCGTCACTCAGGGCTGCGCCCCGAGGGCCACTAGCCCCACCCCTGCTCTGGCCAGCGTGTGGCCCTGGGTGTGGTGACTTCCCATGGTGGGGAGCACCCTGACAGCCTGAGGACATTTGTGACGGTGCCACGTAGCACAGAGCGAGGGACCCGGGCTGGATGGGTGGGCAGAGCTGTGCTGGGCTCTGGGCTTCCTGCCTGCTCGTCGGGGAGGCTCACCCTGGGGGAGAGGCTTTGGCCCAGGGGGGCTGCTGCCTTGGCGTCCCCTGAGGGTGTCCCCTGGGGGTGTCCCCAGCGAAGAGCAGGTGGGATGGGCTGTGCCCAGGACCGTCCCTGGAGGCACAGGAGGTGGGTCTCGGGGCCACCGGGGCAGAGCGAGCCTCTCCTGCGTGTTCGTGCCGAGGCCTCTGGACCAATGGGCCGCAGACTGGGCGCCTAAAACAACACCATGTACTCGCTCGCAGCTCGGGGGTCGCGAGTCCGAGGTCCGGCGGCGCAGGGTGTGCTTTCTCCGAGGCTGTAGGGGACGGCCCTTCCTGGCGTCCGCCAGCTCCCGGGGCCCCGCCTGCCCCCGGGCTGGGGCTGTGCCCGCTTCCGCCGGCACGTGGCCATCATCCACCTCCGTGTGTTTGTCCTTACGAGGACACCGGCCACTGGGTTGGGGCCACCTCGGTGCTGTCTGACCTCATCTTGACCCGATCACCACTGCAAGGACCCTGTTTGCAAATCAGGCCACTTTCACAGGTCCTGGGGGGGCGGTCTCAACATGTTTTTGGGGGAGACACAATTCAACCCCCAATGGGGTGCTCAGAGTCCCCTGCCCACGGCAGGCTCCGCAAGGGGCCCCAGGGGGCCCCGCTCGTTCCCTCGGGTTGGGGTGCCGCTGATGGCTGAGGAAGGGGCAGGGGCTGCTCAGGTCAGACCAGAGGCCTGGCTTCCGGGCAGCTCGGAGGGCCTGGGTATCGGTGGAGAGGCCCAGCCCAGCACCGAGAGCCCGTGGCCGGGCCTGGCCGGGATGGGTGCTCCCCCATGCCCCTCACGCCCCCCATGCCCCCCTACGCTCCCTTACGCCCTGCCCCGTGCTGCCCCACACCGCCCCACACTCCACCACAACCCCCAGCACCGCTCCCTGGCCCCACGCCCTCCTGCGCTGCCCCACGCCCCTCCGCGGCCCCCTGCGCTCTCCCACGCTGCCCCAGGACCGACCCCCAACCCCGCAGCCCCCCGCGCTCCCCCACGCCGCCCCACGCTGCCCTGCGCTCCCCCACGCTGCCCTGCGCTCCCCCACGCCACCCCACGCTGCCCTGCGCTCCCCCACGCCGCCCCAGGACCGACCCCCAACCCCGCAGCCCCCCGCGCTCCCCCACGCCGCCCCACGTGGGCTCGGCTGCCTGCGGGAGGTGCGGGGTCCTCAGCGGTGCCCGGTGCCCGCGTCCTCCCTGCTCCTGGCCAGGGGGCTCGATGCAGCGCAGCGGGAGCGGAGAGCCCGGGTACACCTGGCTTCCGGGGCATCGGGCCGGTGTGTAGTGTAAGGACGTCCCCAGTCCGGGGACGTGTGCGCGGGGGTCACACGTACGCTGCACACCGTTCCTTGTTCATCTGAAAGGCACACGTGTGGGTGCTGCCTTATCTGGTGGCCCAAATTCGAACCTCACCCTTGGGCCGTTGCGATCCTGGTCTGGCCAGTGGTGTCCACTTCCGGCCCCGGGGTGAGGGGTCCCCCTCGGCAGCGTGTGCGGCTCTGATCCCCTGTCCTGCGGGGCCACGTGGCAGGACCAGCACGTGGCTCCCGCTTGGCGGCTGGCAGCAAGGGGCCTTCCCGGGGGCGTGGGCAGGGGCCACGGTGGCGTGGGGTGGAGAGGCCATCGCGGTGGCTGGCAGGGCTGGGGGCCCGGACATAGCCGGTCCGGGCCACACTGAGAACCGCTCCCGACCCTGCTCGGCCCCGGCCGCCGGCCGCAGGCGAGTGCTGGGCTCCCACGGGCTGGACGCCAGGCCTGGCTCTTCACCCGCCCGCAGCCTCAGCCAGGGCCCTGGGGCCACCGCTCGGCGTGAGCGGGATGGCGCATGTGCGCGTGTGCGCGTGCCCGGCGGACCTGTGGGCCGCCCGCTGCCCCGGCTCAGGGGCTGAGCGGGGGCAGGGCGGGGGGCGGCCCACCCACAGGCCGGCCCAGTGGGGCCGCGGGGCGGGCGCCGTGGATAGCGCGGCCCAGGGCCCTGAGCCGAGCGGGCTCCCGAAGCCGTCGCCTGATCCGTGCGGCCGGAACGTGTCCGGGAGGGAAATGTGGAAGCAATTACCGTGAGAGCCGTCATTCGGGCAATTCCCAAAGAGACACCAGGGCCGGCCGCTCCGAGCCCGCTGCGCGGCGCCCTGATGAAGCAATTACGGCAAGGGTCCTCCGACTTTGATCTCGATGGGGTAATTTCTACAAAAACATCACGGAGTGATAGATACCCATAACTCAGGGTCCTTAATTGTACTTAATTTGTTTGGAATACGAGTGTGCATTTAATTAAACCCCAGCTCGGCCCGCATGCTTCGAGCAGGGCTGTCAAGGAAAATTAAGACCCAGTTTGCTTTCAAAGTTACTGGTTTTTATCAGGCAAGGACAGGGGTGCTCGAGCAGAAGGTTAGAGATAATTAGGCTGAGAGCGATGGCGGAGGAAGTGGAGGGAGGGGCCGCTGTCAGGAGGGGGTGGGGAGCCTGCTGGGGTACTGGGGGGCACTGGGGCCCGCCTGTCCAGACCCAGGAAGTCAGGGAGGTGGAGCATCTGGCCGGGCCGGGGTCGGACGCTGAGGCCTGTCCGAGGCGAGGCCTGCAGGGCACCCGGCCCTCAGTGTACCATCAGACGGGACCTGCTGCTCGGCTCTCCGGCCTCTGGTGAGTTTCAGCCATAGCGACACACACGAGCCATGGAACATGACCCAGACCCCCCCCGGGGGGGGAAACTGAGGCCCGGGGTGCGAGCCTGTCCTGGTCCGAGGTCATAGCACGGTGGTGCCCGGTCCCGTCCGGCATTTCTCCTGCCTGCCGTGCATCCGTGCGGGCCGTCGGGGGCCGTCCTGTGTCCCCCCGGATGCTCCGCCCCTCCTGTGAGCGGGTCAGGGGAGGGTGCTGGGTGATTCTGAGCACACGTGATTCTAGCCAGCAAACCCGAGCACCACCCCTGGGCGCAGACGAGAGGGGACAGAGGGCGCAGCCCGTCCACACGCCACACACGCCGGAACCCTGGCTCCCGGGTGCCCTGAGGTTTACACACACAGATGCACGCAGACGTGGCACATGCACAGAACTCCCCGACACAGGTGCACGCGATACACACAGCACACACGTGTGTACACACAACACAGCACACACACGTGCATGCCAAAGACACATGCACACACACGTACACACACACACACAACACACATGTACTCACACGCACCACAGACACACGTGCACCTGGGCTCGCTCAGGCTCGGCGACCTTGCTCGTGGCCCAGGTGCTGGGCTCAGGCCTGGCTGCCTCTCCAGCCGCCCCCACTGTCTGCTCCCCTCTTGAGGACAAGGTGCTGAAGTTGCTGAAGACCTGAGAAGAGCCCACTCCCCGACCCCGGCCGACCTCACTCCCGGGGAGACGGGCCGGGGTGTCGCCCCCACGCTGGGGTCACTGGGCGAGCCCCTGGCTGGGCGGCTCTGGCCATCCCGCCCTCGGCCCGAGGACTGAGGGCCCCGTGCCCGGTCCTGGTGGTCCAGTCCTGGTGGTCAAGCCCGGGAGGGTGTCCCACGTCATGCCCTAGCACCCGCGCCCTCGCCCCCTCCCCCCGCCTCGGCTCCTTTCCTGGCCCTGCTCTGAAGACCTGTCCCCTCACGCCGGAGGCACAGGGCGCCCTTGCTCGACGACCCCGTTCGTCCCTACAGTTCACGGGCTTGTTAGCGACGTCCTTTCAGGTGTCGGGAGATTAAGTAACGTGTGACTGGAGGAGACGGGTTCCAACTCGGGGTCCTGGGACCCCCAGTGCTGTTCACAGCTTGTGACTGCCTCGGCAGGAAGGGGACTTTATGTCGGGGCCCTGGACATAATGGGGCCGCCCGGCGGGAGGCGCCTGGGCCTGCTGCAGCCGCGGTCACCGGGTGGCCAGGTGGGTGACGTCCCGCGGGGACTGCAGAGGAGCTGCTGGCCCTCCCGGCTGGCCCGAGGGAGCGGTCCTGGTCTTCGTCCTCATTGGCTGCTGCCTCGCGGGCACTGTCCCTCTGGGGGAGGCCGTTGTGGGCAGTGAGCCCCCGGGAAGCCCGCGCGCTCGGCGACTCGCAGACTCGGGGGGTCGGGATGCCGCGGGGGGCGGGCTGCGTGCGTGAGGGTCCCGGGGGCCACGGTCACACGGCCCAGGCCAGGCTCCGGCGGCAGAACCTCGCGCTGGGGCCGCAGTCGGGGGTCCGGGTGTCACAGGGAGCGTCCTTCACCTCTGCCAGCTTGGGAGCTCCAGGTGTCCCTGGCTTGTGGCCTCGTCCCTCGCCTCCGCCTCCGTCGTCACCGGGCCCTCCCCCCGTGTCCGCGTCTCCACGGGGCGTCTTCCTCTGACAGGTCACCAGTCAGATGGGAGCAGGACCCGCCCTGGTGGCCCCGTCTTACCCGGTTACATCTGCGAAGACCCCGTCCCCGTGTCACACCACAGCCCAGGTGTGGGCTCTGCAGGGGTGGCCCTCGGTGAACTTAGAGGTTCCCCACCCCCGGAACAATACCCGACGCAGTGGCTCTTCACGATTTGCAGCCATTTTTGTAGCAGAGGCTCCTGGGCCAGACGTCCCCTGTCCCCTAGGTGGGCTGAGGTCTCACTCCAGCACGTGGCTGGACGTTGAGGAACCAGGAAGCCCTCCGCAAAGCCACAGGCGGGGCTGTGGCGGGGTCTTCGGCGGACGAAGGCGCGTCTCTCCGACTCCAGGGGTGGGGGTGGGGTGCCCCTCGGGGGGACGCAGCTGGCCGGGACTCTCGTCTTTGTCCACAGCTATTCGGATGTCCCAGCTGTGTGTCCCCAGGCCCTAATTCGTCCTCAGTGATGCCTGGACCCTCGCGGAAGCGATGGGCAAACTGCGGGTTCAGCCTGTGCCGTTCCGTCCACGGTCTGCTTCGAGGGGCCAACGGGAATGACGCTGTTTTAGGGCCACTGCTGCAGGTCTGATGGCGACTGTAGCTCGTCACCGTCCCCTAAAGTCCTCTGGGGCCACGCAGATCGGCACCACCCACTCTCCGCGGTTGGCACCCCAACCGTCATGGTCAAGTGTGGGTGCCACTCGGTCCCCACGGCACACGTTTCAGAGGGAGTTAGTCACAGCCGGACGCGGGCGGCGGCTCAGTAACTGACCCGCCGCGTAGCACAGGCTGCTGGCGTCCTGTTGCCTTGGCGAGGGGACAGTGCTGCATCGAGGTGAGCCATCCCCTCTCTGCCCGAGTCCAGCTCTGACCCTCGGGTCGGTCCTGGCCCCGGGCATCGGCCAGACCAGCAGGGAGAGCCGAGGCCACCCGCCTGTGCCCCGCGGCGGAGGGCTCCGGGGACCGGCCGTGCGGGCCTGGGAGGGCCATCGCGGGACGCGGCCGCCACCCTGGGCCGGGGGCTGGCGGGCTCTGGGGCCCAGGACGGTGGGTTCAGAGGTTCGGGTCGTGGAGCTGGCTCCTGCCCCCCGAGGCCTGTGCTCGGCTCGGCTCTTGTCCGGAGTGTGGCGCCTGCTCCGGGCTCGCGGGTCCTCGTTCCGACTCAGGTGGAGGGGCGTCCTGAGGGCCCTGTCCCCTGGCCTCCGGCTGGGCGGCCCCGCCTCTGCCCGGCACACCCGTTGTTCCATTCCCGTCCCCGGCCCCCCCGTTACCAGGTGGGCTTTGCACACGTGAAGGGCACTCACGCCCCGGCCAAGGTCAAGGTACCGGACACATACCCACCCTCGGGGTGCCCAGTCAACACCTTCCCGAAGGGCCGCCTCTGGCCCGATGTCCACCCTGACTGCTTGGTCCTGAGCCTCGTGCTCGAGGGCCTGCCGGACGCTCGTGCGTCACGGTGTCCGTGGTGTCGGCCTCAGCCTGTCGGGGCACAGAGCGGTGCCCGGGGCTCTTCACCAAGTCTCGGCCTCTCCCCCGAGAGCGGCCTGGCTGTCTCGTTCCCGCGGCTCCTGGACCGCTGGAGCCGGTGGACGGCCGGGGCTCAGGGCGCAGTGGACAAGGGGGTGCAGTGGAGGAGGGGCGCAGTGGAGGAGGGGCTCAGCGGACGAGGGGCCCAGCGGACGAGGGGTGCAGCGGACGAAGGGTGCAGGCACACAAGCACGGCAGGGGTCGCCAGCCCTGCCTGCCCCGGCCGCAGCCGCACGTGGACCCGCAGGCCCGGCGGGTCGGCCTCACCGCCCACCGGGGAGGAGCGGAGGCTTCCGGAACCGCCCCGTCTCTCGCTGCGTGTGAGCGTCGTTTCTAACAGACGACTGCTGTTTGGGTCTGACACTCAGGCGACCATCCGGGTGTCACCCCGCGCCCTCGCCACGCCACCGGCTGCCACACGGGGGCCTTCGGGCGGAGCCTGCCCGTGCGCCCCAACCCCACAGCCGTCTCTGGGGTCCGGCCGTCTCCCCCGCAGCGGCAGCCCTGACGTGCGGTGGGGACGGGCTCGGTCCGGCCGTGGCTTCGGGGACAGCGGACTGCGTGTGAGGTGCCCGAGACGAGCCGGGTCCGGCCTGGCCGTGGGGCGACCATCTGTTTCTCCCTCTCGGTTTTGCTCCGAATGTCAAACTGCTCTAAAAAATAAAGTCTATTAAAAAAAGTACCTCGTCAGGGGTCGGTGAGGCCCGAGCGACAGGACGCGTCAAATGTGTGTCCAGCATGCTCGGGGGGTCCAGGAGTGGAGGCCGCGGCCAGCGTGGCTCAGGTCTCGGGACTGATGAGGCCATGTTGCCGGCGGGAGCCAGGCGGTGACAGACGGGGCGGGGACAGGGACCCGGTGTCCACTGAGAAGCTTAATGGGCCAGGGCCAGCGCTGCTCCGGCCCCTGCAGGCCGGCGGTGGCGGGGCCGGAGGGCTGGGCTGCGCCCCCTGCACTCTGTGGGCTGAGGGTCTGTGACAGCATCTCCCTGGGGGCCGTGTGGCGCTTGGCGGCTCTCGGAATTGAGTGTGGATCTTTGTTAGTGGCTAAGCATACATCTTTTAAATTATAAATCGATAAATAGTTAATTCAAGAATAGAAGTCTCCTGAATATTTCATGCTGCCCACACGGCCGCCCTCAGCCCGCGTTGATGGAGCAGCGGTGAGGGATTCGATGCAGATTTCGCCCAGACTCCTGGTAGCACGGCGGCCGGGGCACGGGCGTGGGTCCCGGCCTCACCCGGAACCTCGCTGGCACTTCCGCGATGCCCGGGAGGTGACCTCGTACCCCACGAAGTCCCGCTGCTCAGGGCAGAGGGGCTGCCGTCCGTGTGGTCAGCTGAGGTCCAGGGCGACGTGCGGCCACTGACACTGAGCCACCTCGGGCTCAGAAAGCCAGTGCTGGCGTCCAGCACCCCTGCACCGGCCGTGCCCGCCCCCATGGAGCGTGTGGCTGGGTTCACCTCTGACCCTCAGGCTCCGCGCCTGCAAATGCCCCCTCACTAGTGCAGTGCAGCTCCACGCCGGGAGCCGTGAGTGTGTGTCGCCGGCCGCAGAGGCTGGGGCCGTGTCTGTGGTCACGGCTGTCCTGGGGGGCGTCCCGCCCGGCCACGGTCTAGAAGCTTCAGCCGGGAGCAACGCGGCCTCTGAGTCCACGGCACGTGTGTGAGACGTGCCGGGACCCGCATGTGCCCGTCGGCTGTGGGGACGGCCCCAGGTGCTGGGGGTTTGGGTGAGCCTGGTGATTTTCTAGAAGGCGGGGGAAACTGGAGCCTTTCCTGACCATGCTTCCGAGCCCTCAGGGCTGTGTGGCTGTCGGTGGCGCGGGGCAGTGCAGTGTCTGTCTGCGTCCACGCCCGCTCGCCTGTGGCCGGTGTCCCCGCCCCGCCGGTGGCCCACGGGGAGGGCCCGGCTGGCACTAGGACCGTCGTGGGCATCCAGCACCGCGTGTGGGCTGAGAAGTGGGCGGTGTGGAGCAGGCCGGTCTGGAGTGGCCGCAGTCTGCGGGGCATCCTGCCGAAGCCGGCATTTCGTGTAGTCGGCATGTGTGGCCACCACGAGGTGTGGGCAAGGCTGGTCCTGGGACAGCCTGCCCCTGGGCGGCCTGCGCTGGCTGCTTGTGGGGGGCAGGTGATGGTGCTGGGGGCTTCAGGCCAGCAGAGCAGCCTCGGCCTGGGGCGCTGGCCTGAGGCGGCCACAGAGTGCAGCCCGCCGCCCAGCCAGGCGTGGCAGGTCCCTGCTGCGGGGACAGGGCCCACCCCTTGCTGGGGCCACGAGCTGGAGAAGCGGCAGTCCAGGCTGGCCGGCCCTGGGCGCCCCTTCACTGCCTGGAGCCCCTGCCCCGCCCTCACCCCTAGAAAACCGCTCGAGGGCATTGTCCCCGTGTCCTGGGCCCGAGCCCTGGAGTGGTGTCCAGCAGGCGCCACACGCCCACCAGCGCGGCTCCTCCAGAGAGCTGCAGACCGGGCGGGCGGCCCTCCAGCGTCCAGGGCTCCAGGCTACACGGAGGTTTCGACTTGCGTGTTGGGGGAGCCGAGGGGACTGGGTGGGGGTGCTGCGTGCGTGTGTGTGTGTGGGGGTGCGTGTGCCCGCGCGCTGGGGGCGGGGTCTCTCGGGGAGCCCGCGGGGCGAGGGGCGCGCTGCGGGCAGGGTCTCTGTGGGGCGTCTGAGCCCGAGGTTGGCTCGGGCCCCTTGTCTCTGTGGCCGTGGGGGCCCGGGTCTGGCTGGAGATGGGGCAGGGGTGCAGGAGACCCCACGCTCTCTCTGTGGGGACGGCAGGCGGGCGCCCGGTGAGCCCACCGGTCTGGGGCCATGTTGGAGGTGCAGGCGTCACCCGCAGGGACCAGGATGTCGGGAGCCCGGGGTCCACGGCGTTTGCTCTGAGCCCTCGAGGCCAGAGGAGACGGGCCGGCGAGCGCCCGAGGGGCCCGTGGCATCCGCCGGGCAGAGGGCAGCCCCCCCCCCCCGAGCGGGGGGCCTCCACGCGGGCGCCGGGTCCCCGCAGCCCTGCCTCTGCGGCCGTGAGCCCCGCTGACAGAGCCGTTACAGTGACAGTAGATTAATATCTCTTTAATCAGCCCAAATGAACACGGCACGCTGGTGACAGTCCAATTTTCTGCTGACAGATTGTGGCCCATCTACACCCAGCGCTCAGCCGATCTTTATTTCTGCCAGAGATAACTCAGCGCCGGAGCCCCGGCCGCCGCCTCCCGCTCCGTAAATCTCCGCGCCCGCGTCTCCCTCCCAGCTGTCAGGGCGCCGCGGGCCGACGCGCCCCTGCAGGCTGGCGG
>CM053502.1:879171-903015 GCA_028627145.1 Eidolon dupreanum
GGCTCCCACCCGCGGCTCGCGGGGCTCGGTGCCGGGACGGCGACGCGGTTGGCTGTTTTCGTTGTCATCAGGGCCCCGTCCGCGCGCCCTGGGCCGGGAGCAGGAGGCGACGGCCGCGTCCACGCGGGCCCGTTCCGGAGCGGCCGCGGGGCCGCGGCTCTGGGGAGACGAAGCTGCTCCCGGCCTGCGGGGCGGGCGACCCCGGGGTGCGGGCAGCGCCAGAGTCCTCGCTCCGGGAGGCGCTGGCGACTCGGGGCGCGGGGTGGGCCCACAGGCTCAGGATCGGCGAAAACCGAACGACGGGATTCGTTGGCGGGTGTTTAAAGGCTCTGGGGTGCACGGGGGGAGCGTGGGAAACCGATTCCGTTGATCGCTCCCCGCGGCGGTGGCCGCCCGCGCGCAGTCGCTGCAGCCGCGCGGCTCGGCGGCTGCTGGTCGCGGCCCACGCTGCGCGCCGCGGGGGAGGGGTCGTCGGAGGCGGCCCGCGCCTCTGCGAGAGCGGGTTCGGGTCCGGACCCCGGCGCCGACTCCCTTCCAGGCTCAAACGGGGAGTTCAGGCCCACAGCCTCCATCTCTTAAATTAAAAATCAAAACAAAAACAAAAAAACTCCCCACTCGGCGCCCCCGAATGCACGTGGCAGGCCCCAGGTGCCTGCAGCGCGTCCTCTGGCTCCTCCTGAGAGGTTGGGCCCCGGCTGGCCCCAGGTGGCCGGGGCAGAGAAACCTCGGGGCCTCCCAGAAGGCAGTCCGTCTTCCAGGGACAAGGTCCTCCAGCCCCAGAATGAAGTAGGCTTCCAGACATCTGGGGTTCACATTCTTGGGAAATCCTGGCTAGGGACATCCCCAACTCTGCGGCCGCTCCAGGGACTGGGTGTGGGCACCAGGAGAGCTCAACTCGGAGCAGCTAGGGACCAGCTTTTCCACAGGGCTTCAGACCCTCCTGCCGGAAGCAGCGACCTGTGCCCTGTCCTTGAAAGCAATCTGGGTCACAGCGGGTTTCCCGGGGCCTGTGATAGGAAGAGGGGACAAGGGCAGCCGCAAATATCGACCCAGAGCCCCAGGCTAAAGGGAGGCGCGGGTGCGAGTGTGGGGGCCTGCTCCTGGCGGAAAGACCAGGAGCTGTCTGCGCCCCGTCCCCTCAGGGGGCCGAACCCTCCAGCTGACTATTCGCCCCCAGGCTGCAAGGTCTCTGTATTCAGTCCCCAATGAGTCCCCTGCTGGGTGCCAAGGCCACCCCGTTTATCCTCATGGCAGGAGAAACCAAGCCCATGGCGGCTGACGGAGGTGTGTCCCTAAGCAGCTCTCCTGGTGCCCGGCCTTCTGTTGCTCAAATCTGGGAGACATCTCCACCCAGCACAGGGTGGGAGGATGTGCCCGGACGGCGACTCCGTGGCCCCGTGTGAGGGTGGGGCCGGGCCGGTGGTGGGGACCTGCAAAGGTCAGTTCAGGGTCTTGGAAGAGAGCCCACACGTGACCCGAGGGAGAAGGGCTTTTATTCTCTCCGCTACTCAGCATCTTTCTGAGCAGGAACCAGAGGTGAGCGAACTTGACCTGGAGTCTGGCGGAGCCCAGAGACTGAGCGCAGAGCGGAAGCGGAGAACGCGGCCAGGCCAGGGCCTCGGTCCCAGGCCAGTGGCCGTTCCTGCCTCCCAGCACGGGGCCTGCAGCGGGGCTCCGGGGGCCTGAGGACCAGCCGGGCCCTGACCCAGCACCTCCGGGCACACGGACCCCGCAGTGCAGACTCCTCTGCAGAGGCCCGGCCTCGGAGAGCTGGCACGGAGCACGGGACCTGGCCAGGCAAAGGGACGCTCCAGCCCGGAGCAGGAGTGCTCGGGGACCCAGTGCGCTTTCCCTGAGCCTGGGCTCCTCGGAAGCCCCGGTGTTGGGGATCTGCCTTACTCCTTGCCACCCTGGTGCTACTACGGGGCTGCAGGACTGGCCCTGCTCGCTCTCCCACGCCTGGCCCGTCCCAGAGGGGTTTGCCTGATCCTGGGCCTCCAAGGGCACCTCACTGGACAGGCTGGGAGTGGGCAGGGCTCCAGCTGCGTGGGCAGCCGTGCTGCAGAAGTCGGGGGTAAAAGTCTCCCCTCCAGTGCACCGCACCCAACCCCAGCAATGAAGCTGGTTTTAAAGCTCAGAGTGTGAAGGGCACCCACAGGTCAGCAGCCTCCGACGACCTGAGAGTCTGAAGCCCAGGAAGTCACTGGGGATGGGGGCGGCAGCGTCCCCCCTTCCCCGGGCATAGGGTCCCCTCAATTGGCCACAAGGCTCTTCACAGCTTGGCTCACTTTGAAAACTGCTCTTAAACCTTTAAGTATCAATGAAATAAAAACTAGGCCCCCCACTCGCCCACGCCTGTTCCCCCAAGTCCCCACATCTTGGGGCGGGATGCAGAGCTGGGGGCCGGCGAGGACCTGTCTCTGCTTTTCCCTGCCTCGCTCTTTCTCCCGTTGGGACTGCGTGAGGCCTGACCTGCTCTCCGTTCTAAGTCTGGCCACGTGGGGGCAGGGCCTGGCCAGGCCAGGACCCAACCTCAGCCAGGGCCATGGCCTTGGGGACAGCTTGCTCAGGCTCCTCGAGCCCGCGCCGAGGGCTGCTTGGAGAGAACCACTGGCAGGAGCTGCAGCAGCTGGGGGTGCCGGCACCTCACCTGTCTCCCAGCTCATCTCCCCGCAGGCAGACCCCGAGCTGCACACCGCCGGCCTGTCCTAGCGGGGGTGGGGGGGCAGCGTGCAGCCTGGGCCTCCCCCCAGCCTCCCTCCTTCCTCAGGCTCCCACCGGGTGCAGTCCCAGAGACTGGAGCGTGGCCTGGCCCAAGCAGCCAGGGCTCTGAGGATTTTAGTCGCCGCCGGGGCTGAAGGAGGGAGCAGGGACAGGGTGTGAGAGAGCCCCAGAAGACGTCTTGGCCTTCCTAACCTTGGGGTCTGCCGGCTGCTTCCAGGGCAGGCAAACCAGTGCTGGGCTGGGGGGGGGGGCAGGAGGGGACCCTCCCTGAAGATAGGGGTGCTTCACAAGCACTCTTGTATCTTCTGGGGCCTTAAACCTAACCTGGCTGGGAGGTGCCCTGCAAAGGAGTCTTGGGGTACTGAGGTATGAGGGTGCCTGTGTTCTCTCTGGCCAGTGGCCCCTGCCAGGTTAGGCCCACCAGCTGGAGCCTGCCTTGGCTGGATTAGAGGGGTAGCCCCAGAGTCGGGGTTCCAGCTCCCCCCTTTCCCGCCTCTGCCAAGCCTCTACCCTACTGGCCTTGGGCAGGGGTGGATTGGAGCCTGGAGGGCCTGCTGCAATGCCCGGGGACCCGCCGAGCCCAACAGTGCTGCCCCAACCTACAGGGAAAGATAGTCAGCGTGTGTGGGGGGCCGGGGCGACAGGGCCCCGGAAGGACTCGGGCAGTGGAGCGAGCTGCCGGGCGCAGTGCCGCTGCTGCGGGCCACACTCACCTACGGGGCGGAAGCGGCGGTGGCGGCGGCGGCAATCGGCGAGAGCCAGGGCCGGGCAGGGAGCCTTCTCCGTCCGGGGCAGCGAGTGGGGCTCAGGAGTGGATGCCCGGAGCAGGGGGAGCCCTGTCGGGGTTCGGGCTCCCGCAGGGACGCGGCTGCGGGCCGAGGAGGCGCGAAGGCGCAAGGCCCACGCGCCGCGGCCGCGGGCTCCTGCCAGGCCGGCTCTGTCGAGCTTTTCCTCCGGGGAGCGCGGACTGCGCGCCCCTCGCCGTCAGCGTGCCCGTGCGGGGATCCCGGTCCCGGGCTAGCCCCCTGGCCATGGTCGGCTGACCTCTTCTATGACTCAGTCCCAGGGGAAGCGCTGCTGGTCTCACTGCGCAACGCGGAGGGGAGCGGCCAGGAGGCCCCCCATGCGGCGGAGCCCCCGAGTCGCGGCCTGACCCCCTCCAGGTTCAGGCTGACCGCAGCAGCTCCGAGCCCTGCTGCCTGGCAGAACCCCGGTTCTCCAAGGGCTCGGGGTCAGCGCCTCCGGGAGCTTCCAATTCATAATCGAATCCCACATCTACTCGACTGAGGGATTTTCACTGTCCCTTACCAGGGCCTGGGCCCGGGCACCCCGCCTGCTCCCGGCCCGGCCTTCCGCTGCCGCGCCTCCGAGTTTGAGGGCTGCGGGGCAGAAGGAGCGCCCGGCGGGTCCCCGCCCTCCCTCCTCCACCTGCTCCCGGCCCTCCCGCCCTGGACGCACCTGGGCCGAGAGAGGCGAGGGGGGGAGTGTCCCCAGAGGCCCCCGTTCCCTGGAGGTGGTCCAGCTCGGGCGCTCGCGCCGTGGGGTACTCACCTGGGGGGCCGCGGAGGCACGAGTGCGCGGGCTGCCCCCTGGGCGACGAGGTGCGGGAACACCGGGCGTGCGGACCGCTGCTCCCGCGCTGACTCCGCGGTGTCCGGCGCATTTCTCCCCGCAGCTCCGCGCGGGACCGAGGGCGGCGGGTCCGAGTCGCGGCCGGCGGCCCGGGAAGTGGCGGAGCGCGGAGCTGGCGGCGCTGCCGCTGTTGTGTTTTGAGCCGAGAAGCCCGAAGCAGCCGCGGTTGGGTGGGGGCAAAGGGGAGGGGCGGGGGCCGGGGAGGCCCGAGGGGGGCGGCGGCCCAGAGGGGCCTTCGGAGGAGCCGGGTTCGGGCGCGAGGGCCCGGACACCCCCTCGGGCGATTGCGGCCCCGGGGCGGGGACCAAGGGGAGAGACAGTGAGGAAAGCGGGCTGGGGTGACAGTGAACGCAAAGCTTTTTAATTAGTACTAAAATGCAGTAAAACGAAGCAAAACCATCCAGACCCACGTCCGAACTGTCGGTGCGTTTGCCCGCATATCCGAGGAAGTCGCGAGGGTAAACGCAGCCTCCACTCCATCCTCGGCCGGCTGGGGCGGGAGCAGCAGCGCGACGCAACGCAGGGGAAGGGTGGGGGGAGAGTCACCTCGCCTCCGGGGCCACCTGGGTCCTTTTAAAGTGTCCGGGGTGCGGGCCCCGGGCGGGAGCGCCGAGCCCGGAATGTTTTCTTAAAGGGCCAGTTCCGAGCAGCGCTGAAAAGGGGGGTGGGGAAGGGGGCGGGGGGAGAGATAAGTGAGGTGAAGCCCGGGAAGGCCGAGGAGAGCCCCCCAATCCCGCGCCGAGGCGGCGGGCGGCGGCGGCAGCGCGACGATGAGGATGATGAATACATTGCAAAGTTTTTTTGGCCCCGGCGAGGGGTGTCAGATTGAGTGCTCTGTGCGCATGTGCGAAGGTGTCCAAACTGACAATGCTGGGGAGATGAAGATAGTGTGTAGCTGCTTCTGGACTCAAGGAGGAGGAGAGAGATTCCGCGAGCCGACACCATGCGATCCAAGGCGAGGGCGAGGAAGCTAGCCAAAAGTGAGTCTCCTGCGCTCGGCCGCGCCGCGCACACGGGCCCGGGCCGCGGGGCCGGGGCGGCCGGGCCAGGGGTGCGCGTCGGGGCGAGGCCGGCGCGCCTCGGGCTCCTGGCCCCCGGATCGGCCGCGCGGCCCGGGGGCTGCTCCGCCTCCCGCGCTCCGGGGCGGCCGGGCTCGGCGCGGAGGCTCGGGGCGCCCGGGCCGCGCGCTCCCCGAAGGCGCCGGCCCCCTCCTCGCCGAACCCCCTCCCCCCCCCTTGTCAGGCGCTCGGGCCCGGGAACCCGAGGCGCGCGGTGGGGGCCAGGGAGGGGGGCGGAGGGGGAGGGCTGGGGGTGGAGGGGAGCGAAAAGCGAAAGTTAGCGAAAAGTTGACGAAAGGGGAGAGCAACTTTCTCCTCCTCGCTCGCTCTCTCCCTCTCTCTCCGAGTGCCTCTCAGTCCTGGTCAAATCATATTCCGGGCTTTTGAAATAGTGGGCGCTAGAGCACCGCCTTTGGCGTCGGCCGGCCGGGCGCAGAGGAGGGAGACCCCGAGCCGGGGAGGGGGCGGAGGCGGGGGCGCGGGCCGGCGCCCACCGGCTCCGCGGGCGCGCGAGCAGGGCTGGCGACGGCAGGACAGCCACAGCCACTCGGGGAGCAAAATGGAGACGTCTTCCTGGGCTCGAAACTATGGTCGTGAAGTTTATTCCCACTGGTGTCCCGCGCGGCGGAGGGCGCTCCTGCGTGACTCCGGCAGCCCACGCGGGCCGCCCGGGCGCCGGTGCCTCCGGCAGGAGCCTCCCCGCCCGGCCGCCTTTCGACCCGCCGCCGCTGCCGCCACCCTTGGCCCTGCTTAGACCCTCCGGCACACGTTCGCCTGGCACAGCCGTGAGGCCCGGCGGGGACAGAGCTGCCCCCGGCGAGACTGCCCGGTTCCCGGTCTTACTTTCTCTTTCGCTCCGTCTCGGGCCGAGCCCCGGGCTCCGCGCGCCCAGCCCTCCGCCTCCGGGTCCTCGCCGCCGGCCGGGTGCTCCCGCGGTCTGAACGGCCGCCCGCCGCTGCGCCTCGGGGCCACCCGTGCGCCCTCCGCGTCCCGGCGCCAGCGCCATCGGCCACGAGGCCCGCGGGCCGGGAGCGGCCGCCCGAGAGGCGGGCAGGTGGGGGCGGCGGCGCCGCCGCCGGGCGAGTGCGGCTCCCGCAGCCCTGGCCGAGGCCCGGCTGCAGCGAAGCGGCGAGAGCCGCGCGGAGCGGAGTCGGCGCCTCCCGCTCTCGCCGCCCCCGTCTCCGCGGGCCGGCCGCTCGCCGGCGGAAGGGGCGCCCCACCCACTCCCCTCGGGGTTCCTGCCCGACCACCAGGCCCGGCAGCCGGCTCCTCCTTGGCCTGACGGCCGCGCTTCGCAGCGTTCAGGGCCAACCCCGAGCGTGAGCCCGGTGGGCGCCAAACTCCTGACAGTTTCCCGAAGAAGTTCTGCTCTGCGGGTTCGGTATTCGCCCCGCAGTTGTAGGCCGCAGTTGGGCCCGCCGGGGAAAAGCAGCTCCCAGCTTATACGGGACGCGCGGGGACGCCCCGCTGGCTGTTGGGGCCCTAGGTGAAGGCGCCGCGTTCCAGCCAGGCTCGTCTGCCGGGCGCTCATGGCCTTGGCCTCCCCAGCCTCCCCTGCGTGACCTCTGGCCCCTCTTGGTGCGAACCAGGCGCCCATTCCGGAGCGGGCTGGGCCGTGAGTGCGCTACCTGCCTGCCCGCCGCAGCGTGGGGCGTGAGCGTTCGCGGGCGTGTTCGGTCTGTGTGTGCGCCCGGCCTCCTCGCCGTCCGCGCCGGGGCTGCCCGCCTCCCAGGTCAGGCTCTCTCGAGAAAGAGCCGGAATCTGGAGCGAGAGAGTGAAAAGTGGCCACACTCTCCCCTGGCCTTCGCTGCAAGCGAGTGGCGGCTGGGTGTGCAGAGCGGCTGGATCGTCCCCCGCCCCGCAGGCCACCGCTCTGGCCCTCGGCTCTGTCTGCTCCAGCCCTGCCAGGTGGGGAAGGTGGCCCCCGCCAGGCTCTGCTCAGGATCTAGCATAGTGCCTGGCCTGTGGCCTGGCCCGGAGGCCAGAGGACAGGGCCAAGGGTAGGCAGCGCACAGGTCCCCTTCCTGGGAGTTCTTACTGAGAAGAAGCACAGGCCAGCAGGTCTGTCAGGCCCAGGCGGGCTGGGGCCCACACCAGGGCAAACCCTGGGGAGCCCTCCCCCTTGGGCCCAGCAGCTGGGGCAGCTGCCGCCAGCCCTCCCCGGTGAGGTGGTGGCTGAGGCAGGCACAGAAGCGCGGCTGCACGCCTGACACAGCACAGGACCCACCGAGGAATTCCATTTCGGTGGACGATATTTTAAGCAGATGTGGATGTCCCTGGGGACCTGACTCCATTACCTGAAACGGAGGCAGAGGGCAGCTCCAGGGCATCCAGCAGACTGTCCCCCTCCAGGCCACATCCCGCAGGGGCCGGGGGGCTGGGGGCAGGGGAGAGGTCACAGTTACAAGGCCGGTGTGCAGGGCTGGGCTGGGCCTGCAGCCGTGTGCTTGGCCCTAAAGGACAACTGGGTCGGTGGATGTGACCCCCTGACTCGGAGCTCGGGGGCTGCCCCAGAGGGTGCATCTGGGGCTGTAATTTCGTTGATGTGTCCCCAGGACCCCACTCCGGGGTTCTCTCCCGCTGGGCCTGCACACCGGCTGAGCTGGGAGCACGTGAAGGGCCCACCTTAGGGGCTCCGAGTTGAGCTTTCCAAGGTCAGAGTCCCTGGGGCATCCAGGCCTGGGCTGCGGTCCAGCTGCTGGGACATCCACCTCCTCACCCTGAGGCTGGGAGGCAGGGGCAGTGAGGACAGGTCGAGCCTAGGGTCCCCTCACACAGGCTGGGACAGTGCTGGCCTGTGCGCGGATGGGGCTGTCCCTGTCCCACATTTAAAAACGGAGTGCCTAACAAAAGCTCCATGTTCCTGCCTCTGTCGTGAGCCAGGTGGGCGGGCGGGGGTCAGCGCAGTGGCCTGGCCCTCCTGACCTCTGTGCAGGGAGCAGGGGCTCCACAGACTGTGTCCAGCCAGAGCCAGCATCGGAGCTGCCCCGAGGCTGATATCGGTGGAGGTGACAGACCTCTGATGACGGCTTCCCCAGGCAGGCTGTGCTTAGCCCCTGAGGCGGGGGTGGGGGCTGTGACCTTGGAGAGATGTAGATGTAGCGCTTCGTGTGCCTTGCACGGGTTGCGGGGTGATGTGTGTGAGGAAGGTGTGCGTGTGTGTGGGGGGCAGGGTGGGGGAGCCGGGCCGCGGGCTGAGCTGGAGCAGGCCAGGCTCCCTCCCTGCTGGGCCGGGGCCTTCCCTCCCGGGCGCCGAGGCTGCCCCTTCCGCCAGCCCTCTCCCCGAAGCCAGGGCTGCCGGCCCCTGTTTAGACGCCTGGTAGGGCAGCAGCGCCAGGAGCTGTCCGGCGGGCGGGAGCGTCCAGCCCGCTTCGGGCGAAAACGCGGAGGCGGCGGCGGCGGAGGGGCGGGGTGCAGGGCCGGCGGCCAAGGCCAGGTGCCCGCGGCAGTGCGCAGAGGCCGCAGGCTCTGATTTTGCTGTCCTCAGGGCGCGTGTGCCATGGCTGGGGGCCTTCGAGAGAAAGGCAGGGGGAGCCAAGTCCTGTTCGTTCGGGGGTGACCTGCGGAGGGAACAGCACCGGTTGCGCTCCGGGGTCCCCAACCGCCTGACCCCTCCCCCAGCGCCCAGCTCGTCCGGTCTGCGTCCTTAGCAGAACAGGTGCCGGCTGGGCCTTCACGCCGCCTGGACCGCGGCTCCCCGAACCCTGCGCCCCCCTTCTGGGCAGAGCGCGGGGCGGGGGACCTGGTACCCGTGTCTGCTGAGAGGCCGGGTTCTGTTCGGCAGTGGGGCCTGCGGGGGCGCCCCCACCGGGCCCCTGGGGGCGGGCGTCAGCTCCAGGGCCCACTTTGGGCGCGATGAGCCCCTTGTTTCATTTAATTAGGAGGCAATTAGGGACCCTTGGGGGGTCGGGACTGGTAATTAAGGTGATGTGTAATTAGAGTTTCAACAAAAATTATCCAGGATTAAAAATCTTTTCAGCAATTTCGTTTAAAATTTTCAAATAGCGCTAAATACAATTTATCAGGTTTTGAATCAAACCCGTGTAACGAGCCTTGGGCGCTACAGCTCATGTCGCCGGCGCGGAAGGACAAGGAACAGTCAGGGCGCCGTCCCGCGAGGGACAGAAACTTCTCCCCGCGAAAGGAGCGCGGGGCCTCGCCGCGGGGACCAGGGCGGCCGCAGGCGCAGACCCGCCGGCCGAGTGCGTGCGCGGGGCCTGGCTACCGGCTCTGAGCGGCGGCGGCCGCGGCGGCTCCCGGTTCTCCGCACACAAAGTCGCGGCCAGCTACGGCGCGGAGGGAGCGGCGCCCCAGTCTGCACCTGGGGACGGCTGCGCCCAGGCGCCCCTGACCCCAGCCCAGTGGGAAGAGTGCCCTCCACCTCCAGAGCTTCCGTCCCGGCCCGATGGGCTCTGCTTCTTAGCTTCTGGACAGAGAATGGCGGGTTCCGAACCCGGAACCCCAACCCTCGACATGGCCCAGACTCCGGAGCAGCAGGCCCATGTTCCATTCGCTTCGTGGACAGTCGGCACTGAGAGGCGCCGGAGGGGGCGGGGAACCTAGGTCTAAATCTGCGGTGGGGGGAGGGGCGTAGCTGAGGTGGGGGGCCGAGGTAGAGTGCGGGGGTCGCTCTTTCTAGGACCGACCCCACCTTTTCCGGCCGCATTAGCCCAGCAAGCTTCCCTGGAGGTGGGAGGTGGCACGTGGGCCCCAGGCATTGGCTGCACACACCTGCCTGCCAGGGTGGCCGAGGACCCCCGCAGCCTGAGCCGCAGCCTGAGCCGCTGCCTGTCCCTGTGAGTGCCAGGCCCTGGGGAGGTCAAGCTTCTCTCAGAGGTGCCTGGGTCCGCGTGGAGACCCCACCCCCTTCACGACCCTGAGAATGGGGTGTGTCTAGCTGGCACCACGGGTAGGGGTAAGAAGCCCAAGGCACAAAGACAGAGAGGTCAAATAACCCACACAGGTCACACAGCAAGTTCAGGGTGAAACCGAATGTCACTTAAATAAAGCCGGCTGGGTTTTTATTTAGCATCCCCCCACCCCCACTGCAAGGTATTTCCATAGGATTTTTTTTTTTTTTTGACGCATCAGGGTTTAAGTATTTTCCCAAGGCCAGTGCCCAGCTTGTGACAGGTCTGTCGTTAAAAAGCAAATAAGACTCGGGGCCCTTGGAGCGAGCCCCCAGCCTCCCAGCCCCCTGCAGGCCCGGCCCTCCCACTGCTCTCCCCGCCCAGGCTGGGAGGCCTGGCCCCAGCTCCTCCTGGCTCCCGGCGACCTCGCTCAAGGGCAGGTGCAAAGCAGCGAAAAGTGAAAAGTGTGGGCTGCTTGTCTGCACCCCCCACTCAGTGCCTTTTGCCTGAGCAAAGGCAGGAAGTCTGGGACCTGTCTGCTTGCCCCTCCGCCCCCACCCCCACCCCCAGTCTGCAGGGAAATCTCACCGCCCCTCCCCCCAAGGCAGACAAGGAGAGAGGGGACCTGACCCCAGGGCCAGGGAGGTGCCGATCCTGCCCGGGGCGGCCACCGTGCTCAAGGCTGCGCACCTCCTTGGCTAGGGCCGGGGCCACAGTGACCGCGCTGGGCCGGCCAGTGCTCGCGGACGCTGGCGGGCCCAGGACAGCCGAGCAGTGGCCTCTTCCTGCTCTGGCCGCTCTAGTGTCTCAGGTTTTTGCCACCACATCCTCTGGAGCCCGGAGCCGCCTGAGCTGCCCGCCCGGCCGGCCTCTCCCGAGACTCTGAGGGCCGATGGCCTGGAGCTCACAGATCCATATTTGTTTAATAGTTAACATTCTGCAAAAAAAGGAGGGAAGTCAGATTCTGGTGAAGGCTTTGCTTATTTTATATCCACTATAACTATTTCTGTCCATGAAAATTGGCTTAATTATATCAATGGAATGTTTCTTTTTCAATTCTGTATGCAATTAGTCCATCTTGCCGGCTGCAATTTATTTTAATAAAAAAATAAACCAGTGGTGTGTTCAGTTCCTCGTCCCCTGGGGACAAATGCGATTGGTGTGTTTAATTTCATTAACTACAATGCGGCCTACTGGAAAAATGTATAAAATCAGCTTTATACAGCTTAAACACTGGCATTTGAAACAAATCATTATTGCATTAGCTGTCACACTGGTAATTCTAGAATCTAAGGAAAAAAATATATTATGGCTGTTTTTATAACCCTTTGCAAATGCACTGTTAAAATAATTTATAATCATTCGAAAACATGGCTGGGTCCTGGTGAATATTTTATCTCGTCTAAACACGGCTCCGCGTTGTCCCCGGGACATTCCGCATCCTGACACTTGTGCAGTTTCCAGCCCTGCGGCCCCATCTTTCCGGCAGAGACGAGGGGCTGTCTTTAAACAGACCAGAGGGGCGTGGGGTCACGCGCTCATTTGGGCTCACTCTGCCCTTGAGGTGGAATATTTAGTGCATGACAGACTCATGTGGGGCGCACCTCGGGTCAGAGGGGACGCCAGAGGCTGTTGCTGCTATGCCCAGGGTGCACATAGCCCCTCTGCCAGCCCCTCAGGTGGGAGGAGGGCCCGGGAGGGGGCCTTGCAGGGGTGAGGCGGCACCTCCCGTGGCCGGTGATCCCGTGTTCCAAGCTGGGGAAGGGAAGTGAGGGCAGCGTTGGCTGTGCACGCCCCTGCCTCTCTGCCCGGGAAAGGGAACCAGTGACCAGACACCTGCTCTCTGCACTGGCCCTGCGGATTCTGCAGAATAAACGCTGGGAGGGAAGTCACCTGGCTCGCTGCTTCTTGGCAGGTGACACTTCCAGACAGGTGTGCACCGTCAGCGCCCGGCCCACGCGGCGCGGGCGTGGAGGGCGAGCCCGAGTGTGTGTGGGGATCGGCGTTTTCCCAGCAGGCCCGACCAGCCGGAGCCCGGTCTGCGGCCACGAGGCAGGCGACGGAGGCGCTTGGCCCTGGCTCCCCTGGGCGTGCAGCGAGGGGTGCTTCGCGGTCTTTCGGGAGGGGGTGCCGGGCGGAGTGTGGGCTCCTGGGAAAGTCCGTCTCTCGGTTCTGAGACGTGCGTGGGGAGACCTGACTTGCACTGCGGAAGCCCTGCACGGTGGCCGCTGGCCTGTCCCCAGCGTGGACAGGGGAGGGACCGCGTCTGGCTGTGGGAGGGCAAAGGCACAGGGGCTCGGCCTCCGTGCCTGCTGCCACTGTCCCCACTCAGGTGCCTGGGCGTCTTCTCGGGGGTCCGTCTCCATTCACAGGCCCAGGGAGCCCCCAGGGCCACTCACAGGTGAAGAGACCTCGGTGGGCTTGGTTTGAGGCCTGAGCATGTGGGGTGGGGGTGGGTTCCAGGGTCTCAGTGGTGTTTCAGAGGGGATTCCTGGAAACGTCCGTGGGTACCTGTGGCCACGTGGAGGACTGTGCCCTCGTCCTGCCCCTTAGCCTCCCCACTCACCTGCATGGATTTAGGTAGATTTTCTCCTTTTGATGCAAAATTTCTGTTCTCTAATGAACCCCAGTGTGAGTGACGCTGGGGCATGGGGGAGGGGAGCACAGGAGCCCTGTCCTTGGCTTTGAAGCTCCCTCCTGCTTCTCGGGGAGAGGCTGGTGGGGCTGCATAGGGAGGTCCTGGGCCAGGTCTCCCCAGATGCCTGGCTCTGGGGACCCGGCCTGTTGACGTGCCCTCCATGCGCCCGGGCTGGGTCCTCAGGCTTGTGGTTTGCTCTCCATTCGGTGAGCCGCGGAGTTGAGAAAGAAGTGGCTTTGTCTACTTCCCTACTTCAGAAAGAATAACAAAGCCGAATGCTTAGTGCAAATGTCGAGTCTGGGCCCGCGGGCGCCCTGGACCTGCGCCCGCGGCCTCGCCTGGGGCCTGGGGTCGGCGTGCGGCACTCCGAGCATCCGACTCTGCGCTGCGCGCACGCGCGGCACACCGCGACCCGCGCTGCCACCTCAGCACCCCTCGGCCGTCACCTCCAGTCATGATGTGAACCTGGGGAGCGGGAGGGGGTGTGCGGGAGAAGAGGGGTGACCTGTAACTCGGGTGAAGCGTGGCAGCGTGTGCACGTGTGTCCATGGGCGCCTCATGCGCTTCCACTCCCGGCCTCGAGCGGGGATGAGCGCGCGGAAGGTTCTGGAAGGGTCCGGCATGTTGTTCGCTGCGGCGTTTTTGCCTGGAAGGTGGGGGTCCTGCGGCAGGTGTCGGTCGGGGAGTCTGAATGGCGTCTGAGTCCCATCAGACGGGCGGTCCGGACAGGTTTTGGTTTTGGCTCCCTGGCTTGCGTGGGAAACTGCTTCGTCGGCCTTCGGCCTCCAAGCTTTGTGGGGGCCTTGCGGGGGCCCTGCAGGGGGTGCGGGGGCCATGGGGGGGGTGCGGGGGCCATGGAGAGGGCACGGGCCCCATGCTGTGGGCGCACCGGTCAGAAGGCCCCGCCACCCCGGGCTCGGCCGGCTCCAGGGAAGGCTGTGCCGCCACACGGCCCAGCGTGCACAGGGTCCTTCGCTTGAGATTTTATTTTCGGACGGGGACGTACGGGTGCTCAGTCCTTTCGGCCCCTCGGACGTGCAGCCGGGCTCTCGCAGAGCTCAAAGGCCAGTGTCTCCCTCCGCCCACCCTCCCGGCCCTCCGGCCACACTGGGCCCGCGCCTTCACCATCCTTACATCCCGTGGGGGTTTAAACAGCTGCCGGCATCTGCCGGCTCCTTCTCGTCTGAGGCCTCCCAGTTCCTGAGGGGGTGGGGGCTTCTGTTTGGGCGGCTGCTGCGGTCCATCTGTTCCTTCGTCTCCGCCCCTGGAGCCCAGCATGTAGTCCGTGGGCCTACTGTGTGCCGGGCTGACTGTGCTTGGGCCCTGAGACCTGCCTGAGGTCCCCCAGCGGCTGCAGGATGCTCACGGGGTGGGGGGGGGGCGGCCTGAGGAAGCTGTGGTCACTCAGGCCGGTATGGCGAGTGGGGGGAGGGGTCATGGAGGCCCCCAGAACCTTTGAGCTTCACTGGCCTGCAGGTCCTAGTCCTAGAGTTGGGGTCTCCGTGTCCAAAATACTGGGAAGGGGAGAAAGCCATACCCAGGCAAGCGGGCCACCCCAAACTCAGCACCTTGGGGACACCCCGCTCTCTCCATCCCCGGCCCGGCCTCTGAGCTGGTGGAGGGGTCACAGACCCCCAGCTAACCGCTTTACTTAAGATCAAAAAAGCTACAAAGCAGGGGTAAGTGGGAGGGAGGGGACCGGGGAGGAGGCTTACACACCTGTCCCTGCTCCCGCGAGCCTCTCTCTCTCTGTCTCTCTCTGTCTGTGTCTCTGTCTTTCTCTGTCTGTCTCTGTCTGTCTGTCTCTCTCTATTTAAATTCCGTGGCTCAAACGCACAGCCTGTGCGGCTTCTCTGGGCCCGGAGGCAAGCAGGCACCTCCGTTTCAGCACAGGAATAAAATGCCTGGGTCGCCACGAGGGATGGAGACGGACTGCGGCCGGGGCCTGCTTCCTGTGACACGGCGTGGTCCCCGTATCTGTGTTCAGAAGCTGGCCGTCAACACAGGTTTCTATGAGAGACTCCATCAGTCCTCTTGTGGCTCCTGTGAGGGGAAGGGATGTGGATTTGAAACCCTCGGACACACGTATCTGCTCAGTGGGCTGTCACGGCTGCCTCAGAGAGGCTCGGCCACCTAGGTCCCTAAAACACTGAGACACAGGCCCAGAACGATGCTCACAGCGGGAGCCCGGATGGGACCACAGCAAAGCCACTGGGCTGCTGGGCAAAGCGCTGGGTGTCTGTTCTCATCTGTCCCCTGTCACCTGCTCCCGTGAGGCTGCAGTTGGGTCTGGGCCTCTATCACTCCCTGGTGCTGGTGTGCCCTCAGACGAGGCTCTCTCGTGAAGGGTCAGTGTGAAGCCACCGCCCCAGTATCCGCGTGTCCCCACGCAGGCATCCCACCCCTCGGTCGTGGAAAGTGACAGGATTGTGACACAATTAGGTCTTTGCTGCGTCGGAAACTGGCATCTCCAGCTGCTGCTGACCTGCCCACCGTCTCCAGCCCCCAGACTCGAACGCGGCTGCTGGCCACTCCTCCTCCGCGCGCTGCCCTGCTGGCCCAGCCCCGAGCGTGCGTGTGGCTCACATCACAGGGGCCCGGGGACCGTTTCTGGGGTGTCAGCGTGGGGGATGTCGCCATGCTGGTGGAGGCCCCCAGGGTCCCTTTCGGAAGGAAGCTAATCAGCCAGAGAATGTCCACGGCTCAGTGAACACGGAGCCGCTTAGGCCGCAGCCACGGGCGCGGGCCCCGGTGTCTGCCCGGCTGGGCCACCTTCCTCGTTCCTGCCACCTGCTCGCCCCCTCCCTGGGAAGTCTGGCCTTCCTTGCAAATGGCTCCTGGCCCTCGTTCTTGGAAAAGCAAACGCATTCCTGAAGTGCCTGAAAGCTGGAGACGGCGGCGCTCCAGTAAACTCGGTCCCCGACGCAGACCCCGCGGCTGCGTGGTCACCGTGCGGGCGCCGTGGCCAGGGAGCGCGCGGACGGGGCCGCGCGCATGCGCGCTGCGTGCGAGCGTGGGTGGGGCGGCTGTCCGAGACGACCCTCCGGCCGTTCTCTTCCGTTTCGTCGGTGACATTGCACCACCTCTGTGCGTGAGCACGTGTGCTTTGCAAGGAGCCCCTCACTTTGTCGCTCTTACTGTCCCCCCCCCCCACCGCCCTCGTCCCCGCCTCCGCTTAGCTCTCGGTGGTGGTGGCGTCCGAGACCGTGACTGCAACTGCGGCGGCCGGGCCCACCCGGCGCTGTCTGCGCCTGGCTGCGCCGGGACGGGGGACGGAGAAGTTCAGAGGCGCAGGGGGCCTGCGAGCACCTCCCCCCACGTTCACGGCCCCCCAGGAGGGACGACCAGGCGGAGGCTGTGCACATCGTCCCCGGCCCTCGCGCTCACGTTGAGAAAAATTAGGGCCTCTTGAAAAATTACAGAATTATGCTGCCAGTGTCAGGTTCCGAGATAATGAGGTGTCTGTGTGCGAAAATATTAAATTGCAACAGCGTGCCGGGAAGACCTCTGTGAGTCGGTGTTGGGTTCCCGCTCGGGCCGAGCGCGGAGCTAGTGACTGACGGGGTACAAATGGTGTCAGGAGACATGGGGGGGGGGCGCCGCCCCACTCCGCCGGCCTTATCGCCTTCTCGATCTCGGCCCATCTAGCTACCCTTTTATTTAATGAAACAGGCCGGCAACGCGGCTAATTCTTTATTTATCACGTTAGCAGGAAGAAAAGCTATCAGAGACAGATCAATTTTTCCCTGGAAGTGATTTGATGTGATTTTAAAAATAGGACCCGCTGAGACACGGTGGGCGCTGTCCTCACGTCCCCCGGCGTCCACTCATGGACTCTGCTGACCGCTCACTGTTTAAAACCCCGAGTGTCACCTGCCCACGGGGGCGGGGGGGGGGTGGATTTCTGTCCAGAGGACGAGGCCACAGCTTTTTCCTGGCCAATGAGTTCTGAGCAGCAACAAGTAAACCTGGCGAAGGGGGTTTCCCAGTTCCTTGCAGCCCGTGGGGACTGGAGGCTCTGAGAAGGAGCCGGGTGAGGTGGGGGTCCCCCCGACGCTCGGAGCGCTCCCCGCATGCAGGGACCCGGAGCGTGTGTGTGGGCGTGTGTGTGATGGGGAGGGGTGGGGTTTTGGTGGCTGCACATTTGGCCAAGTGTTCTTATGAACAAAAGGAGTGGAGGGAAAAAAAAACAGTGCAGAGAAAGCACACCAGAAACCGGGGTGCGGGGCAGGTAGCCAGCCCGGGGGGCTCCCGTTTCACTGCCCAGGCTCAGAACCGCGGAGCTCGGGCCCCCGTCTTAACTCTCTCTCCATCAGAGGTGTTAATCTTACCTTCCAAAGGTTAGATGGAGCCGCTTGGGGCTGCGTGTTACTGAATCTCATCTGCTAATTACGGCGGGATCGAGGCCCATCGGCCGCCCTGCCTGGGCCCCCGGCTGCCAGCCGGGATAAGGAATCTTTCTTTGCTCCAAGTTCTCCCTTTACCCTGGGTGTTAAGTTGCCTCCCGCCCGACAGACTGCCCTTGTTCAACGGGGAGGGGGCGCCGATGGCCACGGTGAGGGTGAGAAGCCCGGTTCGGCTGCCCCCCTGGGAGACCCCCACCGTGACCCGCAGGCTCGGCATGCCGGGGGGGTGTGCACAGGGCCACACGGAAGAATGCGGCCTGCCTTTTCTGACAAAGGA
Source organism: Eidolon dupreanum (assembly GCA_028627145.1). Taxonomy (NCBI): domain Eukaryota; kingdom Metazoa; phylum Chordata; class Mammalia; order Chiroptera; family Pteropodidae; genus Eidolon; species Eidolon dupreanum. Next base: position 896,757 of record CM053502.1, read on the forward strand.
CCCTGGTTCCTTGTTCACGGGGATAGAATAATACCTGGCCTCACCTGCAGGGCCTGCCGGCTGGCGGAGAGAGGGGACAGGGCAGTGGCTCGCAGTGGCCCACAGTCAGCCAGGCCTGTGTTGGGTTGTGCGGTGCGTCAGGACCTCCAGGCCGGGTTGGGCCCCCTGGGAAGCCGTGACCATCACAGAGGGAAAGTCACCAGCAGGCGGCATGTCTTGGGCACAGGGCGTGAGGGAGGAGAGGCCGCTTTGGGCCAGCGTCGCGATGACTGTCCCCCAAAGCTCCTGACACTCACAGAATCTGTAACAGCAAAACCCTCCCTCCCTGCCCGGCCTGGGGCCACAGGCCCTGGGGACTCCGGCCGCCGTGGCCTGGCCGACGAGGCCTCCATCATGGTGGGGAGCACCGGCGAGCATCACGGCTGGGCCTTGTCCCCCCAGCGTCTGGGACAGTGCAGCGCTGCGTGTCACCAGCCCCGGCTGGTGGTCTGCGCGTCCCAAAGCCCAGATGCCCCAATGGCATCGTCACCTTAACGACCTTGGACCAAACCAGAGGAGCCCGTCGGGCCCACCCACTGGCTGAACACTGCTGCCCGGGGCGGAAGGCTGCCCTCAGGGCTGCGTACCGCCGGGCCCCGGGAGGGCGACCGGGCGGCCTCGGGCAGCGGATGGACGGCAGAGCTGCCGACAAACAGGGCAGCAGAGCTGGCCGGGCTGCAGCTTGCTGAGGAGGCCTGGGGCAGAGGGTGGGCGCGGTTCTGGAGAAGTGGAGGTGGGGGCCCCCAGAAGCCTCTTTCCCCGCTCCTGGGGGACACTCACCAGCTGCCGGGCCCTCTGACCAGTCCCGCCCTGCTGGGTCAGGACAGTGCAGGGGCGGATGGCCAGTGTCACACGCTCTTTCCCTGGGATCTTCGGCTTGGCTGGGAACATTTCTCCAAATCTGGGGAGGCAGACGTGGGCCCCAGTTCTGCCTCTGAGCCCCAGCCGGGAGAGCTGGGTGGGCGCCTCTGCCTGGTGGGTCCAGAGGGCCAGCCTGGGGGTCAGGACGTACGGGGAGACCCGTGTGCTCAAGCGGGCGAGTACCTGCGGCCCCCACTTTCTGTTTCCTCTGGATGAGGAGAGCTCATCGTGGTCCCCACCCCACATCTCCCATTGGGGGAAGAGGCCGGGCCTCGGGTCAGGGAGTGACGTCTGGGGTGACACGCAGGCCACTCGCCCTGGCTCGGTGACCCCTGTGCTGTCACTACGGACAGCTGTTTGCGGTTTCTGGAACTTTCTTGCACCTGGCCGAAGACAGGTTTTGTGTGAGCTTGCGGGTCTGAGCGGTCTCCCCGGCAGCCTCTGGCTGTGGCCAACAGGTTCAAAAGCGCGTCTGAAATATTTTGAAGAGCAGAGAGCAAATGCCCGCGCCAGCGCTGGGGCCCGGGGACCGTCGGGGTGGCCGGGCCGTGAGCTCTGTGTGTGACCCAGGCAGGCGCCGTCGCGGGACCCAGGGCTGTGGCATGCCTCCCCGAGGGCCGTCCTGCAAGCCCCAGCACAGGGGCCAGCCTTCAGGGGGGGTCAGCGTTTGAGCCGCACCCCGTCTCTCGGGTTCTCTCGCTTCGTCTCGTCCCAGGAGGTTTTGGGGAGCTGAGTGGCAGGTTCCAGGAGTGAAAGGGGGGAAGCTGTTTCTCCTCGCTCTGCCGCCATCCACTGCTGTTGTGACTTTCGACAGCGCGTCTTCAGTGTCACCCGGGGGGACGTGCTTGGGACTCACTCAGAAACTTAGGCTAGTGGGGCTTTGCTGTAATCAGTCTGTTTATGCACGTACACATGCACCTGCACACGTGCGCACACACGCACACACGTGTAAGGCACACATGTGCACGTAGGGAACACACATGCACATGCAGCCAATACGTGGCAGCACACGTTTGCACAAGGCACACGACACAGTGTGCACGCATGTAGCACAAGCACACACAGACGTGTGCACACACACACGTGCATGGAGCGCTCCGTGTACACAAACACGACTCCGTGAACCAGACCGGTTTTAGCACTGGACGATCTAGGAGACTGACACATGAACACGGGGCAGAGCACACGTTTGCGGGCCAGGGGAACCCCGTTCGGCGAGTGTCGCTGGGGCTCCCGGTCCCACAGGCGTGTGGGGCATGAGGACGGGGAGGCGAGGACAGCCGGGTCCCAGCACGGGCTCGCGGGCTCCCTGCGGGAGAGAGGGGAAGCCCGCCCCGCTGGTCCTGGTGGCCTTCAGAAGCTCAGGCTAGATCCGGTGTCATGCAGACCCAGGAGCAGGGGCACAGGGTCCCGTCTGCCCCTTTCAAAGGGACACTTGATCCCAGCCCTGGGGCCCGGTGGGGGGCTCCTGAGCCGAGCTGTGGGACCAGGAGCCTCAGCTGGACAAAGTGCTTTGGCTCTGGCAGGAGGCCTTTTCTGGGATTATCCGCCCCCTGGGAGGCGTGGAATTCTGGGGGCCAGGGGCCATGCAACACCGAGCTCATGCAGGCCCCCCGATAGGGCGGCTGCTTTCTGTGGCCCTTCTGTTGCCGAAATCTGAGGTGTAGCCCGGAGTGGAGCCTGTGGCCCAGGACATTCGAGCCGGGGAGGCACCGTCCACTCTGCCCTTGCCCTTGGGAATGTGCGTCCAGGCTGTCTGCGGTGCCTGTGCCCGGGACCGCCCCCCGCCCCCCCCAAGAAACAGCCTGGAGAGCAGCGTCTTGCTGCCCAGACCAGTGGCTGTTCACGGGCGTCCACGTGAATCGCACGGGCTGGGGCGGGGGGAGGCTGCCGGCTCCTGGTGCTGCTTGTGAACTGCAGGTCGTTGGGGTCAGTGGGTCCCTGGGTGGAGGCGCACAGCGGGCCCCACGCAGACGTGGCGGGGGACGCACCGAGCGTCCAGGCCCTGAGTCCCGCACCCTCTGTCCACAGCTCTTTCCCGTGGTCGTCTGTGGACATGGGCACGTCCCACTGCCCTGGGGGCTGGTGCTGGGACCCAGCCCCGGCCCACCACGTGTGCCCGGGTCCCAGCACAGCCTCGAAGAGACGTGGACACGGGCGAGCCGCCCGCAGCCTCGGCGGGACGCTGCCGAGGACCAAGGGTCGTCTGAGGCCGCAGTCATGGGTGTCTCTGCCTTGCCGGGTCGGAACGACCCCGCGACCCGAGGACGAAGCCGCGTCTTGCTGCGGGCAGGGCAGATGCATGGGGGGCAGCTGGCCGAGCGCGGCTCCAAACCGCCCCGCAGGGTGGCGGGGGCAGGCGCACTGGTCCAGGGCGGAAACGGGACGTGTCCTCCGGGGAGCGGGTGCGGCCTGGCCGGTCCGGGTGAGGCATCCCTGCTCACAGGCTGGCTCTTCACGGGCAGGCAGCGTGGGCTCTGGGCTCGGACGGACCCCGCTGGTCCTCACCCAGTGCCTGAAAGCGGGGTGGCCGGCTGCTCGCGGCCTCGTGAGCCCAGCGTCCCTGTCTGTGACACGGGATCGTAACCTGCGGGGCTGCAACTGAACTGTGGACAGGCCAGCCCGGCCCGCGGAAGCCGGCATCCCGCGCCCTTGCCCGCCCGCCCTGGAGCCACCACGGGCCGCGGCCGCTCTGCTCTGGGCTCCTGGGGGGCCACCCCGGTTCGCAGGGCAGGGGCCCCCGGCCCGGAAAGCGGCCGCCCTGAGCGTGGACCGGCCACGGTGGGCAGTGCGCTTCTCTGGGGCTCTGAGGTGGTCTGTCCCCGGCCACAGGCCCGCCGTGTGGCACGGGCTCGGCTCCGTCTTTTATCCTCAGGGTGTGTCCACAGTGCTGCTGGCCATCACAGTGTCCTGGGGTGGGAAGCAGCCGTCTGCCCGGGTCCCGTTGTATTCGTGCACCTTGCTTAGGGAGGACAGACGGGGAAACCGAGGCACGCTGGGTGTGCTCGTGCGCGCGTGCAGGAGACCGCACAAGCTGTGGGTTGTTTGCCGGGCGAGGTCCGTGCGTGGGGCCTCACGGCCAGCCTGGAGCCCAGGGTCACCGGTTCCGAGCCCAGGCTCGGTGTCCTTTCGGCCTGAGTGCACCCTGCACTGCCTGTCCAGTGGTGGAGGGACCCCCACGGCCAGCCCCCCCCCACTGCCAGCCCCCGCGCACCCTCAAACCAGAAAGGGCTGTGGCCCACACGTTGCTGGGCCTGGCTCCGCCCCCGGCCGGCTCCTTACACTGCATCTTCTTAAGGACACTTTGGTCCCTGTCTGGGGACCCGCGGGAGCCCTGGGGCTGGTCTCCCCGAGCCCTGGCAGTGCCGGCTGGCACCGTGGTGCTGGGCTCAGAGCCGGGCAGGGTCCCCCGTCTGGAGGCCGCAGCCCCTGCGAGCCTCTCGGGGCCTTTGCAGGTGACGGGCAGGTGAAGCGCAGGTGAGCATTTCTTCCCCTGGGCCTTCTCATGTCGGTGGAGGCCGAGGGCAGGAGTCTTAGGGCTACAGAAGACGAACAGAAGACCTTGTGGTTGCAGTTTCTGCTGCACCCCACCTCGGGGACCCAGAAACCGGGGTGCTAGGAGCGTCCCCGGCTCCGCCCTCTGGGCCAGTCACCACGCACACAGCCCAGGGCCACGGGGGAGCTGCCACCCACATCTGGGTCAGGTCAGAGGTCCTTCCCAGCCCTTGGCAGGCAACTCGACCCCAAATGAGGAAACTCGCACTTTTGGGTTTGTGGGAGGGAGTTTTTAGATCGCAGGGGATTTAAACCTACTTTGACCTTTTCCTCTGCAAACAGATTCCTGGTCAGGGGCTCCGTTTCCGTGGCCTCATAAACCTGACACTTCCAGGCCTCAGTCCTGAGGGGACGGAGCCCAGCAGCTGGGGGGTCACTCTGTTCAAGAGCGTTTCCTGATTGTGTGTGCCTCTGCCCACAGTTCTCGTCTTTGCTTTTCATTATTTTTTTTAAACAACCTTGAGATGCCTTTGGACGAGTCTCCGGCTGTTGACAAATCAATTTTCCGGGGAGGGAGACGCGTTGCTGTTGGTGGCACTGGGGTCCGGCTTCCTGCTTATGGCTGAGCGGAGATTAGACGAAGTTCCCTGGGTCCCCCGTGACTCCCCCGACCTCTGGCCTCCACGCTACATTCTTTTTGCCGCGTAATGCCGTTTCTCTCACCTTCGAACGCCAGCCGGCAGCGCGACTGAGATTTATGGGGCCTGAACTTCTGACGGATCATCTATTTCATGTGTGCTCTCTGCTGCTCCGGGCCGCCGGGCCTGGCCTGCCTCTCTCGGAGCAGCTGGTACAGGCCGAGGTCGTGCGGCTGAGCAGTGTCCGAGGGGAGGAGGGGAGGAGGCGAGGGGCCGGCTGCCGGTCTTTGTCACATTAACGCAGGGAGCTGGGGGCCTGGTCCCTGGGAATAGTCCAGAAACGGACGAATCACCGAGACCGCCTCCACCCGTGTGTTCTTACGCCCTTGAGGAAACAAAGTGGACCCTCCATGGGGGTGGGGGGGGAGGGAGGAAATGTGTTTACGCACCAACCCCCCCCCCGTTGCCCACTCCCCTTGGGGGCTGCACCCCACGATGACTGAGCCGCTGTGCTGCCTGCCCCAGCGCCACTCCCCCCTAGATGTGCTTGCACCACGTCGCCCTTTGCACCCCAGTGGGACCCGGCCAGAGCTCGTGGCTTTCTGGAAGGGCTCGGCCTGGCCTCCCACCTCCCGCTCCGCCTGGGCCGCGTCCTCCGCGGGGCTGGTCGCCTGCGAGTGCCCTCGCTAGGCGGAGCAGGGGCCCCCAGGCTGGCCCCTGCGCCTCTTCAGGGAGCCACATGTCCCCAGGCCATGAAACCCATGCCGCTCCCTCGGCCTTTCACGCAATGCGCTTGCTCATTGAAACAGGAGCCTCCCTGCCAGGCCGAGGGTCAGACACCCCTTTCTCAGGGCACATTTGCTCCCCAAGTGGCTCGTTCGGGGCGGCCACCACCACGGGGAAAATCCGAGGGAGCCGCCTGTCCGGCACCTGCAAAATCCTCGTTTTGTTGCGTCTGAGGCCCCAGCCTCTCCCCCGGGTGTCTCTTTTGACTGGGAGAAATCGGACACACGATGGCGACCCCGCCCCGTCCGCCGAGGGCTGGTCCTTGGGCGACTGTGACCCAGGCTCAAACGACCTCATCCGCTCACGCGTGCGTTGTCACCCTTCGTCCACGGGCGCCCGCCCTGCCTCTCCCGGTGTCCGGAGAAGCTCCGTCCTGGCCCCCTGTGCTCCTGGGGAAGCGGGCAGTGAGGTGGACGCGGCCCGCATGCCCCGGGGTGGAC
>CM053502.1:903515-923487 GCA_028627145.1 Eidolon dupreanum
GGCCGACCGGGACACGGGTAACCGCAGGCCTCCCCGCGTCCAGACCACTGACCCCGGCCTCAGAGGGGTGCACATGGGGGCCCGGGGGCTGACGCCACGCCGGCCCGAGGCTGGAGGGCGGGGCCCCACCGCGCCCGGGCGAAGCTTCCACGTGCAGTGGTCTCGCTCGGCAAAGCCGCGGTGGTGCGTGCGGGGCACGGGCGTCGCGGACCGCGGCCTCTCTCAGGGCCGCCTCCCTGGCCGTGACGGGGGCGGCCACACGGGGGGTGATGCAGAGCAGACGACAGCCAGCTGCCTCTGTTGTGGTTTTAAGTTCTCTGTCCGGTGTCCCCTCTCGCAAGGCCCAGGCTGGGCCACACCCCCTCCCTGGCCCCGGGTGCTGGCCTGGGAGGGGCACTCGTCCGAGGGGTGGGCTCAGCCTGGGGGGGCCATCCTGCGTGTGCTGAGCGAGGCGAGGGCAGAGAGGTGGCTGGGCGGGGGCTGAGGGGGCAACGGGCCAGGGCTGTCCTTATAGCCAGGCTCCCCCGTGTGGACAGACCCCTCCTGGGTGTCCCCCTCCTTGAATGGGTGGGAGAGGAGAGCGTGGGGGGCAGAGGGAGAGGCTCGCGTGGCTCTGAGCCCCAGACACAAGGGGAGAGGCCCCTGGGGGTCAGGCGATGGCGGGGGGTGCTGCGCACCTGAGTCTGGGTGCCCGCGCTCGGCGGGCCCTCAGGCCGGGCGGCGTCTGCTGTCACTCCACCTGCTCCACCACTTGTGCTGGTTATTGCCAGATGAGGTGACGGCCAGCGAGACCCTCACTGTCCCTGGACGCACCGTGGACCTCCACCCTCCTTCGGGGCCCTTCCCAGGCACCCCCCAGCCAGCACCCCGCAAGCCTGGAGGAGTGAGTCGGGCGGCCCTGAATGGTTGCCGTGAGACCCTGCTGCTGCCTGGAACCCCCCCCGTGTGGCCGCGTGCTCTGGGAGCCGTCCCTGTCACTTCCCGCCCGGGGGGGGGGGAGGGGAAAGCCCCAGGCTGTGCTGTGAGGGCTCCTGGGCCAGGCCGGCTGGGGGGCTGGGCCCACGCCCCCTCCCCGGGATCGGGCGCACGAGATGGTGGAGAGACGTGGCTTGGCCCTCGGATGGGGCAGTAGAGGAGGGAGATGCGACAGGTGCTCCAGGGGCCGGACCGGAGCCCGGCCACAAGGTTGAGACGGAGCCCGGCCACGAGGCCGAGACAGAGGCCGGCCGTAGGAAGGGGCGGAGCTGCCTTCGAGGTGACCTCTGCCACTTTGCCGCGTGCTGACGTTCTGCCCAGAGTCTCCAGGGGAGGGGGAAGCACTGGCCAAGGGGACACTCACGGGGTCCAGGGCCTGGCCAGTGTCCTGCTGGGGGGAGGGGCCGTCCTGAGCTGGACAGGCCGCACCGTCCGTGGGGGACGTGGCAGGAAGGGAAGCGGCCTGCAGCTGGGGTGCCGCCCGCCTGGCCCGCCGGGCACAGGGAGGCCGTGGCGGGAAGCCTGCTGGCCCTGTCCCTTCCGCTGGGGGACGGGGCACAGAGACTGTGCCGGGGTGAGCTCAACTTCCTCCCCTCCAGCTGCCCCCGCCCCCCGCGGGCCCGGACGACCTGCACACACTCTCCGCGAGAGATAGTGGCTGCCGTCCAGCGCTCCTCCGCTAATCACCCGCCATCGTGGGAAAGGCCCGAGACGCGGGCGGAGGCAGCGCATTGTCTGCGGGGATTAGAGCCCCGAGCGGCATTGTCTGGGCAGCGGATAAGTCTTCCCGCTGTCACTCAGACGCTGAATTAACCCCCCCGGGTCCCGAAGGGGCTTATCTGTGCCGATGGGCGACACACAGCCGTGCGAGTGGCTCCTGGGCACTGTCCGAGGGGTGTCTGTGGAGGGGACGCGGCGTCTGCCCTGGCAGGAGGGTGGGGTCTGCAGGGGGTCCCGTGTGCCCCACGGACGGGGGGAGAGGGGGGCCGGGAACCTGTGGGCGTCGCTGGCAGACCCGTCCAGGGGAGGGGCCCAGAGAGGATTTGGCAGGTCAGAGGGGCGGCCAGGGGCAGGGGAGGGGCAGCGGGGTAGCCCCGGCTGAGAGGGACCCATGGGACCTGGAACCTTCCAGAGAAGCTACTCCATCGCATCCCTTCCACGCCCCCACCTTCTCTGGGGAGGCTGGGGTGCTGTCTCCCCAGGCGGGTGCCGTCTGCCAGGCACAGCCCCTCAGCTGCCACCCCCGACCGCCGGCCTCTGTGGCAGGGGTCCCATGGATGCCCCTTCACAGGCAGAGAGCCAGAGGGCCGGGGGGAGCAGCATCCGGGCCACCCGGTGCCGGCGTGTACCCCTCTGTGTGCGGGCGGGGGGCAGTGGCGCAGTCTTGGTTGCATCTGGTGGTCGCCCCCCAAGGCGGATCCCAGCTCCGACCAGCAGCAGGGGACTCTCTGGCACCTCTCCCAGATGGGGCATTGGGTTCAAAATGACCGGCCCTCGGCCTCTGGCCGCCGCGGGGGAGTCCACGGGGCTTTCTGTGCGGCGTGCGAAGCCCCCCGGCCGCGGGCTTGGGCGCCCTTCTACACAGACTCCTGGACGAGCACGCACCTCCGTTCTCTACTCGGGCGGCGTCCCAGCCACCGGCTGTCCCCGCTGCCGGACTTGTCACCAGCCGAAGGCAGAGCGAGAAGCTCGTGGGCGATGATGGCCATGGCCGTGTGTGGACCGCGGGCTCGCAGGGCACCGTGCCCGCCTGGTCCGGCCCGGACGCTGCAGCTCGCCCGGGCCGCCGCCCGCTCTCCGCTGCGGGTGCAGCGGTGGGGGTGGCCGGCATGCCACGTTGGTCACCAGCGGCAGCTGCCTCGGACGTCACAGCCAGAGAGCGGCTCGCAGCCATGTGCAGAAGCCCAGCTGCCTCAGGCCGGACGCGGAGCGATGAGGATTCGGGCTGGTCGGGGTCTGGGGCCTGGGAAGGTCCAGCACATCCTCCCGAGCCTGCGGACTCGGGGCCGCAGCCGGGCAGCGGCAGGGAAGACGGGCGTCCGGCCCTTCACTGGGAGTCTGGGCCAGGCTCCCCCACATTCCTGGGCCCCGCAACCAAGCGCCACACTCATGCGTTGTCCTCGGTCCTGGAGGCCAGCGGTCCAGCGTCCGCGTCCCTCTCCCCTAGGCGTGTGGACACCGTCCTCCCCCGCGTCCTCACACGGCGTCCCCGTACATGTCCTCGTCTCCTCCTCCTCTAAGGTCACCGGTCGCGCTGGGTTAGGGCACCCTGGTGACCTCACCTGACCTTAATGACCCCGTAAAGGATCTGTCTCCCAGTACTGTCACATCCTGAGGTCTTGTGGTCTGGGACGTGAGTATACCAGTCTCGGGACACAGCTGAACCCGAAACGGCGCCCTTTGCCAGCGCCTCCGTTGGCCTCGTTGCCTTTCGTTTCAGCCCAGAGTGTCGCTGTCACGAGATTCTAACGCCCTGAGGAAGGGGATTGCAGTCGGGCCTCCGCGCCACACCCAGCCCCCGAGGGGCGAGGCGGAAGCGCCCGTGTGTGAGTGTCCGCACACTGGGCCCCAGCAGCACCCGGGCCTCTGGGGGGCCGGGAGCCCACGTGCGGGGAGGGCCAAGACGTCTGCGGCGAGCACCGGCTCCCTCAGGGGCCGAGGAGCTCCAAAGCGCGTGCGTGGGGCTCAGGGCTTGACTGGAGAGCATGATTTCCCTCTTTTCTGTGGGGTCGAGCCTTTTCAGAAAGATTTCAAGAGAACAAAATCCACAGGCCCCAGGAAATCTGCATACGGCTACTTAACAGCAATTCTGCATTTTCCTCCTTTCTTTTTCTTTTTTTTATTTTGAGAAATAAACACATCCTCAAACTTCCCCATCCGCAGGGCAGGGCGGAGAGGGGGGTGACTACCCTGGGAGTTAACCGTTCAAACCTTTACAATTTTTTAAAAACCCAACAGCTTTCCATAACAAAGGGCAAAATTCACAAACAAATTGCCTTCCTCCCCCAGCGCTGCTCCTTGGCCGGGTGAAGGCGTGTTGACAACACACAGCTCCTTGGGTCACCGCTGAATGGCGGATCCCGCGGAGACAGGGTCCCCCAAGGTCTGCTGAGAACAGCGTGGCTCGGAGGCCTAAGTGCGCCCTCTTCCCCCCGAGCCTTCCAGGGCGCCAGTTGCAAGTGGCATTGTGGGGACCGGGAGGCGGCCTCCAGGAGCAAGCGGGGGTGTGCAGTCCGCCCAGGAGCAGCTGTTCTCACAGGGAGGTGCTGGAATGTGCTGGAAGGTGCTGGAAGGTGCTGGAAGGTGCTGGAAGGCAAAGGAGGGCACTAGAACATGGTAGAAGGTGCAGGAAGGTGCTGGAAGGTGTTGGAAGGTGCTGGAAGGCGGGGCCTCCCTGCACCGGGGCTTGTAGTCCTAGAGGCTCGTGTGACTGCCGCCCGTCCCAGGGTCGGGAGGGGCGTCTGGTGAACAGCTGTGTGGGGGACGGGGTGCTGGGGCAGTGTGGGCGCCTCCAGCAGTGCGGGGCCCCCAGACCAGCGCCTGAGACGCAGCCCTGAGGAGCCTGGGGGGGGAGCACCTTCACCCCTCGGCCTGCCCACCGCCGGGGTGCACCTCTCAGGGGTCCAGGAGGGTGCTGCCCCCGCTGGCCCCCCAGAAGACCTCAGCCCAGCGGCGTGCCACGCCCTCCTGCTCTCGGGGGGCACATGCTCAGGACCCGCCCCCTTCCCTGCAGACCCCTCACCGCTCGGACCCCTGTGAGCCCGTCCTGGCGCCCCTGCCTGCTCCCTGTGCCTGGCGGTGCTCGGCAGGGTTGTGGCCACCGCCCCGGGACCCCCGAGGCCATGACCCCAGGGCAGGGGCGGCGTTCCTGCTTCTGCTGGCTCCTAGGAGGCACTCCGCAAGGGCCCACGGACTTCCTGGAGGGGGCGGGTCTCAGGGCGAGCCCGCCAGACAGGAGGCACTGGCTGTGCAGGGTGGTGGGGCTGGACGGACGTTGGCTCAGGAGCATCCGGCAGGAGGACAGGCCAGCTCGGCTCCCCACGTAGCCAGGCGGGGCCAGTGTCCTGGAGCCGTGTGCTGGGGTCCTGGGCCTTCACCCTGGAGCTGCCGCTCGCCGGCCTGCCCTGCGTGTCAGCCCACGTCCACTCGTCTGTCCACACTCTGGCCGTCGTGGCGTCCTGCCTCCGCCCGGCGCGGGGCCTGGCTGCTCGCCTCCGGCCTGGGCGGCCCTGGTTCCCACGCTCCTTTCAAAGGCAGGAGCCCGTGGGCGACACCCTGGAAGGCCCGGGCCACGGCCGCTGGTGGGCTCTGCTGGGCGCTCGGGGCAGGCAGGGCGCTGGCCCTCGCACCGCCAGCGGCCTGGGCCCCAAAGGGTTAAGGAGTGAGTGCGGGGCTTTGTTCGGGGCGTCTCACCGCGTAACCCGCAGCCTGTCCCCAATCCCTTCCTCGTGACCCTGATTAGCTCGGAAGGGATGAATAGGCTGCGATTCCTATGGTAACCTCCCAAATGCATTCCTGGGCAGGCTCGCTCCCCGGTAATTACGTTCCTAGCACGGCCCACAAGCAGCATGCTAATTAGCCCTGGGCAGAGCGGGTCCCTCCCTGAGAACGGGCAGCCCCGTGTGCAGCACCCCCCCCCCGACGGGTGAGCGGCCGAGAGCCCGGGGTGGCCAGGCCCGCTGCCACGGAAGGTCCGAGAGCCTGTCCCCTCGCCGTGTACTCTGGGGGTTCTGCTTCTGCCCCCACTCGGGGGGTGTCCTGTGAGGTTGGCCCAGGCCACAGCCCGGGGGTCTAGGGCAGACCCGTCCTGGAGGAAGGACCGGGCCGCCTCCTGGTAGCACCTGCGGCCCTCCTGGGGCGGAGCAGCTGCCCGTGGGCAGGGGACCGGGCCTGTACCGAGAACAGCTGGGCCCTGGGCGAAGCGGGGGTGGGGCGAGACCCAGCCTGGGAGCCGAGGGGAGACACGGGCCACGAGACGAGACGAGGGACGTGGCCCTGAGGCTGCGGAGAACTTGGGGCCTTCCGGGCGTGTGACAGGGCTGCAGGGCCAGGGCCCAGGTGCTCGGCTGGGGTGCATCGGAAGCCACGGGAAAGTCTTTGGGGGGTGTGAGCGGGGTCAGAGCTGTCAGACACAGAGCAGCCTGCAGCGGGGCCTGAGTGGGTGCCGTGCGGGCTCGCGCTGGGCGCAGTGGGTGCATGTGGGAAGTGGGGGGCGGAGCTGGCAGGAGATGCTTCTGGGTCGCAGGCAGGTGTGGGAAAGAGGTGCCCGGTTTCTCTCCTGGCCAGCGGGGCCCATGCGGCCTTTGGCCCTGGCTCACGCAGAGCGGTGTGGATCTCGGGGGCCTTCGGGCCCATGCGGGAGGCACGCGGCTGAGGAACCCGTTCCGGTGGGTGGGGAGGGCCTGGGTCTGCAGGTCCGAGGGGAGGCCGCGCTTGAGTGGCAGGGGTGGGCCCGAGGGCTTGTCCCAGGGCCGGCAGGAAGCACAGGCCATGAGTCCACTGTCCCTGCCCGGGTGGCTTCGTGATCTGAGGTCAGGGCCGGCCCGTGGCCGCAGGTGGGCAGCTTGGGGTGCGTCGGGGGGATGGACGCAGCTGCCCTGGCCCCGGGAAGCCGTGGCAGTTTGACGTGAGGCTCACGGGATCTGTGGCTCAGGATTCGGAAGTCAGCGGCTCCTGGTGTCGTCTGCTCGACGGATTCTAATGTAAATAGAGCGATCCTTGAAGAACGTGTCATTTAATGCTCCAGGGGGAGCCGGGGACCTTACCGCAGCCAGAGACCCTGCGGCTGACGCCCTGGTGTCCTGGTGTCAGTCCCTGTCCCCTCACAGCCCCGGTGTCAGCCCCTGTCCCCTCACAGCCCTGGTGTCTGTCAGCCCCTGTCCCCTCACAGCCCCGGTGTCAGCCTCTGTCCCCTCACAGCCCTGGTGTCTGTCAGCCCCTGTCCCCTCACAGGTGGGCTGCGCCGGGGCAAACCTGGGTGGGGTGTCTGGCCGTCACGGAAAGGCGCCCTGGGAGGACACCTCAGAACCACCGTCCCTCATCAGGGACACGCTCGCTCCCAGGCGCTCCCAAGGCGCAGCCCCCAGCGGGTCTCTGCCCACCCCCGCCCGGGGCCGTCAGCCAGGGGCCGGCCCTCCGTGGCCGCTCCACGTGGCCTGGGCCGTCTGGCAGGCGGCGGGCGGATCGCTCGGAGGCTGCGGCTCGCAGACGTCACCCGTGTGAGGGCGTCCGCCCCACACCCGCGAAGCTGCTTTCCTGCTCGGGGAAACCAGTTTCACGGCGTGGGAATGTGCCGCGGCCCGAGCGGGACCCCCCGCCCGCCACACGCAGGGGGAGCACGTCCCGGCGCCCGAGTGTGCGGCACCCCCCCCGGGCCAGCTTCTCTGCTTCCCTCTGGAAGTTCCAAGGGTTTTTCCCACGGGTGAACCCCGGTCCGCCAGTGGGGCTCGGCGTGCGTGGTGTGAGCGGGGCACCCATGGGCGGCCAGGCAGTGTTGGTGCCTGTGACCTGTGTGCGGCCCCGCGACGGGGCAGCGTCTGCACGTGTGGGGCCGCGTCCGGGCCTCTGTTCCGGGCTCGGCGAGGCCGTGCGGGCGGCGGGTTCGCCCCGTCCGGGTGGGGCCGCGGGCTGGGCCCTCTCAGCAGCCCCGTGCCGGGGGCTGGGCTGCCGGCTTCTCCGTGGGTGCCAGCTCGTGGTCATTATCATGACTGACTGTTTTACCCTTGGCCGGGGAGCGGCCACCTCCCCGTGGCTCGCGGGGCCCCGGTGCTGCGGCTCCCGCCTGCTCAGCGCCCGCACTCACGCGGCGGCACCCTAAACGTGCTGGGGTGCGCCTCTCCTGGACGCGGCTCCCCCGTCGTGACTGTCTGACCCTGAGAGCTCCCCAGGGCCCTGGGGAAGCATCGGGAGCCCTCGGACCAGGGGCTACGGCTGGGGCTGAACGGAGCGGCAAGCAGGAAGGCTCCCGGTGGTGCCGGCAACCGCGGCCCTCGATGATGGCCATCGAATGCGCCCCGGGGGCCGGCTGGGGGCCCATGCCCACCCGTGCGTCTGGGCAAAGAAGCCGACACCGGAACTCCTGAGGCTATGGAGGGCGCGTCCCAAGCACCGACCGAGAGGCAAGCGGCGGGCTGCATCGGTGACTCCTGTGTCCTGGTTGTCGGCTCCGGGGTGCAGGACGCTGGCACCACCGTCTCCCGGGCCAGACGGAGCCCCCAGGCTCGCCCACTTCCCGGGGTGGGGGTCAGGGGCACGGTGCTTGGGACCCCTGTGCCCTGCCCCCTGCTCGTGATTTAGAGGGCACAGTGACAGTTTGCATCACCCCCCCCCCGCCCCCGCCAGGAGGGTGAAGGCACGGCCGGCAGGCATCGCGCCGTACCCCGGGGTCAGGCCGTGAACTCGGCTCGTCTGAGTCCGGGCCCCGGGCCCTGGCTGGAGCCCGCAGATGAGCCGATGACACCAGGGTCTGCTCCCCACGTGGTCGGCCTCTTCCGCGGGGGCCCCCGAGGGTAGAGACCTGGGCACAGGCAGAGGAGAAGCCGGAACGTGGCGGGGGCTTCGCTGAGGCGGGAGGGGTCTGCGGCTGAAACGCAGCCTGGGAGCCCTGAGGTCCCTGGCTGTCCCCGGGGGCCCCCCCGGCCCATCTGCAGGGACCGGCCCCTGTGTGGCCTGCACTCGGCACGCCATGCTGGAGGCTGTCCTGGCCGCGGCCCCCTGCTGCCCAGCTCCTGCCCGAGGAAGGCCCGCGGGCAGCGTGGCGGCCGGGAGACCACGGGTGACCGCCCAGTGACGCTGGGTCCAGCCCACGCCTCCTGGGCCTGCCCTCTTAGGTCTGGGCTTCCCGGAGCCCTGGGCCAGGTCCCGAGGACATGGCAGGCTGGGGAGGGAACAGGAGCTCCCGGACACCCCCGTGTCCTCTCCAGGGACTGCTTCGTGCTGGGTGCTGGGGAGGCCGCCTGGTCCAGGTCCAGGCGGCTCGTGGCGAGTGGAGACCTGGGGGCCCTTTGGTTTGTCCCGCTGAAGGGAGGCTCCCGTCTCCCTGACATTTACATCAGCATTTTTTAGTGATTACAGCTGGAACCGAAGTCGGCCTTCTCTCCAAAGTCACGCTGGTCGGCAGCCGAGGAGGCAGTTTCCTTTTGTTGGGGTGACAGCGTTACCTTGGGGTGAATTTCCTCGCCCTCGTGTGGTGTCTGAGCTGTGGGTTCCTGTGGTCCTGGAGAGAAGGTTCCGGACGTGCCAGACTTAGCATTGCTTTAGCCGGGAGCGAGAGTTCCCAGCAAGGCGGGTCCAGGGGCCGTCGGCCAGAGGTGGGCCCAGGGCGTGGGCCGTGCGAGGGGACGTGGCCGGGAGACGTGACGTTGGCCGGTCTGTGGACGAGAACAGCGTCCTGGTCCTCGCCCTGCCGAGGGTCCTGGGAATGACGCGTCAGAATGACGTGGGGTCAGAGACGAGCGGCGTCCGGGCAGGACGGCGGGTGGCGGGCCGGCCAGGACGTGGCGTGGATGTCAGCGAGACCCTGGCCGGGAGCCGGCAGGCTGCATGGACTGGGGCAGGAGCACTTGGAGGCTGGAGGCCCCACGCCCGCAGCCTGAAGCAGCCGCCAGGGCCCGGTCCTTGGGCCCGCCAGCCTGGCCGGAGCCCCGTGCGCTCGCTCGCAGCCGGCCCGCCACGTCCCGGGGGGACAGGTGTGTAGGAGTGTACCCTTCGCAACCGTCAGGTGGGTGGGGTGGGCGTGTTCCCGGAGACGGGGGCGGGGGCGATGGACAGATTCTCCCCCTTGAGGTGTGCGGATGGGGAGGAATCGTCACACACACAGGCCAGATTCTTGTCACAAGAGCGGAGAGCCAGGCCGCGGCTGAGTGCAGGGCCCGAGGGCAGGGGAGGAGGGGGGAGGGCGAGGGGCGGGAGGCGGGAGAGCAGAGCGGGGATGGGCCCGGGCAGCGGAGGGCACTGGGGCCCAGCACAGGCGAGGGCGGCGGGTGGGGGCGCACACACCCCCTTGGGGACGGGTCCGGCTTTTAGGTACCGGCCTTTTGTCTGCTGCCCTGAGCTCGCCTGTCAGCCGCCGTCAGAAGCCTAATCTTTTTTTCTTCGCGGGCTGAAAAGACCCGGCATCACACCAGGCAACACACTGCTGCCTATTCTCCTTCCCCACGGAACCCAATCACTGGACAGCGTCTCCATAATTCACTCCCCAGCCCGCCCTTTGAAAAGGTGGGCCGCCGCGTCGCCACTCACCCAGCAAGATAAATCATGTACTCGAAATTAACTTCCATTGAAGGGAGGGCAGGAAGAAAGGCTGACGGCCAGCACGGGCGGGCGGCGGGCGACGCGGCCTTGACAAATGTCAGCACGGATAATTTGGGGGCCGTGATTAAGATCTTATCTAGGTGGGAAGTAAATAGGAAAGACTTTAATAAAACTCCGGCCCGTCCGTGCCCGCCGCCGCGGGGCGTTCCGCCGCGTTGCTCATCGCTCCCCGTTTTCCTGTTTTGTTGTTGTTGTTGTTGTTTTGCTGTTGTTGTTGTTCAGTGGACTGGGCGGGAACGCCAGACAGGCCTTCCTTAGCGGGAAAGTTGGATCCGGGGCATCCCTTAGGGGGATTAGACAGACCCGGGAGGAGCCAGGGTGACAAAGGGCAGAGGCGACAGGACGCGGCCGCCTTTGTCTCCAGACTCCCGGCTCGGGAGAAAGCTGGAATCGGGGTGCGCGTCGGGCCACGGCTGGAATCGGGGTGCGCGTCAGGCCCCCACACTGCGCTTTTCTGTGGCCGGGAACATCGTTCTGCTGCAGCAGAAATTTCTCTGGAATGAGACGGGACCGAGCCCCCCGTACGGTGGGGCCGGGCGGCCGGCTGCGCCGAGCTGTGGTCGAGCTGCCGACGGCTTCAGTGACATACAGGTTGAACCCCGGGCTGCGGGGCTGGGACCGGTGACCGGCCACATCCCGGGGGGCAGGGCCTTCCCCGCACCACCGACCCCTCCCGGCGTGTGGGCGGCTGCTCGGGGCGAGGGCTGCCGTCGGCTTTGGAGGACATCGGTCTGTGTGGATGAGTCTGTCTTGAGTCTGCAATGCCCCTCACGGGGATCACCAGGGAGGCAGGGGCAGGAGGGCTCGGGAGGCCAGCCCTGTGACCTCGGCCACGTCTTGTGGACAGCAGTGGCTGACTCCTGGTGGGAAGGGTCCCTGGGGACCACGAGGTCACCTGTCATCGGCCCAGGGCCTGCTGATGACTTCGGGCTGAGCAAACCTTCCACCTTACCCGCACCCCCAAAACCAGGCGGTGCCAGCCAGCCCTGATCCCCCGGCGCCCTGAGCCCAGCTGAGAACCGAATCAGTGTGGCTCCCCGGGTCTGTCACGGGACCTCTGGGACCCATGCCCACCTGATGCCTGAGAACGCAGGGGTGGGCCTGGGTGTCCGAACTCCTCAGGGAGGTAGATGTTCTCCGCCCATTCTGTCCCCAGTGGTCTTACCGTGGGCCGGAGGGGGGTGCTGCAGGAGAGCAGGGGGGGCCTGGGCCCTGGTCCTCTAACCCAGGACCTCCGCTCCCGGGAAGGCTGCATACAGTAGGTGCTCAGTGAAGGTGTTTGGGGAGCAGGGAAGGGGGAGGGAGAGGCAGGCTGGAGCAGACACAGCAGGGGCGAGGCAGGGCGAGCAGGGGGCTGTGTCACAGCAGCTTCTCCTGTTGACTCCTCGTTCCAGAAAGTTCCTTGTCCTGTGCATCTTGGGGTGCTGAGCAGCATCCCCAGCCTCTAAGCACTGGGTAGCACCGCCATAGTGCTGATGTCCCACAGTGTCCCCAGGCCCCGTTGACGCCCCTGCCCGGGCCTGGGCACGGCTGTTCTGTGTCCCCTATGGTGTCTGAGCTCAGGGGCCCTGTGGTCTAAGGCAGAGGTCCCCAGCCTGTGTGGCACTGGGGACCGGTGCTCCTAGGAGCATCTAATGCCTGCCGATGTGAGGCGGAGCTGAGGCGGTGATGCCGGCGCTGGGGGCGGCTGCAGATGCAGATGACGCTTCGCTGGCTCGCCCGCCGCTCACCTCCCGCTGTGCGGCCCGGGTCCAGCCAGGCCACGGACGGTGCCGGTCCACGGCCCGGGGCTTGGGGACCCCTGGTCTAAGGAGTGATGTTTTGACTTGAGAATGTTTCCTGTTTCTCCCTGTCCTACTTGTAGCACTGGGGAGGCAGAGGCACGAGCCCGGCGGGGCCCCTCCTGGCCAGCGTCTCGCTTTGGTGTCAGACCCGGAGTGACGGCTGTGTGCCGGTGGCCAGGTCATGCAGGGTGGGTGTGCCGCGTCACATGTTCCTTTGAAATGTCACGTGCCACGTGCCCCCTGCACTCCTGCACACACACGCGGGCCTGTGGGCACGGCGGGCACCCCAACAAGGGCCCCACGGCAGTCACTCCCAGAACCCCACCATGCGGGTACCGTCGGCACCCCCAGAACGGTCCCTGGGGCCCTGGGGGCCAACTGGCGGAGACCCCAGTGCTAGGGCTGGGGCGGAGGGGCTTCTGCAGGCGCTGCGATGTGGGGTGGCCGGCGCCGGCCCCGGGCGGGGGGCCATGCCACACAGCTGGCCCCGGCCCTGCCGCCTGCGGTCAGCCTGGTGCCTTTGCCTGCAGCCGGTGGCAGCTGGGCACGTGCTTCTCGACCCCGTGCTGCCCGGCCCTGTGGCCTGTGCCCGGCGCCGCCTGCCTGGGTCTCGCCGTTGCTCCAGGGGTTCAAGGAGGACGATGCGACTGGCTTGGCCAGGTGGCTGGGAGGTGCTGGTCAGTGCCGAGGGGCGTCGTGTGTTCCCAGGCCCCGGGGCCCCAGGAGGCTGTCGGGCGGAGGGGGCGGGGCGGGAGCTGTGGGGAGGCGGTGGGAAGGAGCGGGAGGGTGGGGAGGCACGTGAAGGAGACGTCCAGCTCCTCATCAAACACAGCAGGATGGGGCAGATGACAAATGACGGGACCGCGTCAGCCCGCGAGCAGGCTGGACTAATGGCACGCGGACTTTGCACCCCAGGATCGATACTCCATCAGGCTGGCCTTGCGAGCAGCGCTGTCCAGGACAAAGGGGCTGCCCGGCCACAGTCTGTGCTCACGCACTGCCCACAGCGACGCCGTTGCCACCAGCCGTGAGGGGGTGGGTGGGGGGACGGGCGCCCCACGTGGTCAAGGCCGGCTGCCCAGGGCCGCCCCTGGCCATCCAGCCCTGGCCTGCTGCTGTCCCAGCCACGGAGGCCACGTGGCTGCAGGTTGGTGTCTGTGATGCCCGAGCCCCCGGCGTGGCTTCCGGAACGTTCCACCAGGCTCCTCCAGCCTCCCGGGGGCCGGGCTGCAGGGCCTTGGGCTCTTCCTACCTGGTCCTCAGCCCCCGGGAGGCTGGCGCCATGGCAGGTGTGTGTGGCTGGGGCTCCGAGTGGCTCATCTCAGTGGCCACCGAAGGGGCGCTCCTGGCCCCGGCGCGCCCCGTCTTCCCGCAGGCCGCCGGCAGAGGCTCGTTCGCTGCGTCTGTTCCCTGGCGTGTCATTCCACCCGTCGCCGGGCGCCTGCTGTGTGCAGCGCTGGAACTCAGAGCCGGGGACGAGTCCGTGTGAGTGGGCGTGTGCAGGTGGCTCGGCCCGGGCAGGGTCCACGCTGCCGTTGCTGGGTGCTAGGAAGCCCGGCCAGGCGCTCCGCTCCCATCAGAGCAAGCGTGTGCCCGGGAGGCGGCAGAGTGCTGTCCCCTGGGCCACCCGTGGCCACCAGCACAGCGACCCCACCGCGACCCCACCACGTCCCCACGGCGCCCACACCCGGGGCCCACCCAGAGAGCCGGGCCTGCAGCACCCTGCGAGTGTGCAACATGAGTGTGCAATGCTGGCCAGACGTGGGGGTTCCCTTCCGCAGACGCCGCATGGGGGGCAAGGGGTCCCCAATACCGGGGGCCCACCACCACCGTGCTTCCTGCTCTGAACGTCCAGCCACGGCTCCTCCAGCTGTTCCTCCCAGAACTTTCCACAGCCGTGTCCGAGCAGGCTGCCCCCGGCGGCCCAGGCCTGGGGCATTTTCAGTGTGAGCCCGGCGGTCCCCAGGAGTGGGACGTCGGATCAGGCCGGCTTGCTTGCCCTGTCCCCCGGGACAGCGGTGAGGCCGGGGCTGGGAGTGTGTGAGCTCAGGGGGGTGCACGTGCTCCGAGCCACCTTGCACGCCCGTCTGCCACCTCGCACGCCCCTCCGCGTTCCTCCTGTTTCCAGCCTCTCCTGGTGACTCCTTGGGGTGTCCCCACCCAGAAAGGACCCTTCGCCCCTGCGCGTCCATCTCCAGCATGACGCAGGAGCAGGACTCGGGCCCTGAGGGCTCCTGGGTAATCAGAGGACCTGGACGTGCGTGCGTCTGGCGGCGGGCCCGGCGCCCCACGCCGACCGGCGGAGCTGGAGCCCGGCCCCCGTGCTGTCCCGCACGCGCGCCTGCGCCCTCGTCGCCCTGCGTCTCCACCGGGGTCACGGACCCTGCGCTTGCCGGGCTGGGCGGGGCTGCAGCACACCCCGTCACCTGTGCTGTGCTCGGAAGCACGGCAGGGTCCAGCTCACAGCACTTTGGCCTCGACCTTCCACATCCATGGGCCACGGGCGGCCAGGGACCCATCGGGGCAGGAAGAGTGCGTGCACACCGTGCGGGTACACGTGAGTGTGTGGGCGTGCCCACGTGTGCGTGCGCACATTTGGAAAGACTGCACGAGCACGCGCACGTGCGCGCACACACACAGCGCCGTCCAGCCCTGTGGAAACAGGTTTTCTCAATCGGCAGCTCAGACCTCAGTGCAGAACCAGGACTCGCCTCGGAGAAGGCGGTGTGGGGAGCCCGCTGCCCAGGCCGGCCAGTGACGCTTGAGCCCCGCCTCAGCTCCGGGACAGTGGCAGCCTGGGGAGGACATCCGCCTGGAAGCGGCGGTGCGTCTCGGGGTACGCCTGGACGCCCCGTGGCCGCAGGCGCAGGCCACGCCGTCTCGGCGGCAGGAGGGACACAGCGGCTGGACCCGGCTGTCCGGTTGGGGTCGTCTTGGCACCCCAAGGTGTGGCACGGGCCCCACTCGGACCGTAAACGACACCAGAAAACGGGCCGGGAGATACTTTGAGCCGCCCTGGCTTGCCCGAGCTCGTTCGGGGCCTTTGCTGACGCTGAGGGACAGGGTCCCGGGGCCGCCGGTGGGGACGTGAGCGCAGGGTGAAGAGCCAGTCCTGCACGGCACGGGCTGTGCTCGGGGGCGCACACGCGCGTGTGTGCCTGTGTGTGCACACTCACATCGCATCCACGTGTGAATGCGTGTGCGCCGCGTGAAGCACGCCTGTGAATGCGTGCAGGCGCGTGGACATGGGGGCGCCGGCAGTGGCTCTGGCTGAGGGGCCTGAGGACTCCGGAGGGGAAGCCACCGACGGCCCCGCCCGGCCCCTGGGCAGGAAGTGGCCCCGGCGCCCGCCCGCGGACCATGGCTGGCCCCCGGGGTGCTTGCCTGAGGGGCGGGCGGTGGGTCCCTGCCTCTCCGCTTGGTCGGCCTAAGGGGTCAGGGCGGCGTGCGTTTGGGACATGGCCGTCCGGCCCTGGCCACCTCCGTCCTGCTCCCAGTGCCTCTCTCAGCCAGGGTTCCCGTGGCCGACCTCGCCGTCCTTGCGACTTCGGCCTGGACACCTGTCGGTGGCTGGGACCGTTCTTGGCCGCGGGTGGGGAGTGGGCTGCCTGGTACCGTGGCAGCTCTTTGCATGGCCAGTGGGGGTCCCAACTGCAGGCTCGGCTCTCTGGGATCCGGTTCATGACCTTTCTCTGGACCCCAGCTTGGGAAGTCACTTGCCTGAGAGGGCAGTGGCTGAGGGAGCCGGCGGGGTCAGTGCAGGCTCGGCGGCCCCTGGGTCTCGGTGGCCGGGGGTGGGGGCCGGCACAGGTGTCCTCAGCGGTCCTGGGGGCCTGGGCCGAGGAGCTGTGGGTAGGGGGTTCTGGAGCCTGAGCCCACATCCCTGGGCTGCGGGGTGCTGGGGCCTGAGGCTGGGAACGTGGGAGAGTGGCGGGGGTGCCCCGGCTTTGTGCTGGCACAATGGGATTCTGATGACTGATCCTTTTTCTTAATGTAAGCCGTGGAGTTAAGTGTTTGGAAATTGTTCAGAAGCTGAGAAAGGCCTGCCCTCCCGGCCACGCTGAGTTGTCTCTTACTTAGCAGCTGACAGGCCCATCTGCAGGCTGCGGGGGAGGGTGTGGGCTGGGTGAGGGGCCGCACCCCGACCTCTGCAGCCCCCAGAGCTGCAGGGAGGAAGGAGGCCCGGCCCCGCCCGGTGGTCTGGGCTCCTGTCCCGTCTCAGGGGAGCGGGGGGCGCCCACCTTCCCAGCCCGGAATCCAGGGCCCTCGGACGTCGGGTGCTGTGGGCGGAGGCCGGGCTTCCCGCTCGGGCGGCTTGAAGCCGTCCACCGCCCGTCCTTGGCCTGGGTCCACAGGTGGCTCCCCGAGCTTCTGTGGGAAGACGGCGACCGGCCAGCCCCTGCCACCGGGCCCAGTTATCAGTTCACAGCTTGAAATCCAAGTAATTAAGCGGATGGATAAAATCTGTAGGATGTCTCCTCGCTCGCCCCGTACCGTGTTGTTCCACAAATATCATGTGTCTCTCGGCCCCAAGCACCACTCGCGGGCAGGCAGCCGCCCCTCCTCCCAGGCGCCGGAAAGTTCCGGACGTGTCCCACGCGCTTCGGCCTCGCTCGGGCCGCTGCTCCCGTCCACCCCTCACTGCCAGAAAGTGGACTAAGCGGTAAAAGCCACGAGCGGCATGCAGAGGGCACGGCGCTGCCCAGGGCTTGGCCAGAGGGCCAGGTCAGACGGGCTGGGAGGGGCTTCGTTCGTGAACTTGAGAGGAGCTTGCCATACTGACAAAGATCACCCTGACGGCATTCTCGTTATTCGAGTTCAGTGACCCCAAAGGGTCAGCCGCCGCCCCCTTGAAACCCGAGGAAGGGACACCCCGAATGGCTGGAGTGAAACTCAGGAGACCTCTGACCGTCAGCCCCTGCTCCGGTGCCCTGCGGACCCCAGGGTCAGGCAGGGTGGGGCGGGGGGATGTCCGTCCTTGAGACTTAGGCCTGGAGCGTCCGGGGCCTTGCGTGGGAAGAGCCGGGGCCACGTCGGGCATGTCCGGCAGGGCTGGGCCTCGCGGGAGTGGCCCCGGGCGGCCAAGCACGGCTCGTGGGCGGCGGGCAGAGCCAGCGGAGGCCGCCGGCCCCGGAGAGGGCCGTTGGAGGCCGACTTCCCGCTTCTGCAAAGAATTGTTCTGTGCTTAGATTAGAAACAGGATGTGATGGGCTGTTAGCATGGCCGCCCTCGTGGTGGGCAGCACGGTGGGCGTTTTCTCCTCTTTTCTTTCTGTTGTGCAGGAAAACGCCGTAATTAGTACCCGGCTCTTAGCGCTGGCCGGGGTGCAGGCAGAGCCTGCGGCTGGGGGAGCGGGGTGCGCCCTCCCAGGTGCCGGGGGGGCAGGGGGCGAGGGGTTGGCTGACCGGGGCCCAGGCTCCCTGCAGGGTGGCGGGGAGCAGCAGTAGCTCTGGCCCCGCATCTGCCCATGAAAACCGGGCCGGGGGACAGTGTGTGTGTGTGTGGGGGGGGCGGGTTGGGAGCAGACAACATTATTTGTTTTTAAAAAAGACTTTTTATTTTAAAAGCCTTGTGTCCTGGAGAAAAGCAGATGCAGCTATTTTCGGGGATGGGCTCCAAAAAATCAGATATTAATGAAAAGAAAACAGAGAGATCAAGCCGTAGCCCAGAGGACCCCGACCAGGTCTGAACTGTCTACCAAGACCTGTAGGAGCCGCGCGGCCCCGCGGCCCGGCCGAGAGCGGCTCCCGGCCTGGCCAGGACAAAGGGTGGCAGTGAAAAATGACCACGGCCTCCGAGTACAGAGAAACAGATGTGTGCATGGGACGGGACCGCGAGGACCCGGGCTGCTTAGAGGGTGGGGGAGGGCGGGCAGGACCAACGCCTAGCCACGCCGCAGCCTCCCGGACGGTGGCCTGCCTGGCCCCGCCCTTTGGTGGCACCCTGTCCCCAAGGGGGCCAGAGACCCCTGGAATCCCAGGGCTGGGGGGGATGTGGAGCGGAGGAGAGGCCGCAGCCACGTCGATGGCCTGAGTGATGTAGTGAGTGAAACATCATGAAAAATGAAAGCGGATCCGGCTCCAATCTCCCCGAACAAAGGCCTTGCAGTCGGGCGAGGCGGCGCGGGCGGTGGGTATCGCCAGATCTTTTATATTAAATGTGCACCCGGCGGAGTATGGATCTCGTTAGGGAGCCACGCAAGCCCCTCTCCTGCACGTGGTGTCTGCGGGGGCCGGGCAGGCAGACACACGGTGGCCGGCCCCCGCCGTGCGCCGTGGGCGAGGGTGACGCGTCCTGCGATGCCTCGGCCCCGGCACTCTCTGTCCAGCTGTGTCAGATACGGTCGAGGGCGAGGGACCCCCGAAGGGGCCGAGCCCCGACAGTCACGTGCCTGCAGGCTCCTCCGGAAGGCTGGCTGCTGCCTTTAAGTTCATGGCGAACCTGAAGTGACACTGTTGAGAAGCGCGTCCCCTCCGGGCACGGGGCCCCCTGGGCGGTTCCGAGCAGCCCAGCGAAGCACCCTCGGGTCTGGGCAAAATAAACATAGCTCAAGTGCCTGCAGGGGAAGAAAAAAATCATTCTATGAGCGAAAAGAATGAGCCATCTTGACTCCACAAACACCACAGCCCTGCCTTCCAGACTCAGCCCCCGACCATCGGAATCAGCCCAGCAGAGGAAATCAAATTTAGGGGCTTCCCTTACTGGCCAGAAGTTTTAATTTAATAAGGGGCAGAGGGATGCTGTTGTATTTTACTTTATTTCGACTTTGAACAGGTTGAATGTTCCTGTAGGGTCCTGGGAGGGCGGCTGCCGAGAATGGAAACCAGCCCGCCCCGCAAATTCAAACCAGGAGCTGCTGCCCGCGCCCGGGGGGAGGGGGAGGAAGCTCGCAGAACCCCGGGCCCAGCAGCCGGTCGGGGTGGGCACGGGAGCTCCCGGCAACGGGGCGCACAGGGTGCGGGGGCTGGGAGAGCCCCTCGCCTTCATCGTGCGTGACGCGGAAGTGCCACCGTCGGCCACTTGCGCTCTTCGGTGCCACGGCCGTGACCCTGAGGAGGGTGGCACTCGGGCTCTGCACCCGCTTCGTGGCTGCAGCGGGGACAGGGGCGGGGCGTCCGTGCCATCTTCGGCGCCGCCTCCCCTGCGGTCCAGCGCCCCGCACCGCTCACGCTGGGAGCTCGGCCCGAGCGTCGGCCGCCTCCCTTGCACGTGGGACCGGGGCCCTGCCACGCCGGCTCTGTTGCCGGAGGTGACCATTGCCGTTCAGCGTTAAGAGCCGAGTGTCTCAAGGCGTCCGTCAGTCTGTACACCCCCAAGCGAGGTGGGGGCGCCGAGACAAACGCCTTGCCAGGCGTGGGTGGAGAGTGACTGGCGTCCACGGGGCCTTCCTGGAGGAGGCGGTCTTCCGTGACTCACGCTCTCCCACTCTCTCCTGTACTCTCCTCCAGTTCAGAGAGCAGACGCACACCCCCGTGTGAGGGAGGCCTGGGTGTTCCTGGGTGACGTGGACGCTGTTAGAACTGGGGACAGCCCGTCGTGCGCCCCTGGGGACGCTCAAGACCACGCTTTGGGGCGGGGAGACGAGGCCGGAGGCAGAGCCACTGTCTGCTCTGGCTGCTGGGGTGGCTAGCGTCCAGCCTGGACCAAGTCGCTGCCTTTCCCCAGGCGAGGAAAGACAAACTCAGGTCCTCATCGGGACAGAAGGCGGTGTGGCAGGTGGGGTACCGAGATAGCTCTGGTGGCCTCGCCGTGGTCTCGGAGGGAGGCACGCGTCACGTGACGCCCATGGCTCTGTCCAGTCAGGCTCCCTTCAGAACTTTGCGACTCTGGCGCCCGGGCAGGGAGGGGTCACGCCAGGGGCCCCTGGGAAAGGTCTAGGGTCTTGGAGCTGGTCCCCGGGG
>CM053502.1:923987-943180 GCA_028627145.1 Eidolon dupreanum
GCCCGCGGAGAGGGGCTCCTTCCTGAGGTCACCCTCTCCCCCTTGCAGTCTGTGAATATGCGACTGTTTAAATATTCCAGCCCGGACTGTCTTAAGCAACAGGGGAGAAAGGGGCCATTGTGGCCTCCCTTCCCCAGCCCGGCCTGAAGTGGGGGCGGCAGCCGGTGGCCGGTCCTCGCCTGGCCGGCGCGGCTGTGCCCGGGAACGATGCGTGGCTGGCCTGGCCCCGGCTGCGGGCGGTACTCCCCGCCGCAGGCCTCGCCCAGCTCTCCCGCCCGGCTCTCCCCGTGCCCCGGGGGACAGGCTCGGGCAGACCCATCGTGCGGATGGGCAGGGTGAGGCCTGAGGGCGCGGTGGCGGCTGCACAGTGAGTGGCCGCCTGCAGGAGCCTCCACGGTCTCCTGCCCTTGCGGGGTGGCATTCGGATCCCATATGCACGGCCCCCTGCAGAAACCAGTGACCCGGCACCTGGGGTGGCTTCTTAACCCCCCGGTGGGCTCTGGAAGCTCAGGGACGCCGGCCGGTGCCAGGCGATGTCCCCCTCTGGGGCACTAGCTCTCTGGGACGTGGCGGGCTGCGGGCGACGGAGCGGTGGCCCCAGCCCTGGGCTCTAGTGTGGACTCTGAGCTGTGAGGAAGATGCTTCCAGAAGGAGAGGCTGCAGAGGAGGCTCCCAGCCCCGCCTGGAGGGGACGGTGCATGTGACCGTGGGAATCCGTGCGAAGGCAGCGAGTGTGTCCTGGACGCGCTCGCTGAGGCCGCGTCCTCCGTCCTGACACCTGGCTCAGCCCAGCCAGGGCCGGGGGCCGGGGGCCGGGGGCCGGGGGCCGGGGGCCGGGGTGGGAGTGAGGCTGGACTGCTGGTTTTAAGCCGAGAAGGGAAAGGTCGGAGGCCGAAGGGAGAAGGGGGAGCGAGGGAGCGAGGCCCAGACGGCCTCTTGTTTTGCGAAACTCAAAATAGACCTCAGCACCGAGCTTCTCGGAGGCGAGCCCTGCTCTGCTCGGCGGTCCCCGCGTGACCTCGCGGCTGCTGGCCGGGGAGCCCGTCACGCTTTGGCACCGAGCGGCTTACAGTGTGGAACAGCGGTGCGCAGGCTTTGCCAAAAGCTGTTCTCGGGCGGTTTCTTGAACTTTGCTCTTCTTGTTTGCTACATCGGATATCGTCTTACCCCAGCGGTGCCCCCGAGGCAGGCTGCCCCGCCCCACCCTGCCTTGCGGGTGCGGCCCGCACGGCCCGCCTGTCGGGGGGTGGCCCGCGTGTCAGGGGGCGGCCGCTGGGCACTCGGGGAATCTTCGTTGGACTCGAACGATGAAACCCGGTTTCTGGTTTCGTTTTGGAAGACAGGCTGCGAAGCAGACCCAGTCTGCCCAGACCGTGACACAGACGCCCTGGGCCACTGTGCCCCTAGGGGGTCCCGACGTGGCCTTTTCCCGCAGGGCAGGGGACAGCAGAGCCGGGGCCGGGGCCGCAGCCCTGGGCCACGTCCTGGGCAGAGGCGGGTCTGCCTGTGTCAGGGTGGAAGCAGCAGGGAGGCGGGCTGGCCACCACTCCTGGTGGGGCGCGGCCCCGGGCCCCGGCGGCTCCCACACGCACACGCGGACAGCCCGGCTACGAGGAGCAGAAAGCTGACGGCGTGGTCACGTGGAGGGGCGGCTCTGAGCCGGGGTCAGGCTCTGGCTGTGGCCCTCACCAGGAGGCCCCTGGGACCCGGGACCATCCCCAGCTTCCAGCCTCGATCCCTCATTGCCGAGGAAAGCGCCAGGTGCCTCCGTCCGCTTCGTACGGCACTTGAAGGACGACCCCGTCCCCTGGTCGGCCCCAGTTCACTCAGAGTCCCCAGGGTGTTAACGTGAAAGGATTGTCCCGTCCGCCTTCCGGCCACGTCCTGCCTTGTGCTGGGCCCAAACCTCTGGGGACAGGAGCGCGAAGTCGCCGGGCCGGGTGTGATGTCCATGACGAGGCTGCTTGCTGCTCTGGCCCCGGGGGTCTCGTCCGGGGAAGCCCGGGAACCGGGACATCGCCCTGATTGCCGTCCTGTCCTGGGGTTGCTTCCTGGTGCTTCCTTTCTGATCATGAGGTCACCCATGTGTCTTTGGAAAATGCAGGCCACAGGGCAGGGACATGAGAAAGAACCCCGTCGACCAGGGCTCGGTGGCCCGTCTTGGGGACGTTCTCTGTCGCGGTGGTGGCTGCCGGCCCAGGACCATGGGAGTCCAGCTCAGGACCCCAAAGGCAACTGGCCGCACAGTTTGGGGGGCAGGCGGGGAAAGGAAGTGCCTTGGGAGAGGCAGGGGTCGCCTCGTTCGCAAATACGTGGGTTAAACGCAGGGGTCGGTGAGGCACCCGGCATCGTGTGTGCCCGTGCACGTGGCGTGTGTGTGCCTGGGCCTGCGGCCCTGTGTGGGCGCAGAGCGACAGGCCGCACCCCAACCCCTCGTGGCCCCAGGGGCTTGTCCCAAGGCCGGCCCCGCTCAGCAGCCTGGTGCATGGGCCCTCAGCGGCCGGCCCGCGCCAGCTCAGGGGCATCGAGAACCTGCCTCCTGCAGGAGGAGGCCTGAGCATCGCCATCGGTGGCTGGGAGGTGGAGGGTGGTCCCGCCCTGCGCTCCGGCCCCGTGCTGACAGCCCTCACCTGTCCTCCAGGCCACTCTGCCTCGCCCACCGTGCTGTCAGGGACCACGCCCCCTGCCAGGTGGCTCTGCCTGGGCAGCGATGGCCCCCGAGCTGGGCCCCATGGGGACGGTCTGCACAGACCGTCTGTCTGCAGCCCAGCTCGGACCCGGTGTGTGCTTGGCCCCGGCCTGTGTCCTCGAGGAAACAGCCACCCGCCATTGCCACCAGCCTCCGGGTCCCGCCTGGAGAGTGGGAAGGGAGGGCAGGCTGGGGGGTCATCAGCCCCGCCACTTCCTTCCTCCACTGTGGGTGCTGCAGGGGCGGGGGGCCCTGGGGCGGCCAGGAGGGGAGCGGGGGTGCGTGCGTGCGTGTGCACGGCCGCACCCCCGTGCATTGGAAGCCCCCACGGACCTCGGTGGGCACGGCGGGAGCCCAGGGGCCTTGGTGGCAGATCCTCCCTGCTCCTTGCCCGTCACCCCGGAAGAGACCCAGGGGCTCGGCACAAGTCTCGCTTTTCATTTTCCTGCGGGAAAGTCTCCGCTTCCTGTGCGGGTGGACCCGTCGCCCCTTCCCCACGGCCTCTGCCTCCCGCCCCCAGGACCGTCACCGCCCCGTTCCAGGCGTCTCGCGGGCTCGTCGGGCGTGCTGAGGACGTGTCCCCGCGGGTCACTGGCTCTGACGCTGCACGAGGGAGGGGAAGCTTGCTCGGAGTCCTGCAGGCGAGCAGAGCCAGTGCCCTTTCCAGAACATTCTACCGCGAGAGGCTGGCTCGGTCTCTGCTTCCTCCCGCCTGCGCCTCACGTCCCAATCTTTATTTTATTTTTGTTTGCGTTATCTTTGCACTTTGTATCAAATAGTTGAATTCCTGGAAAAGCAAGGCTCCCTTTCTATTTTAGACGTTTCTTGCTATTGTCGAGGTTTACTATTTTCCCCTTTGAGAAAAACTTTGAAATCTTTCCCCCTGCCCCCCCCAAAAAAAAAACTTATTCTGTAACTTTGTTTCAATTTTAAGTGAAAGTGAGGGGGATGGAAACTCTATGATTTTCAGTTCTTCCCACGTGGGAACATGTCTCCCCACTTAGTTAAGGGTTTTAAAAAAATGGTTTTCGCTAAAATTTTGTAGTTTCCTTCATCTCTTTCAGTTTCCCTCATGGGATTTGTAGTATGAAAATAGGAGGAAAAAATGTCAAAGTGGAAATACTTAAGACTCTCATGTCTCCTGATGCCTTCGGTGCAGGAAACACTTTAATGGGACAGTGAGTGAATATTTGCATTTTGGAATAACGTGTTTGCCCCTCAGTCTGTACCATGCGACCCTGGGATGGGGGCGTTCCCGTGGGGCGCCGGGGCTGCCGGTGGCCGTGGCTGGACGCCGTCCAGAGCCGCTGGCCCTCTCTCCCGGCCTCTCGCTCTGTCCAGCCGCAGGCTCTTCCTCGGCTCAGCCCTGCTGGGGACAAGGCCTCCTCCTCCCGGCCTGGCCCTGTGGCCCAGGGCCTAGATAAGCCTGTTAAATTAGCCCCATAATACTTAAAATGCTGGTCCGTTTAATATGTAAACAATGACAATTTTTTTCAAAGGGTTTAGGATTTAAATTAGTTTTTTAAAAACCCAATTACTGCCATTTAATTTGGAGGAGAGAGTTCTTTATGTGCTAATTATATAGCTGGGAAGTGAGCGATCAAGGTTGCACTGGGGCGTTAAGGGCACTTTTTAAAAGTCTGAACTTGCTTATCTGGGTTCGGGGCGGGGTGCCCGTGGGGTGAGCACCGTGGTGGCACCGTGGCGGGAGGCTTTTGGAAGCGGGGTGAAGGGCGACAGGGCCGAGCCTCAGAGACACTCGCGTGGTTGTGATGGCGTCCTGTGATTTCGACGATGTTTACGTAAGTGTCAGAACCTGGACACGGGCCTTGGTCTCTGCCAGATGACTCTCTGGCCAGCAGGCGGAGAGGAGGCTGCTGTGGGGGTGGAGACCGGGGCCCGGACAGAGCAGGGTCTTGGGCCCCTGTGGGGCCTGGTCTCCTACAATCGTCTGGAACTTTCCAGAACCTTCCAGAGCTTTCCAGAACCTTCCAGAGGAGCACACCTGCCCTGAGAGGCGGATAGGCGACACGATGCACAGTCTGCCGTGTGAGGCCCCGGACACTGCGGAAACGGGGGACGGGGCTTCTCCACGTCACTCCGTCCCACCCTTCCTTCTTCCTCCCCAGCGACGCATCTTTCCGACAGATCTGGTTTCCCGGGCTGACATGAGCCCAGAACATTCTGGAACCATCCTGTCCAACGCTTGCCTCGATGAGGCAACACCTGCGCTTTCTAAGAGAGAGCGATGTGTTTTGAGCAGAGTCTGCCTCCGAAGCCAAGCGCCCCTCAGCTGGCGGTGTCCTGTGAGGACACCGAGGCCGGTGGCTTTGGCAGGACCGCCCGGCCGGGTCCGCACGCCAGGGGCCCTGCCTCTTGCGCGCACGGACACCGCACCGCCGCCCGGGTTCGTGGAGAGGCGCCTGCCATCAGCCCCGGGCCGCAGCCAGCACAGCGGGCGTCCACGGAAGTCGCCGCAGCACGACTCGGGCCCAGACGCCTGGCCTGTGGCAGGCGCGTGTGTGTCGGCCGTTGGAGGCCCTCGAGCGTCGAGTGGGCGGCCGCAGGGCCCCAGGGCGGTGGCCACACTTGTCCCCTCCCGGCACAGGGTGAAAGGACGTCCTCGACCGGCGTGGGAGGGAGGTGAAGCTCCTGAGGTCTCCGCAGGTGACACGCCGTGGCGTGGGAGCCGCTGGGTCTTCCCAGAGGAGGGGGTCACGGCAGCTGGCCTGGGGGGGTCGTCCCCCATGACCTGAGGGCACACAGGGCGGGGCCGTCCCCAGCTGCTACCCGTCAGCACTGCCACTGAAGGCCGTGATTCCGGGC
The DNA here is from genome assembly GCA_028627145.1 of Eidolon dupreanum. Taxonomy (NCBI): domain Eukaryota; kingdom Metazoa; phylum Chordata; class Mammalia; order Chiroptera; family Pteropodidae; genus Eidolon; species Eidolon dupreanum. The sequence goes on from CM053502.1 coordinate 929,503, forward strand.
CCCTCGCGAGCCCCCGATTCGGGCGTGGGGCCTTCGCTCGTCTGTGAACCCCGCCGTGCGTGGAGCCGTCAGCTGCATTTTGCAACGGGGCGAAGGGTTCCACCAAGGTCACTCGGTGTGTGATCCAACATCCGGGGCCCAGAACCAGGGCCTGTGATGGGCCCGCTCAGTGCTGCGTCCAGGGCTGGCCGCTGGGAGCCGCTGGCCGTGGGGCGGGAGGCCCACGCTCGGGAGTGTGTGGTCAGGGCCAGGGGCCGAGCACCAGGCGAGCCGAGCGGGAGTCCAGAAGGTTCTCAGAATGTGGCACGCATCTTGATTCTCGAAGACGGGGAGCTGGCCGGCAGATGTGGGGGTGGGGCGGGGGACGCCAGGCGGAGGGCACAGCCTGAGCCGCGGCCACGAGGCAGGGGCGTTGCTGGCGGTCAGGGCGGAGCTGGACAGTGCTTCACACGTCCACGCTCCTCTCCGTGTGGCCCCGGGCGTCAGAGCCCCAGGTCGGAGAAAGTCACGTCCAAGGCCGAGTTCCCTGCGGGACGTCTGGGGCCCGTGCAGCTTGCCCGCCTGCACCGGGGGTCTAGGCAGAGCCCCCGAACTCGGAGGCCTTGACCTCGTTGGTCCAGGGAGGTCAGCATTAGCGCCTACAGTGCTCAAAGCCAGCGAAGATTAAACCTAAAGCGATTAGACAACTTATTTTCTTTTTCAAGACATTAGCTGGTCAAAAATGACAAAAATGTCCTTAAGCCGTGACGAGGCAGGGGCCGCGGACAGGCGGCCTTTTGTCTGGTGTCGAGGCCGGATGGACCGCACAGCCTGCGTGGGGCGGGGGCTTCGGCCGGCCCGGCTGGGATTAGATGGCCGAGCTGCCGGGTGGCAGGGAAGCTGCCGGCCACCCACGGGGTCAGGGGCCGCGGGGAGGAAGGGCTGGGCTGCCCGTTCACCCGGGGGACAGCCCGCATGGCTCGGGCCCCGCGCTGGCCTGGAGGCCCAGACAGGCACGGTCACCCAGCCTCCGCCTTCCCCAGGCTGGGAGAGAGAGCAGGTGGGGTCCCTGGGGAGGGCCTGGTCCTCACAGGGCGCAGGAGGCGGGGGTGGGCCGGGGAGGGGGTCCTTCCCCCATGCCTGGCCCTTCCTGTCTCCCAGACTCTGTCCTTGGCCCGCCCTTTTCTGAGGAAAAGAAAACGCAGGAGCCCACGTTCCTTATCTGCGGGCAAACAAAGAGCTCGCCGCTGGCCGGGCCGGACGCTCACGGCGCGTCGGCGGCAGGAGCCCCCGCGGCAGGCAGGTGACACGCCAGCTTGGGCCTGGTAACCGGATCCCGCCTGATGCAATGCACCCGGCACGGCAATGACAATCAAAGGGTCTCTCCGCCCGCTTCCTGCTGGGCGCTGGCACTGTGGCCTGGAGCACCCCCAGGGGCTTAGCGTAATGATGGGTTCGGGTTACCCCGAGAAACAGGTCTTGGCATTGTTCAGTGCGGAGCGGACCCCGGCCGCCCCAGCCCTTTTCTACCCTTCCCTCCCTTCCCGCTCCGGCCTGGGGCTCCTGCGTGCTGTCCCCAGGGTCCCCTCTGCAGTGCCCTTCATCAGCCCGGGGGAGGGGGCCTGGGGAGGGGGCGGGGGCTGCCTCCTGGGGTGGCAGCTCAGAGAGTGGGCACTGGGCGTCTCCTCCCATTTTTTTCAGCGGCTAAAGTTAGACACCCAGGTGCAAGGACATTGTTCTGCTTGCATTGTCCGGAAGCCACAGGACACCGGGCGGGGGCGGGGGCGGGGCAGGGGCTTAGGAGCGGCCCCCTGGGAAGCCAGGGGGGTCCTCGGGCCGGTGGTGGGTGCCCTGGCTTCGGGCCTCGAGCTGCACCCAGGCAGGGACGATGCTAACCTGGGGGTGGACGCAGGGGCATCGGGGTGGGCGGAGCCGCTGCCTGCCCCAGGCCCCCCGCTCCAGGCCGGGCAAAGGCAGGAGAGGTGAGGGTGAGACCAGCGGGTGGGTGCCCAGCAGTGCCCCCAGGGTCTCTCCTGCACCCTGTGTTCTCACAGCCCCCTGGGCAGCATGGCTCTGCTGCTGTCCACTTTACGGACGAGGAAGTGGGGGCACAGGGAGGCGGGTCACCTCCCCAAGGGTGGACGGTTGGAAGTAGGGAGGCTGGGATTCGAACCCAGGCCTGGCTGTGTCCAGGGCCTTTGCCCACCACTGTTTTATGATCACTATTTTGCTTCCTACGTTGGGAGCACAACGGCCCCCAGGTCCCGGCGTGGACAGAGGAACAAGCTTATCGGGTGTTTTCTTCCCCCACCCCCGCCCCAGCCCCATTCCTGGGGGACAGGCTGCTCCTCAGACAATGGCAGGCTCAGGCCCTCATCCCGCCCGGAGCTGGCGAGGGGCACCCCAGTGCTCTGCACGCTGCGGGCTGGCTATGGCCTCCCGCTGGCCCGGTCTCTGCGGGTCGCCCCGGGTTGCAGCGGTGGGCCCCCCACGCTTCTCCCCCTGCCCCGGCTCGGGCGGGGGTGGTGGGCAGTGCAGAGGGTGGTCTCAGCCGTGTTGGGTCATTGGATGGTGGAGTGGGCAGCGGGAGGAGCCTCAGTCCACTTTACAGGAGAGGAAACTGAGTCAGGCAGGCTGCCCTGTAGCACAGGTGGCCGGAATCCAGCTTCAGCCAGGGGTGGTGGGGGGTATGCCGGCCGGACAGGGACGTCCCCAGCTGCCTGCCACCGCCCCCCACGTCCGGCTCAGGCCAGAGCGCCCAGGGCGCCGAGGGCAGGGCCGGCCTGTGGCAGCCTCTCGGGCCGCCCCGGGCCCCTCTCCCCTCTCTCTGACCTCACGGCCGCCCGGCCCGAGAGCCGGCATGTGAGGTGGTCACACGGTGCAGATTTAGATGCGAGCCCATCGTGTCGGGAGCGAGGAATGCAGAGCTGGCCGCCTCCTTCCTGCAAAGCCTCGTCATGTGTGTGAGATCAGCTCTGGGGACAGCGGTGGCTGCCAGGAGGACGCTCCCAGGGCTGTCCCGAGCCACGCGGCAGGCCTTGGGATCTCTCTCTACACAGTTCTAGAAAGTCCTGGGGCCCGCTAGCCAGGGGGGTGCGCCAGGTCACACCAGGTGTAGTGGGGTCCAGAGGGCCCACCCAGGAGGGCTCCCTGGAGGAGGTGGCTTTGCATGTGTGTGAGTGTGTGTGCGCGTGCGCGTAGGGTGGAGATTTTCTGTGATGAACAATGAAAGGCGGAGGGGGCTCCCTTCCGGGTGCATGAACCCCAGTTGGCGTCTCGTCCCCACGCAGCTGCTGGGGCTCAGGGACCGTGCCAGGCGGCCGCACAGTGTGAGGACAGAGGCCCGCACGCGGGGACAGCACTTGAGGGTCCCAGCCCCACCGCTCAGCCGCGCTTGCCCGGGAGCCTGGGCCGCCCTCCACCCGCCAGGGGTTTGCAGGCTGAGCCCTCAGTGCTGAGACGGCTCGGGACCCCTTGGGGACAGGGCCGCTGGCCGCGGAGGCCGCCCCTGGCAGACGTGGGCTCCCCTGAACTGTCCAAAACGGTGGGAGCCCCAAACCTCCCTTTCATTACCTCCACGTGTCCCCCCAACCCTGCCTTCGGCACCGAGAACCCTGTGATCCTGGGAGTCAGGGAGGGAAACCGTGGGGCCCTGTCCACCCCGAGACCCGTCGAAACGACACAGAGGTCGTGACACGGAGCTTTCCACGGCCGGGGCGCCCGGCCGGGGTGCCTGGTGCTGTCAGGGGCCGCACTCGGGGGCGGTGGGTCGGGACCCACATCTCCCCGCGTCCCGGCTGCCCCCTCGCCCACTCTGGACGGCGCCGGCGTCCGCATTCCGTGCTCCGGCCCTGTGCTCACGGTGGGTCCACGACCCCACCGCCCCCCGACCTGAGCGGCCGGCTCGCCGCGCTGGGTTCTGGCCCGAAGCCCCGCGGCCCGGCCAGGGGCCCGGGGGGCTGGCAGGGGCGGGGGCAGGGGTGGCCAGCAGCGCCTGGCCGGGGGTCACAGAAGCACCCGCACCCTGGGAGGCGGGGCAGACACGGCCCGAAAAGTCCCGCGAGGCTTCCCTGCCCTGGCCGGCGGGTGCCAGAGCTCGGGCCTCGTGGCCGTGCTGGGGCGAGGACTGAGGGCCTGGCGCTGAGTGGGCACCTTGGGGCGGGGCTGGCGGTGGGCTCGGGGCCCCCCGAGTCTTGCTGCTCTGTCATGATCTCGAGTAAGGAGCAGGAGGAACAGGGATGGTCCCCCCGCCCCCGGCGGGCTCCCGGGGCCGTGGGTGTGCAGTCTTGACCTTTGGGATAAGATAATGGGGCTTCTGTTCTTGGGGTGGGGGGTGGCGAGGAGCCCGGTGCTCAGAGCCCCATGTCGCTGCGCCCCATCCTGCCGTGGCTGCGCACGGGGTGTTCGCCCTCGTCTGCATGTCTCTGCTGGGGGGTCGGGGCCAGGGCTGCCCCCCACTCCTGACCTGCCTGCACCTCGCTGCCCGGCCCGGCCCGTGCCCTCCCCAGGGGACACAGCATGAGGCCCCCTTCCACCCCACACTGGAGCCCCGCCTCCCTGCTCACCGCCCCCCAGCAGGACCCCGGACGAGGCGCACTGGGCCTGCCCTCGGGGACCCTGGGTGCCAGGACCGGTGCTTGAGGGGCGAATCCCGCGCCCCTCAGCCCAGGTGGGCAGTAGACGGACGGCAGACGATGTGCTATGATGCCCATCGCCCAGCCGGGAGGGCGCGGAGGGGGGCCCCGGACCCGCCTGACACCCGAGGGTGCAGCCCCGCGGTGCCGTGTCATCGGGGGTGGCCCTCACTGTCCTCCGAATGCCATCGCGGGTAACCCCCAGCACTGTCTGCCGTGCCCTCTGCCTGGGCTGTGGCGACCGCCTTGCCTTTGTGGGCAGAGAGCTGTCTAGGCCATGGGCCCGTGTGGAGGTGGCGTGGGCACCCCGTTTCTCTGTCGGGGAAGCGGGGTGCTCCCATCTAAGGCACGCCGAGACGTGCCACCTCCTGTGCCCACCCTGGTCCTGCAGCCATCCCCCCACCTCGGGCCCCTCTCCTCGTGCACCCCGACCTCGCGCACCGGGAGCCCTTCTCCGAGCACCCCGCCACGCGCGTGAGCAGCCGGGCCGGGAGGTGCCAGCGGACCCTGCCTGCCCGGGCTGACGGCGGCCGGTGGCGAGGCCTGCGTCTCGGAGCAGCGAGTGGGACGCGGGGTCCCGCGGCGACTCTGGCTTTTATTTCCAGCCCGATGGCGGCACCCAGAGTGGCCGCTCCCGGCGGATGGCCGCTCCGGCCATATATCTTTGTTTAGGAACCTGGTTTTTATTAAATTTAATTGCTTCCTTTTCTGGCCTTAAATCAAGGGTGGCCTCAAAGCAGGGACAGCATCGATTTAATTTAATTACTCCGCACTGCGGCCTTCCGAGACCCGTGGCTACCGCGGGCTCGCGCGTTGGGGATGAGCCCAGCGGCCTCGGGGAGGGGGTGCAGGCTGCGGGGCCGGCTCGGACCCCCGCCCGCCCCCCATCCCGGCCCGCTCGGCTCTGCTGGGAAGCGACGCGGCCCGTGGTCACCACCCGCTCGGTGCCGTGTTTGGGTTTTGTTCGCCGTGTAGACCTCGTTGGCTCCCTGACTCGGCCGCTTTGTTTGGACCACAGGGCGCAGCCCAGGGCCGGGGCCACTGTGGGCTCCGAGGCCGAGCGTGGGCACACGTGCCGCCCCACGCGTCCGCCGTGGGAGGGGACCGCAGCCGCGCGGTCCCTCCCTGGTCCCAGGCCCACGGGTCCCGCCGGGGACTTGGGCGCGTGCGGGTGTCTGTGCACTGGTCTTGGTCTGAGGACACTGTGCTCGACTTGGGTCACCATGGAAGCCGAGTGGCTGTGGGTGCCGTGGCCGGGGGCGCCAGCTGGGCCCCGGCTCCGGCCTGCACCCCTCCCCCGACACAGCCGTGACAAGGGGCCTCGGGGGCGCCCCTGGGACGCGGTCTTAGGCGTCGCCGACGGCAGTCTGGGCTCGCCCCGGAACTCCGAGCAGAAACCCTGGAGATCACTAAGATGATGTGTTAAATAATAGAAAGTGTTTTTCATTTCCCAGTTTCCAGCTCTCGCGAAAGCCATCCTCCAGCCGCCTGCTTCTCATTCCTTAATATTTAGACTTATGGGCCAATTTGAGGGTATTTTCTCTTTCTGCCATGATTAATGCTTCTATGAAACAATGTCATCACAAGTCACCTACCTGCCCTGTCAGGCGGGCATCAATCTCTCTGGGCTGGGCGGTAATTTATGACTGGTGCCGGCAATTTGCAAACCTAATGGGGAGCGGGGAGGAGGCGCGGCCCCAGCTCTGCCCGTCTGCGGCCTCGCGCCCCCCGCCCCCATTAGCAGAACAAATGGCGCAGAGATCAGACAGCATCTCCAAGGCTCGATAAATATTTTATCAGCCATAATGGAAATTGTCAAATCGATCTAATTGTACAATACGTTATCAGTGAGATATCAAAGCCCGGCCTAGCCTCTGCCCGGGACCCCTGGCCTTCCCGGCGGCTGGGGACGCAGGCCGGGGAGGGCAGCTGGGGATGCGGGCCGGGGAGGGCGGCCGTGGCAGCCCGTTAGGGGGTGATGAATCCCGGCGGGTGAGGCTTCCTTCTGTTGGGCTTTTCTAGGCCCGGATGCCGAGAGCCAGAGGGCCACAGAGAAACAGGGGCAGGAGGACGGAGACGGCGTGGGGGTGGCGGCCGCCCTTGGAAACTGGCCACGTGGCCGCCGAGGGAAGAGCCGTCCGGGCCTCACTGTCCCGGGACGGAAGCCGTGGAAGGGACTGTTTTTTCCCCAGCCCTCAGGAGCCAGCGGCCCAGGGCAGGGCACACGTCACACACGGTGCACGAGCCACCCATGGGGACAGATTCCCCGGCTGGAGCACACGCAAGCCGTCAGCGGCAGGCGTGGGACGCCCCCCCCGGCCCCGTGGGGTCCACAGGGGGCTCAGGGCGGGCGGCCAGGCACCTTCACAGCCAAGCAGGACCTTTTGATTCCCAGAGCAAACAGCGGTGTCTTGGGGCTGGAGCCCATTTGCAACATCGAGTGAAAACATGTGTGAACAAGCCAGTGGCGAGCGCCCGGCCGAGCGCGGGGAGCCCGAGCGGGCGCCGCGGCTTCCGCCGGCTTCCGGCCAGCACCGGCCGCGGCCCCCTCCCCAGCCCCCTCCCCAGCCCCCGCGCCGCCCGCCGCGCCTTCATCTCGCTCCCGAAGTCGCTCGGGCTCAGGGGCACCTTCCACCCTCCGGGGATGCTCGGCGACGGGGCGTTCTCTGGGGCAGACGCACGTTCGCGGCTCGGCGCGGAGCTGCGTGTGGCTCACGGGCACAGACGGGCCCCGCGGCGGGTCGCGCGGCCCCCTGGGCGGCTTCCGGGGGTGAGCCGGGCCACACGCGGGTCCCCCAGCCACACGCTCTGTCCAGAGGCGACGTCCACCTTGCCCTCCGCCGTGGCATTGCAGGGTGGCCCAGGAGCACGTGGCACGTCTGCCGGGGCCCTGGGCGGAGCCGCTGGGAGGGCCCAGCCGGGGTGGCAGCGCCGAAGTGGCACCCGCCGGCCTCGTGCTCCCAGACGGGGTGCCTGGCCGCACCTGCAGGGGGCCGCGGGCCGCGGGGAGCAGCGGCCTCTCCTGGGGAGCCCGGGGCGTTTCGGGGACGAGGCTCGGCAGGGCAGCCTTCCTCAGTGGCCCGCCCGGGGCTGGGCCGCACGCGCACACGCGCACACACGCACACGCGCACACGCGCATGTGGAAGCCCGCACTCTGTCTTTTCGGTCGCCTGTCGTTCTGAATGAGAGTGAGAGAGGAGAGCGTGCGGCTCCCACCGGGCGTGAGTGCGGCCCGTGTGACCGCGGTGTGGCAGCTCTGGTTTGGGCAGAGGGTCAGTGTGACCTGGTCAGCCAGGCAGAGTGGACGTGGCCTGGACTGGGGGCCCGGGAGGGGCCCTGCCCGCCAGCTGGGGCGTCGGGAGGGTGGGGGTGCAGGGCCCCCACGGCGCCTTCTCCACCGAGCCGTGCAGGCTCCATGGGTCCGGTTCCCCCTTCCTCCCCTTCTCACCGAGGGAAACGACGATGACGTTTGAAATCGTTTCTGTTCTTTCTGAGTTGCGAGGTCCGGGGAAGGGACTGTGTCCCCTGCGTGTCTGACCCGAACGGGGGCTCTGAGGAGGCTCGGACAGTGTCCTGTGGCGGGGGGGGACAGGCCGCGGCCCAGCACCCCCAGAGCACGTGCTCCACACGTGTACTGTAGGGGAAGGGGACCCTCCCTGCTGCAGGGCCCTGTCACTGTGTGGGGGACGCCCGAGACGGAGCGCTGGCCTCCGGTTCCACCACTGCCCGCAGGGGAGGGCTCGGGGGCCTGGGGCACCATGACTGCCCCCGACGGGGACCCCGGCCCCAGAACTGAGGCCGACGCCTTCCTCTCCCCTCGGCGTGCGACTGGGTTGCCGTCTCTCCTTGTCCTGGAGGGAAGCCAGTGGCCTCCATGCTCAGAGACCCCGTGGAGCGACACACGCTGGTCCCACCAGGCGCTGGCCTCCCAGGAGACCCCCGGCTTGCCCTGCCCGGCCCAGCCGTGCGGGGGCTTCTCCCCAGGGGCCCCGTGAGGACGCCCTGATCCGGCCTCATTCTCTCAGTGGCCTCCGGCAATCGGCAGCTCTCGGCGTCCCCGTGGACGGGTGTCACTAGTGAAGGGAGAGTGGTCAGGGCAGAGCCGGGGGGGGGCGTCTTCCCCATGCCCCTGCATGTCCTGCTCCCTCCGTCACCCACTTCCGCCCCGATCTGCAGGCCACCGTGTGCCAGCCCGTGGGCTTCCAGGCCACCTGCGGCCGCCTGGCCAGGTCACGTCGCTCACCCGGGGCTCCCGACACCAAACCGAGACAGTGCAGCCTGCCTAGTGGCTCCACCTCGGGGGCTCACACGGCGACCCCCCCAGGACGCCCAGGACGGGGCCGCTGGCCGTCTGAGGGGTGGGACCGGATGGGGACAGACAGGCTTTCTGCATTAGTGAGGGCTCGGCCGAGGGGGAACACGCCGAGACGCCCCGGCCCCGAGGGTTCTGTGCGGCTGCGTCGCCATGCCAACAGTCAGGACGCCCTGTCCCTTAGGCCCCCACCTGCCCCACACCCCCTCCTCTGCGGGAAACCGGGGCTGGGCCAGCCGGGGATGGGATGCGCCTCCCGCGAGTGAGGGCCTGCAGCCCGTACGCCCCTTGCTGTCCGGGGGGGTAGACCACTCCGGAAGCCACGATTCGTAAGAACGACCTGCTTCATGCGTGTGCCACTGCGAGGTCTGCTCGCAAGGATGTCACGTGTGTGCACACATGCATGTGCATGTGTGCAGATGCATGCACACATACATATGCGTGCATGTACGTGTGCGTGCGCACACATGTGCATGTGCGTAGATGCACGCTGTGTGAGCGTGCACACATGCGCAGGAATGGGCACACATGCACGTGTACATGTGCACACATGCACACATATGCAGACACATGTAAATGCACATGCACGTGAACATATGTGTGCACATGTGCAAGCGTGTGAATGTGCGTGTGCATTTATCTGCACGTGTGTTCTCGCTCATGCATGCATGCACACATGTTTGTGTGCTTGCATGTTGCACGTATGTGCACATGTGTGTGCGCGTGTGAATGTGCGTGTGAGTGTGTGCTCACGCTAAGCAGTGCCGTGAGGATATACCTTAAGCACTAGACAAGTTTGAACCTAGAGAAGGGACAAGTGACCCCTGTGCCAGTAAGCGTGCGACGTGGTGTCCAACGTTCTCGCTCGCGCCCCTACTGTCCCTTTGTCCAGTAGTCGGGCTCACGCAGACTTGGAGACACACAGGGAGTCCTGGGGCCGCCGCCCAGATGCCTTTGGGACATGGCCTTGCGTGGAGCCAGGCCGTGGAAGCCTAATTGGGCTCTAAGGCCCTGAACGCCGAGGGCCACCGTGCAGCCCGCTCCTCGGGTGACCCCCTCCCCGTGCGGCCCCCTCCCCGTGCGGCCCCCTCCCCGGGCGACCCCCTCCGCCTGCGGCCCCCTCCCCGTTGCTGGGTGGGCAAAGCAGAGTCGGGGAATTTGCTTCCGGGCGGCAAGAGGACAGAGCTCCTGTCCCTCCGGGCCCAAGCCGGACTCGTCCATGCTGGCACGTAGAGGGGCTTGGCCTGGACGCCAGCTGCCCACGGGAAGGCACAGACCCCGTCACCACCCAGCTGCCCTGGGACTCTGGGGCCCCACACGGCTGCAACGTCTCCAGATCCACCCTCCATATTTACCCCTTGGCCACGTCCTTCTAGGAAGCCAGGGCTTGTGTGACTATTTTTTAATTAATGGGGGGTCGTAAACCCCCAGAAATGTGGCTCACTCACCCTTGAGGGAAAAATGTTGGCTTGGAGGCCAGGAGGAGGGACTTTGTCAGGCTCAGCTGGATCTGGGAGGCCCCTCGGCCCCTCGGCCCGTGTCCCTTTGGGGAAGCGGGGGCACTGGCCGCAGCATCTCCAAGGGCCCCTCCTACCCTGAAGGTCTGGCCCATGGCTCTGCCGTTCTGGCGCCACTTGCGTGTTCCGTGCCGTGTTGCGTGTGGCAGGGACAGTGGGGACTCGGGAACGCGGGGCGTGGAGGGGAGCAGGGAGCGGCGTGTGGGGCTGGGGGCAAGGGGCCGGGCACGGGGCCGGGCGGCGGGCGTTCGGGCAGGGACACCGTTAGCCTCGTCCCTGGCCCCCGCTGTGGAGGGGACGGGGAGTTCGAGGCAGAACGGAGCCCCCAGACCTCAGCTCCCTCCTCACGAGGGGGACCAAACAGGAGGGGACACTTCTGCTGCCACGCACGGTGGCCCAGCGACGGCGCGACCCCCGCGGCCAGGAGGGGTGACCCTGAGTGTGGCCGGAGAGAGCGGAGCCCGCCGGAGGCCGCAGACGGGGACGTGGCTGGGACCAGGGCCCTCGCGCCTGACCCGCCCGGCCCCCGGCGGAGGGCGCGACGTCCGTTTCCGGGAGGGGTGCGCGTGTCGGCCTCGGGGCCTCGTTCCACACCGGGGCGCGGCTTCTGTTTAGGGGTCCAGGGGGGGGGTCCCACACTGTCCAGGCTTTGCTCCTTCAGCCCCGAAGACCTGGCTGGCGTCCGCGGGGCCTCAGGCGGCCTGCGGCCCCCTGGCGCAGGAGGCCGGTCCGCTCCACACCAAGGCCTACCGGGTTCATTTCACCGCAAAGAGAGACACCGACGAGTTCGTGTTCGTTGACCTTCCCTCCGACCCCAACCGCTCAGGAAGGGCCCAGCCTCGGGCTGCAAGGCCGGAGTCCGGCTCCAGGCGGGGCATGTCCTCAGACGTCCTCGGGCCCGCCGTGGCCGCGAAGCCGGTTCCAGTCCCCGCTGGGCCTTCTGGGGACTGGCCGGTGGTCATGACTGCTGTTGACTCTCAGCGCCCCAGGAAACCAGGGGCCGGTGTCTTCTAGGCTCCGTCACCAACGGGTGACAGACCGGTCAGGTAGCACCGTGGCCGGGATCCCCAGGCCTGGTTCCCCCAAGGACAGGCAGCCCCTGAAAGGAGACGCTTCACCGCAGACAGCAGGCTGGCCACGTACCCCCCAAACCTGTGGAACCCCGCACCCACGTGTGCAAGGGTGGGGGCAAGCCTCAGCGTCCGTGGAGTGGGGGATGGGCTCCCAGACTTGTGTCCAGGTCCGGACTCGCGGCCCAGGACTGTCCGAGAAGCGTGGCCTCCCTCTCCGGCCTCTCCCCTAAGGAATCCGGCATCTCCGGACTTGAACTTCAGACGGCGGGCAGAAGAAGAGACTGCGCAGAAGCCAACTTGCAATCTGACGTTTCAGCTGAAGCCGAGCCCCTCTCTAACCCGCGGGGCGCGAGAGCCCCCGCACACGCCCCGGCGAGGACCTGCTCTCGGGCTGGGCTGCCCTCACCGGGGGAGCTGTGACTCCGGGGGCCGACTCCTGACCTCTTCGTTGTCATGACAACGTCACCCCAGCTCCTGCCCCTGTGATGCTATCAGCAGCCGGCTGCCTTTGTCCTTGGACACAGCAAACAGGGTCACAGTGTGCGTCCCCCCTGGGGTACCCCGACTCTCTGTCTGGTCTGGCGGGGTGACGCCGGGGTCTGATGCCCCTCAGAGTCTGGGCAGAAGTGGTCTCAGGGGTTCGTCCTTGGGGTAAGTGATTAAGGAGCACCTGCACCAATTCCCCTGGGGGTGTCCCCCACTGCTGCCAGGACGGGGTACAGGGAGGCTGCTCCAAGGCTGCTCCAGGCCCCCACCCCCAAGTCCTCGCCACCCAGCTGGCCCACTCTGGGGCTCTTTGCTCTTTTACTAAAAGGGCTGGATTTCCACCCATACTAGGGAGCAGAGCAGGCAGGGGAGGAGTTCACTCTGATCCCAAAGCAGCATGTCCAGGCTGCACCCCAGCCAGGATCGGGGTGCAGCTGTGTGGACTGTGACGCTCACCTCCCACACATCCTCCGGGGGACCTCGGCACACGCCCGCGTGGACGCACCGTGCGGGAGCTCGTCCTCCCCGGCTCGGTCCTGGCGGAGACTCGGCCGGCAGGGAGCCCCTCTGTGGGCAGGCGGGACCCCCGCGATGCACTGGCATGATGCCGCCCCCCGCCTTCATGCCGGGATCACGGCCAGCCGTCGGGGGGCAGGGCCAGAGCCGGAGGCCCCTCCGGTCTGCAGAACCTGCCACACAGCTGGCTGCGACTTTTAAACCTCAGAAAAGGAGACGAGCCACTGGGCCGGACACCCCGTTCTTGGAGCGAAGCTGGGTTGGGGTGGGCGGGAGTCCCCTCTCTCCCCTTCTCTGCGTCTTTGCCGAACCCCGCCAGGCACCTGATCTCGTGGCTTGTTCCTGTCCCCACTGCAGTCTGCCTGGGAAAGCGAAGCAAGGCCGGAGCCGAGCTGAGCAGGGCACCAGGCTGGAGCCCCCTCTCTGCCCCCAAGGGCTCCTGGCAACAGGCCCTAGTGCGGGTGCGGAGTGTGAGGGGCCCCCGAGGGGCCCTGAAGCAGAAGCACGGGCAAGGTCACTTCTGGGGCCATTTGGAACTTGGTAAACAAGGCCCCTGAACTGCCAGGCATTGTTTATTTATTCATCCGTCCGCCCATCCACCAATCTACCCATCATCCATCCATCCTTCCTTCCTTCCATCCATCCATCCACTTACCCACCCGCCCACCCATCTACCCATCTATTCGTCCATCCATCCATCCATCCGTCCGTCCATCCATCATCTATCCTCCCACCCACCCGCCCACCCACCCGTCCACCGAGAGGCACTGTGTGTCTGGACCTGCCAGGCCCAGCCTGCCCCTGGCCTGCCGTCCTCAGAGCAGACCCTGAGGGCCCCATCTCTGGGAAGGGAACAGAGACTTCGGGGTCATGGGGCATCGGGGATCCCTGCCTCGGCCTCTCCAGTGGGCCGTTGACTCTTCTGGATGAAGAGCTGTGCCTTCGACCACTGGCGTGCTCACACGGGCGTGGCCCCGGGCTGGACCGGAGCGAGGCCCGCGTGGACACAGCCCCGGCTGCGGGAACCCCGTGGCGAGGAGAGGGGCCGAGAGTCTTTCTGGAGGCCGATCTTCGACGCTGGCAGTGGGTTCTCGCACTGGTGCTCAGTCCCAGAGGGCCCCCATCCTCCTCCGGAAAATGCTGTCCTGTTTGGATCAAAAA
>CM053502.1:943680-990582 GCA_028627145.1 Eidolon dupreanum
GAAGCCGCGGGACACGGTCACCCTTGCGTCTTGTCCTCACGGGGTTACTTTCCAAAAAGAGGGGACCAGGCCTAGTTTGGATTTTAAGACTTGTTTTCTGTTGAAAATGTGCTATTATTATTTAAATGGGTGGCATTTAGAAATTAAAATAAATTTTTTTTTTGTTTTTTAACCTATACCTAAGCTACTGATAGTTGAGGGTTTTTGCCGAGTCAGTGAAATTTTGAAACGGGCATTTTCTTTAAGCGCTGAGAAGGCTCCACCACCCCTCTGGGGGCCTGGAGAAAGCTGACTTTTCCATCCGATGGCCCAGCTTCGGGGGGTTGGGGAGGAGGCTTTGCCTCCGGTTTGCTAAGTGTTTTTCTGTATGAAGTGCAGAAACTCGGCCGGCGTCGGGGAGCCTTGTGCCAGGCCCGGGGCAGGTAGCTCGAGAGGGGACGTCGGCGTGGTGCCCGGCACAAGCTCCAGCCTCCCCGGCGTTGGTCTGAAGCCCAGGCCTGGCCGGGCGTCCCATGTTTGCATCTGCTGAGCCGCCGCCGGAGGCTGGAGACACGGTGGTGTGGGGTGTCCCCGGGGCGCTGGCCAAGGGTCTCGCCGCAGCACACGGCGGGACCCCTACCTTGGGATCAGCCCCGGACCCCGGGTGAGACCGTGGGGCCTGTGCTTGGGTCATATGGACGGGTTGGGAGCGCAGCGAGTGACCCAGAAAGGACTCCGGCCACACCCGCCCTGCCGATGGGGTCGGCCCGAGACGCTGGGTCAGGCGGCGTCTCCCCGTCACTGGTGAGCTGAAGGTGCGTCCGCCGAGCGCCTACTGTGTACGCAGCAGCGCTTGGCGCTGGAGGACCAGAGGGGACCCCCGAGGGATGCCACACACATCCCCCCTCCGGCAGGAGCTCTTCTGAGACGGGACGGGATGCAAGCGGCGTCCACCTTTCCCGACAGCCGGGCAGGCCACGGCGACCGCGGACCCCTCACTGCCGGCACCAATGGCGATGGCCATTTGGAGTCCCCCAGCCCACGGCCCAGAGGCTCAGAGAGTCCAGGGCCCTGCCTGAGGCCACACGGCCGGGTGCAGGCCAGCCGCGGGGCCCCCGTGCTGCCCGCGTCTCAGGCACGACCCGCCCGCGGCCTGCGGCTTCCCTCGTACTCCCCGTCCCCGTCCCCGTCCCCGTCCCCGTCCCCGTGACGTTTTCTGAGACCCTGAGAGGAGAGACAATGCAACGAGAGGACGGGGGGCCCGGACAGGTGCGGGTGGCATCGGGGGGGGGTGGCGGCAGGACACGCGGCACCTCCCGGAGGGTGCTGGGGGGGGCGGGGGCGCTCACGGGGGACGCGGCCCCACCCGCGAGGCTCCTTTGTGTGCTGGTCACAGCCGCGCTGAGCACCAAGCCTGGCTTTCCCACACCTCGTCAAAGGCCGCGCTTCCTCTCGCCTTTCTCCTCCGGCTGATTAGCGCCCGGGCGATGGCGTGAGGACACGTTGGGGGTAGGAAAATGGGGGTCATTTTGGAAAACCTCTTTGTGGATGGGTCGGGAATGGGGAGAAAATGAATAGTTATAAGCTCATTTCCATAGAAACTGTCTCATTATCATGCTGGCTGCCCGCTGGACGAGGCAGGGCTTCCTGCCAGCAAGCGGGCTCCACAATTAAGTGTCCCCTGCCCGCCCGGCTGCAGAGGGGCCGGTCAGGAGAGACAGCTCCCACCGCAGCCAGCCCGGCACACACGGGCTCTCGGCCTCTCTCTCCTCTGGAAACGTCAGGCATCTGTGCAGGGATCCTGCTCCGTGGATGAAAAGCAGAAGTCGGCCCCCGCTGCTGATGAGCCGAGTGCCACGGGCTCGACCCTCCTTGCGCGTTTTCGCTGCACGCGGGGCGAGCCCACCTCCCAGGCGCCCCAAGACGGTTAATAAAAGAAACGGGGACACTCGGGGTTAAAATCGCTTCCTGGGTCTCGCCCTTTGTGTTCTGTCCCTGTGACGTGGCCCGGTCCCCTCGCCTGGGAGGCACTTTGTCCCCGAGCGTTGCGGGCGGGCGGATTCATTCACAGGCTGTTCGAGCAGCTCCAGGACAGCTGCACCGTGTCCCCGAGCCTCCCGCCTGTCCCCAGGCCCCGCGCCCCCGCGGCCAGCTCCCCCCTGCGCCGGGCAGAGCCCCCCGTTTGCCACACACGAGGGGCGCTGGGCCTGAAAATGTGTTCAGCCTGGGAAAGGAGCCGATTGCTTCCAGAGATGGAGGCGAAGGCCGGGGAGGAGGCAGACGCACTTCCAGAAGCTTCTCCCCAAGAGCAGGCTTGTTCTGTGACCTGTGGTGAAGGGGCTGTCAGATACCGGTTGTCACTGTCCCGTTCGTCGGCGGCGTGTGGCCCAGCAGCACTGAATACGTGTGACCACTCGTGCCCGAAGTTCCTCATCGTCCCCAACAACAACTGTCCCCGTGAAGCACCGACACCCCGTGCCCGTCCCCCGGCCCTGGCACACGTCGCTCTAGTTTCTGTCTTCGTGGGTTTGCCACCTGGCATTTTTAAGATGGAGCAGCTCATCCCGGAAGCCAAGGTCACCTGCATGCCGGGCCCCGCGGCCCCTGGGGGCCCGTTGACCGGCCTCCCCCTGCCTGGGGTGGCCGCCTCTGGGTGTTCGGTAATGGCCCGTTCAGCCCGGTTTTGTGACAGGCCTGTGCTGCCGGAACCAGCCCTGCCCCTGGGAAGCGCGTGATTTGGGGCTGACAGCGAGCCTTCCCCACGGGAAGACGCAGCCGTGGAGAGATGCACCCCAGGGCGACACCAGGGCGACACCAGACCACGCATCTGCACGCAGAGCAGACGGGGCCAGAGGAGCAGGGAGGGCCAGGCACAGGGCTGGTGCTGCGGCCCCTCAGCGTAACCCGGTGAGGCGAGGACCCACCAGAGGGCCCCGCTCTAGAGTCTCAGATGCCGAGGCTGCGGGGAGTCGGGGGTCAGGGGTCGGCATGGCGCATGGGAGCGACGTTCTCGGATCTGGGGGCACGGCTTCACACAGTAGGAGCGCGGCTTCACACAGTAGGAGCGCGGCTTCACACAGTAGGAGCGCGCGGCTGTGGTGGCCATCGCCTCCTCCCGGGAGCCTGAGGGACGTGAGCCCCTTCGAGCTGTCCCTCAGCAGCCCCGTGTCCACCCTGCGTGTCCATCCCCACGGCCTGAGTGAGCCCCTGCGACAGCCTCGCACACAGTAGGCGCTCAGTAAAAAGTTGCGAAGCGAAATCCGTCGATTGAAGTCATGGGAGCCTTAGTTAGTGCCCGGGCTGTGGTTTCGGCAACAGGAAGCTTCTCCCCAGCGCTGGGGCCGGACGTCGGGGTCCAGGTGTCACCGCAGGGACGGTCCCTCTAGTCCCTCCGAGGCCGAGCGGGAAAATCCGCCCCAGACGGCCAAGTTTTGCTTGGCTTTTGGACGCTCACCCACCCCTGCTTGGTCCTCACGTGCCGCCCTCCCCGAGTGTGTGTGCGTGTGTGTGTGTGTGAGTGTGTGTTCACTCCCCCTTTGTATGAGGCCCACCCGGTCCGTATGCAGTTAGGGACCCACCATGAGGACCTTACTCTCCCTTCTCGTCTGCAAGGATCCTGTCTCCAAACAAGGCCACGTTCCGAGGTCCTAGGGGTTAAGACCTCAGCGTGTGAAATCGGGGGACACGATTCAGCCCGTGACGGTGATGGTGGCATGTGGCTTCACCCAGCTTGGCGCCGTCTTTGCAGGGGGGCCTCTGGGGACAGGTCTGCCCGCCCCGTTGTTGGCTCCTGGCCCCGCTGGGGATGCCTGGACGCTCCCCTGCTCTCCGTCCAGCTGGCCTTGCCAGCCCCCCGAATGACCGGGGGCGCGGACTGCGTGCGGTTGTGGCACCGCCCGCCTTTGCGACCCCCCGACTTCCGCATACTTCGGAGGCGGCCGGCCGCAAATCCCGTCCGCTCAGACACCCGGCCCACAGCTTAAGTATAACGTGTGATAAACACAGGCATTGCTCCATTTCGCGGTTTTCTGGGGCTTGAAAAGCGATCTGGAATAATTCTAGGTTGTCCTGGATCGGCAGACAGTGTGACAGGCGATTCGAGAGGACAAGGCTTTTGAATGGAAGGGTTTCCCTTCCCCGTTTCTAATTTTTGGACGCCTGATGGATGTCAGCTGGCAGGTCGAGCCGACAGCTCCCGGAGCGGGTCTCTCGAGCCCGTGGGCCGCCGGGGGCCCCCAGGTTAGGGCCGCGAGGCCACGGCCACGGCGCTGAGCGAGATGGCTTTGCTCTTGGAATTGGAAGGCTGCTCCCGGCCTCCCTGTCACCCATGTCCCCCCGTAAACAATCTGCAGTCGGTCGCGAGACTTTCCACTGCGCTGCCGGCCCGCCGGGTCTGCGAAGGTTGGATTTGGACGTGAGGAATTGCTAGCTAAGTGCCGGTGGCAGGCGGGTGGCCTGAAACGGGCAGGGGCCTGCGAGGTGACCTGCAAGAGAAATGAGGTCACGGCCGCGTTCGGTGGCGCCGACGCTGGTCTGGCTGTGCTGATGGGACGAGACGCCGCAGAAGCAGTCTGCAGGGGGTGTGGGGGGTCCCCCGGGAAACGGGGAGCCTCGGGGCGCACCTTCACCCTCCGGCTGCCGTGCGGGGTGGGGCACGGACAGACGCCTGGTCACCTGCCATCCCAGGAGTCTGTGGGCCCGTCCTGCCTCCCGTGTTTTGGGCCTCACGCCCATTCTCTGCCCCCCAGGGAGCTCCCAGCACCCCACGCCCGTCGTCTTTGATCGGGCGACCGGCTCGTGTCTGTGACGCGGTGGGGAGCTGCATGCCTCTGTGCCCAGCACGCAGGGGACACTCAGACGTGGCTCGAGGCCCGCCGGGGTCGAGGGCAGGAGCTCTGGCGCCCCAGCTCCGCCAGGCCCTTCCCGGGGCCTCGTCTGAAGGCTGGCGATTCCCTGGTGTGAACGCCCACCTGGGCTCGGGGACGGGGTTGCCTGGACTCGGGGGTGTGGACCTGGCCTCCTTTCGGGGGGCTGGGCCACGTGTGTCGTTGAACGCTAGCGGGGTGCAAGCTGAGAAGTGCCTTGGGGAGCAGCTCCCGCGGGGGGGAGGTCCCCAGTGGCGGGACGGAGCCCCCCGTCGCCCCGGTCCTTCCTGCGTCTGCGTCCGAGCACGGCGCTGGACCCTCGCCTTGCTTTCCGTTTGGCTGAAATTCACTGGCTGCCGGAAACCCTGGTGCCCCAGCCCAGCTCTTCCCAGAGCCGTCCACTCAGCGGAGAAAATCCACCCGATGCAGGCGAGTAACAAGGACCAGCTTCTGTCGAGGCCCCGGGAAGCTGGGCGGGCTCCCCGCGAGGCTGGGAGGGCCTTACGGGGAGGTCGCTCTGCCGAGGCCTCCGGGGTCCAGGCAGGGGGCCCTGTGTGACGGGGGGCGGGGGGGACGCACTCCGAAGTTTTCTAAGAGGTCGAGTCTCCGTGCCCAGGGCAGGCCTGGTGCAAAAGTGCTGCCAGGCACCCACCTGTCGTGGAAGCCCACCGGCTTCGGGCTCCTGCTCCATGGGGCCTCTGTGGGGACAGAGCCCGGGGAGACTGTCCACAGGTGGCCCGAGAGCTCCCTGTGCGTGGCCAGAAGCTGGAGGCCGTGCTCACGGCCAGGCGCTGCCCAGAGCCTTGCCGAGGGCCCGCAGGAGGGTGCAGAGGTCAAGGCGTGGCTGGGCAGGTCTGCGGCCTCTCTGAGTGACCTCGGGGCTCCTTTGGGAAGTGGGACCATCACCAGGCCAACCGGTGTGGCTGCCGACTGCCTGCCCGGCGTGCTCAGAAACTCTCGCCCCGTGAAGCGGGGTCCTGGTACCTGCTGTGTGGATGCTGCCGCAAGGCCCAAGGCCCCAGGGCGCTTGACCGCACACAGCAGGACGCGGCCGAGCGCGACGGGACACCGCCCCCTGAACTGCCCCTCAGCCCCGCCCCGGCTGGCCTCCTCGGGAGGCCTGCGGGGATCCAGGGCGAGGCGATGCGCGTGGCCAGGGCTCAGGCGCCGGTCCACACTGCACGACTGGAGCTGCAGGCGGCCCCGGCCCAAGGGCACCGGGGAGATGCGAGGAGGCGGGGGCTCGCCCGGCGCCCGCTGCGTCCCACGGGAGGCTCGCCCGGCGCTCGCAGGAGAAGCCTCCCGCTGCCCTTGGCCTGCGAGGAATTTCTGCAAACGACCCCCAAAGCCAGCCCCACGGTCAGCAGGCGCAGGGCTAAGGCGCCTCCGCCCGCTGCCCGCCCCCTCGGCACCAGCACCGCGCCTGGGAGTCGTGACCACTCAGCTCACGGTGCAAGGAACAGGTGGGAAGGTTGTTGAGACTCGTCAATTAGCTGCTAATGAGGAAAATTAGGAAATTAGCCGAGGCATAAAAAATGAGAAGTCCGGAGAAAGAAGACAAATGGGTGGGGCGTGGTCCCCCCAGCCCCACCCCGAGCTTGCAGACTCCGGCTTAGAGCAGCCGGCAGCGCAGGTCTGACGGACAGGCTAATGGGAAGAAATGGGTTTAAAACGCAGAGATGATTAATTGGATTAATGTGCAAAAAATGGTTAAAGTGATGTTGGGGCGCGAGGGGGAAGCGGCCCACCTGCCACCGGCCGGCCGCGTGTCGCGTGCTCGGCAGATGTGATGTCACCTGTCCCACCACGCCCCTGACCACTGGGCCCTATCTCTCCCCCCCCGCCCCCCGGGAGGAGAGGCTCAGAGAGGTCGCGTCAGCTTCAGCCAGAGTGTCGCCGGCCCACCCGGCCCACCTGGCCGCATGCTGCCTGGGCCCTCCGCCCGGCGCCCCGCCATGGGGCCCCTCAGGCTCAGGCATGGGAACGTGACCGTGTCCGGGAGGACGAGGCCGCCTCAGTACACAGAACCCCCAGGACCGGGGGGATCTGGGGACCCGTGCTGGCTCCGTGGTGGCCCCGTGCTGGCCCCGTGGTGGCTCCGTGGTGTACCCGTGGTGGCTCTGTGGTGGCCCTGTGTTGGCCCCGTGCTGGCCCTGTGGTGGCCCCGTGGTGGCTCCGTGGTGGCCGTGTGAGCCGCACGCCCGCTGCAGGGTAGCTAAGGGGCTTCGCGGGAGATCTGCCGGCGCATTTACTGAAAACACCCACATAGCTCAGACCCGTCGTTCAAGGGCTGACTGTATTCTTGGAAAGCCAGGCAGGAGCCCGAGGTCACAGCCATGACCTTGATGGAAGCCAACTCCCCGGCAGCTTTCGGGGACACTGGAGTCAGGAGACATTTTCGGGGGGTCAGGGGGACCACAGCCCCACAGCTCGCTGGGGAGTTGCTGGGCCCCACCTGGTGCAGGTCCCGGCGACTCCGCCTCAGTGTCCTCATCCGTAAGACGCGGTGACAGTGGCCTCGCCCCTGGGGCTCTGTCTCGGGGTTACTGGTGCGACCGTATGGCTGTCGGCTGCCACCTCGACAAAGGAGTGTGATGGAGTAAAACCAACACACGGGGAGGAACCAGGGAGCCCAGGGCACCCACCGCCCGCCTGGAGGCCCCGTGCGCCCTGCGGGCTCTCGGCCGCCCCAGCGGCGGCTCGGGATCTTGGGGGGTGGACAGGGAGGCCGGGTGCCTGCTCCGGTCCTTGCTGCCTCCCGGAGCCTCGGGCGTCTCCTGCGGCCGCGGCCGGCCTGCGCCCGGGTCAGCAGCCAGCGAGCGCCTTTGTCAGGGTGATTAATAGCGCCGGCGTCGTCGCTAATTCACTGCCTAATGACCGCGGCCCGGCGCGCCCCGTAATCGGGTGATGTATGTGGGGAGCGCCCACCTCATGGCAGAGGTGAAAATCATTTCGACAAGTCAAATATTGTCACAGGGAACAAATGACTCTCCCTGTTAATAAAAATTAATGAATTTTTTTTCTTTCTTTCTTCCTTTTTTTTTCTCGCCACTGGCCTGCTAAATGAAGCCGCGGAGTGGCTGAGCAGGGACCGAGCTCGGCGGAGCTGAGCACTTTATTTGATGGTTAAAACTATAAACGTCTTTATTAGGGCAAGAAGCAGCCCACGGCTGGGGTGGGCATCGGGCATCCGTGGCCACAGCTGGAGGCTGCTCTGTGGTGGGGTGGGGGGGGTGCGGCTCCCCCAGGTCTGCGGGGTGAGGCTGCCAGGGAGAAGGCTATCTGGCCCAGAGGATTGGGGGCACCCCCAGCTTTCTCTCATCTCTCCTGTCTGCAGCCCTGTCGTCTGGGCAACATTAGGGAGGAGGGCAGAGGGGCCTGGGACAGGGGCCTGGGTAAAGCAGTAGCAGGGAGGTCCCCCTGAGCCCCCGAGCTGAGGGACAGGAGAACGCGGCCTTCCCCTGGGGCATCTGGGTGATCCGAGCCCCCAGTCCTGGCCCCAGAGGGGCTCGGCCTGTGCACCCCCCCACGCTTGCTTCGGTGGGGGTCCAGGGCTGGGCAGAGAGCCGGCTGACCTCCAGAGAGAGGGAAGGGGCGGAGGACTGGCTCCCACCAGCGGCCGGCCACCCCATCTCCAGGGCCAGAGGCAGATGGGCACGGTGGACCCCCTGCCGCCCGCGAACGCCCCGCTTCTACCCGTGCTCCGGGTCGCAGAGCCGGCCTGCGTGCAGGAGGCTGGAGAGCAGGAGGCTCACGGCAGAGGGGTTCGCCCCGAACCCGGCCGATGGGGTCTCTGAGCAGAGCCGTTTCTCCTCCCCGCCCGGGGCCCCCCAGGACACCTCAGCCCCGCCAGGACCCAGGGGAGACCGGGCCTTCCAGGCAAGAGGCAGATGCTGGGGTCTGCTTTCTTCCTCTTGTGACTTTTATTTGGGGTCACTTTTGTTTACTCGTGTGATTCGAGTGGCAGCCGCAGGCCCAGTCTGTAGTTGCTGAAGAAATACGTCTGTCTGTAGATAGCCTGGTGGCGGTCGTCGGGGCGTTTGACCGGCCCAACCCGTTCCCCCTCCACGTGCTGCCCAGATGGGGGAGGCGAGGGCCAGCTCCTGGGGCCCCACCCGGCAGAGCCTCCTGGCCTCGGCTTGTCCCCCAGACCCTCTGCACCGCGCGTGGCCCGCAGAGAACAGGCTGCCCCAGGCAGGTGACCCTCCCACCCTGTGCATCCCCTCGGCACCCCACTTAAGCCCTTGGTTTTCAGAAACAGTGTGTTTGTGGGTCTTGGCGGTCCTGCCCCCAAACTCGTGTGAGCTCACGACCCAGAGCCCTCGGGCCGGTGGCCCAGCCAGCCTGACCGGCCGTGACCGGCCGTGGGAGGGACCTGAGGACCCTGCACCTCTGCTGCCACCAGCATGGCTGCCACCAGCGTGGAGGGGGGGCCTCTCCAAACCCCAAACCCCGCGCCACGCCCAGCCCTGGGGAGCAAAGCCCTGTCCCTGGGGCTCCTCCAGGGCCCGCCGCCGGCAGGACGGGGTCCCTGTCATTGCAGGGGTGCAGGTGGGCACAGGGGTTGCTGAGGGGGCTTGAGGGGTACGGAGCCCCAGTGGTGCCGTGGGCCCTGCTGGCCGTTGGCACCCTCTGTGCTCAGTGGGTGGACCGCCTGACGATGTGCGGCCGCAGAGCTGGGGACAGTGTCCCCACATGCAGGTGCTGCGCTGCTCTGAACCCCCCAACAGCCTCCCAGGCTGGGTGGACCGCCGAGGTCCAGAGAGCGTCTGTGGGCAAGCCGGCAGCGCCTGCTCTGCGGGGAGGACCCACGAATCAGCCAGGGCGGCGAGGGGGCGAGCGCCGGGGGGGGGGGCCGACGACGGGAGCTGGGTTTCTCTTCAGCGGGGCAGCCTGTGACTCCCCTCTGCCCCGTGGGCTTCGGCGATGCCAAAAGCACCCTGCGGACTCAAACAGGTGTCTGCAGCCCCACGCTCACAGCATCACTAGCCACAGTCGCCAAGAGGTAGGAGCACCCAGGCGTCCCTGGACGGACGGGTGGGGTGGATGGACGGGTGGGTGAGCACAGTGTGGTCCATCCCCACGGCGGAACGTCACTCAGCCCCAGAAAGGAAGGACGTCCTGCCGCCGGGCACAGCGTGGACGGGCCTGGAGGACGGTGTGCTGAGTGAAGCAAGCCAGTCACGGAAGGACAGGTACCGCGTGACTCCACGCACAGGAGGCCCCGGCAGGAGTCGGGGCCGCAGAGATGGGGGGGTGGCTGGGGGAGGGGCGGGGAGTGAGTGGGGACAGAGTGTCGGCCAGGGAAGATGGACCGTCCTGGAGTCGGGGGCGGTGACGGCTGCAAAACACCGTGAGTGTGCTCAATGCCGCTGAGCTGTGCACTCAAAAATGGTTAAAATGGTGAATTCTGTGTCATGTGCCTTTTACCACAATTTTTCTGAAGCTCCGGGGAGGGTGCCGAATATGAGGTCAAAGCGCTGGTGTCTGGAGCCAGCCTCCCTTGACATTTGAAGGGTCGTGGGGGCCGGGGCTCCCCCGGGTGCATTGACAGCACAGGAGGCACGGGGTCCCTGGAGACACCCCCTGCTTGGCCGCCAGCTCATGCGGCGCTCAGCGCGGGGCCAGGGGGAGCCGGCTATGATTTAGAAGAAAAACAGTGAGATTTGAGCAATCCGTGACTACCTCGGTGCCCCGGGGCTCAGGGAAGTGGTATATTAACCAAGAAATAAAAGAGAGGAAGAAAAAAGGCCAAATCACATCTCTCTGAAACAAAGAGGCTTTTCACCGGGAACAAGCCTTGATCAAAATTACAGTGGCATCGCGAGCCATTCACTTCCTGCCCGGGGCGATGGAAGCATGAGGAGATAGGAACGTGGTCCTGTGGTCCCCAGAGCATTGCGCGGATAAATAATCGTCTTAGAATAATGCGCTGGCTTTAAGTAGGGGCCAGGTGGTCTGGGCTGCTGGTCAGAGCCCCCCACGGCCCTGTCGGCTTGGTGGAAGGGGGGACCTCAGGGCTGGGGAGGAGCGAGCGCGGGCAGTGGGGTCCCCGAATCCCAGTCTCGGCCGGCACCCCCTCGGCAGCTCAGCGAGGAGCAGAGCCTGGTGGAGGGCCCCCGCGAGGCAGGCCCCCGCCCCCGCCGGTCCCTGGGAGGTGGCTGTGACCTTGCGTAGGCTGAGCTTGGCAGTGGCCAGCGAGCAGTTGGGGACTGGCTTGCAGGACGAGCTGGTCCCAGGCTCTGAGGGGCTGCTGCTCGGGCTGCGCTCCCCACAAAGGCTCGCCCAGCCCCTCAGGGCTCCGCACTGCAGCGCCTTCCTCCGCGAACCCCCGACCTGCTTCATGGGGCTATGGGGGGCTTCCGGCGGGGGGCCTGGGAGGGGAGGCCGCCCCCCGGCCCTCGGCCGGGCCCTTTGTGTCTGCTCGCGGGTGCTGGGGGCCTCCGTCCTCCCCGCCCCGTGTCTCTCTGTGTGTCTCCGTCTCCTATAAGAACACTGGTCATACTGCATTCGAGCCAACCCTAATGACGTCACCTGACCTGACCACCTCGGCAACGGCCGTTTCCATCTCAGGTCTCATTCACAGGTACCAGGAGTTAGGACAAAACGTACCTACTGGGGGGGGGGCACCGTTAAACCCACGGCAGTCTTTGGAGCTGCTATCGCCTTGAGTGACAGGAGGCCTGGACCTGCCACGGTCAGCTCTGGACCCTGGACAGGTCATGGCTGGTTCTGACCTCGCTTCATCGCCAAAGGAGGCCTCGCTCTGGGCCGTTCCTGCTAGCTCAGGGTTTGGGGCAAAAGAGGCACATGCGCCCGACAGCGGTCAGGGTGGGCGGGTGCTGTCTTGTCGGGGTTGGGGAGGGATGGGAGCCGTACCCCTTTGTCAGGGACGTTCCTGTACCTTGGGCACTGGCAGGAGAGGCTGAGACAGGGCTGCGACAAGGCCCGAGGCCAGCTCCTGGCCCCTGTGGGGACGGTCCTGGGCGTGGGGCTGGGACTATAAATTGTGACCAATCATTATTAGTATTTAGCACGTTAGTGGGAATGTCTCTTCTCAGAGCTGTTCATCCGCTGTGCTAATGACAGCCACGCTCTGCCCGCGAGCTCAGAAGCTCGCGGCCGCTCGGCGAGGGGGAAGCCGACGAGGTGGCCCAGGTGGGCGGTGGGTCCCCAGCGTCCTCAGCTCCTCACGGGCCATCCCTGGAGTCCGCAGGGCTCGGTTCTCGGTTCTCGGTTCTCGGTTCTCGGTTCTCGTCTGGCAGGCGAGGTCTGGGGCGGGGGAGAAGTCGCCGCGTTTGCCGTGGGCGGAGCGTGAGCGCTGGGGTGCTGAGCCCGCCAGCAGCCGGATCCCTTTCTGACACACTCGTTCTGGAAGTGGGTCTGCAGGATGCCCCCCTGCAGCCCCGGCACCCCTCCCTCGAGGGCGGGGCTCCCCCTTGCCTGGCTGCACTCGGCAGAAACACAGCAGCTCAGGAATCCACAGTTAGAAATAAGGAGCCTCCTTCCGCCGTTTCCTCCGGTGGCTTGTACACCCGGCTTGGCTCGGGGCTCCCCTCTGTCCCCTGAGCAGCAGTGAGATGGCCCTTATGACACAGCCATTGGGCTTACAGGCTCTGGGGCAGGGGACACGTTGGGGTCTCATTGGGGTTCAAGAGCTGGAAGGTGAGAAAGCGTGTCTCTCACCGAGAGGGCTGGGTGGGCCTGTGGCCGAACCCCAGAATCACAGACGTGCCTGCCTCATCCCTAGAATGCCGGCCAGGCAGGCCCCTGCCCATGGGGGCAGCAGAAGACACTGTCCCCTTCTAGAGGTGGGGGCTGGGCTCAGCTATTCTCCCAGACTAACCAGTCAGAGTTGGCGGTGGAGGAACTGGGAGTCCTGTTAATGGGGCTCCTCCACCGGGAAGGAAGTCAGGAATGGGCAGTAAGGTTTCTGCCTTCCGCTTTTTCTGGTAAGAATCACCCTCAGGATGGTCCATGCACCCACTCATCCATCCGTGTGCCATTTATCCACCATCCGCATCCATCTCCCATCTACCATCATCCATCCATCCATCCATCCATCCACCATCCACCATCCATCCATCTATCCATCCACCATCCATCCATCCATCCGTCCGTCCATCCACCCATCCATCCATCCACCATCCATCTATCCATCCATCCATATACCATCCATCCATCTGTCCACCCAGCTTACCATCCATTCATCCATTCATCTATTTATCCTCACACGTCCGTCCACCCATCCCCCCTCCACTCCCGTGTCTTCGGGAGTTAAACCACACAAAATGCCGGGGAGTTTTTCAGGTGACCCACCGCAGTGAGGACGGGGAGCTTGCAAAGTTGTCACCTCATCTCGGCCGCCACATTCCTTTCACACACCGAACTGGACTGAACAGCACCTTTAAGTTCTGCTTTGACGGGCCCGGCGGGGTTTGACACTACCCTTGCCATTAAAACCTTGAATTGGCCCAGGGTGGGGGGCGGGGGGTTGGGGGAGGGTCCCATGCCCTAGCCTGGGAGAGGGCGTGGTCTGGGGTCCTTGCTGTTGGTTGGTACGATGGGGACTTCGGGCCCAGGGCCCACACGCAGCCTGGGGAAGGGAACACGCCCCGAGGCCAGGGCCTGCGGTGCCCGGCGGCCTCGGTGCGGGCGGCTTCGGCGGAAAACGGATCGGAGAGGCCAGACGCGGCCATGCTGGAAACTCGGCCAAGCGCTTCCTGGATGCCACGGGGGTCGTCGACCTGGGTGTGATGCTAGGGAAGGGGGGACACTGAGGGTCACCGTCACAGTCTTGGTCCCCCCCCTTTCTCCTGCAAAAGCTCCGTCAGTACGAGCACGCGGCTCGGGGCCCCCAGACGCCGTCTTTGGAGACCGCTCTGTGGAGCGGGGGGGGGGGGCCTTTGCGCCAGCCCCTGGGAGTCCCTGGCGAGTGTCACCCTCGCCGACACCCCCCAGTCCGGTCGCAGGGGCGGGTGGAGCCAGGGCTGGGCCGTGCGGGCGAAGCGCCTGTAAGGGCTTCTGTCGGGCGCCGGCCTGGGCGGCCGGCTGGGGTCCCGCGAGCGGGCGGTGGCGCGTCGCTTCTCCCCCGCTGGGTGGCATGCCTGCGACCCACGCACGGGGGTCGGGGACACGTGAAACAGGTCGGGGACGCAGCGGGTGGGTTCCAGGCACGTTCGAGGGGGCCGCCCCCTTTGCGTTGAACCCCGTTTTCTCAGATGCGCTCTTTCCGCGTTTGCGTTCCTGATGTGGGCTGCCCCCCAGGACCCCCCAGCCCCCCAGTGCCCCCCATGGCCACGGCAGTGGCTGTCACACTCCGGGGGCTCGTGTGCCCACAGACCGCCTTGCCTGCACCCAGTGTCGGGTTGAGCAGGTCCGGGGTGGGGCCCAGGAGCTGTAGAGGGGCCAAACATCCCCTAAACCGCCGGTGCAGCTGGGGCCCCCGCTTCTAGACCCCACCAGCCCCGCCCCCGGGCCACGCTGCAGGAACCGCCCGTCTGCCCGGCCGTGGCCCGGCTTCCCCCGCCCGCGTCTGCAGCTGTCCCCGCCGCCGGACACCTGCCTCTCAGAACGGCCTGCCCTTCGCTGCGGTGCTGGGGGCCGTAGGTGTGGCTCCGTCTCTGGGTGCAGAGCTGCGGGCACCTTGGGCTGACCCTCGGCCTGGCCCACGACCGGACACCGCACCACGTGGGCTGGTCTCCAGCGACATTTCCGCTGTGCCGCTGTCTCCTAAACGCACCTGGGCGTCTCCAGACAAGGCGGTCGTGCCTGAGACTAGTGTGCGGTCCCGGTCAGCTTAATGCCTGTCTGGTCCCTGTGACGGCAGGTGTGCACGCAGCCCCGGGCCCGGGCCACGGCGCCTTGCGTGCTCATGTCCCAGCTTTGCCAGGCAGGGCCGGCTGGTCTCCCACAAGAAACTCCCGTCCCTTCGAGAGGTGAAGCCGTGAACTCTTTGGCTTCAGAGGTTGCTGGGTGCAGAATTCCCAGGGGAACGCTTCGTGCCTGGGGCCCACCCCGTGCATCGCGGGCTTGGGAAGGGGGTGGCTTTCAGAGGGCTCAGGATTGGCCCAGCTGGGCCTGGCGTGTCCCTGACTATAACAAATTAGAGGCAGATTCAGGTGGCCAGCGGCCAGAGCTGGGGCCTGCCCATCACACCCCCGCCACAGCGTGGCCATCCTGCTAGGAAGAGGCAGTTGTCTCGATTTATACGGAGTCGACATCAGCCTGGGCCCGGTCACGTCCACTGTCACCAGCTGACGGTGAGGGGCCAGCCCAGGCCGGGCTGCCAGGGTGCTCCTCTGGGGACGAGCTCAGGAGGTGGTTCCGTCGGCTCCGGGTCCGAGAAAGTAACGGGACTTTGGGGCGCGGTCCGGTGGGGTGGCCGGGATGGGCTCCTGGATGGAGCCCGTGAGCCGGCTGCAGAGTGCAGGGCGAGCCTCGGGTGGCGGCCAGGGCGCGCTGCGGTCAGCCGGCGTGTCCTCACTGGGCAGGGCCGTGCACGCCAGCCCCACAGGGAGAAGGCAAAGGCCAAGGGTGGACGACGGCTGACCTCGTAGGGCCTGGGTGGGGTCTGCTGCAGGTCGGCCTCGCCATCGGAGCCCCGTCAGCAAACCGAGCTCCGGGTCTACGGCGGGTCCCACAAGGTCCGTGCTGAAGCTCGCTCTCAGGCGTGACAATGGTGCCTGTCGTCCTTTCTCTCCCAACGATCTCTTCTCCCCCATTTGGGGAGAGGGTAGTGCCTACCTGGGGGCAGCATTGAGTTATCAGAGGACAAATAGCTTTTGACCTATGACCCCGAGATGATTGCCAGATGGGCTATACCAGTGGGGGGTGGGGAGCAGGAGAAGGTGCAGACTGGGGGGCTCACTCTCCCTCCGGGCGACCCCTCACTAGCTGCCCCATCCCAGCCCCGCCTGGCACCAGTGTCCCAGGAGGGTGTTGAAGATGATGGGTGACCAGGTGTGAGGTGATTTGCACACTTTCTTCTTTTCTTCCTGAAGCCCAGAGAGTTAGGGATGAGCTGGGGGCCGGGGCGCCCGGAGCAGGGGAACCCGGCCAGGACGCAGAGTCTGACCAGTGAACCTAATTAAACGTGTTCTCAGGCAAAGCCTCAGAGCTGAAGGAATCGCACCTGTGCGCACAGGTGGAGCTCTTGGTTTTCAAAGTAGGTGCCCTTTTAATAAAACATGTGATTGAAGTAATTGCAGATTCACGGGCCGCTGTGCAGTGATGCACAGATGCTAAATAAATAACCATTTGCAGCACTGCAGACTCACAGCAGGGTGTTGACAAGGATACAATGGAGGATGTAGATACAATGTACCCTCCTCAGAAGGGGCTTTAACTTGCCTGAAGTACCTACCACCAGGGGCAGGATGCAGAGCTACCCAGCCCTTAAGGTGCCGCAGCTGGTCCTCCTGTGACCTCTGACCCCCTGCTTCCTGCCCCAAAACCTCTCTTCTGCTGAAGAGCATCCGTGCGGACCTCGTGTCACTGCGAATACAAAGCCGCCTCCTCTAGCCAGGGAAGCCTCCCCCTCCTGCTCAGCCCCCACTGTCTCCTGGAGGGACCTCGTAAAGGTGGCCAGGAGCTTCGGTGAGGCCAAGCTGGTGGGCGAGCCAGCTCCTCCCCACTCGGCTCCTGGTTGGGGGGACCCGCAGATGCCAGCAGGTCTCTGGGCCATGGCACAAAGGATGGGGACTTGGGGACTTGGGGACCTGGGGGGCGGTGTCTGCTGAGACAGTGCAGTCTCTTGTGCTGGGCAGACGGGGTGTCCAGAGGCAGGAGCCTCCCATAGCCAAGTAGGGGTGGTCTGGTGGGGGGACAGTGAGCCCAAGGAGGAGGGCGAGAGCCAGCACCGGGGGAGGGGCAGCTGGCCCCACGGAGGGGGCACGCGGCTAGGGCCAGTCTACCATAGTTCCTCCACGGGGTGTCCGCAGTGTGAGGACATGGCAGCTGGCACTGGGGTGACCCTGTGGGATGCTCTTAGCGTGTTGTGTATGTGTGTGTGGGGGGGCAGCTGAGCCCTGCCCTGCTGCCTCCTGCTGGAAGGAGGAAGGGATGAGACCCCCTTGTTTGGGGGTCTCCAGGTGGAGGACGGGGAGTTCTCAGCACGAAGACCCCTTCGTGGAGGCAGGGGTGGGGGCGGCCGAGGTCACCTTGGATGTGCCTTCAGGACCCCATCACCTCTGCTCACACACTCTTCACAGACCCCCACACTCACACGCGTGCTCATACTTACACACTCATTCTAGAACTCTCACACTCACACCCCCCCCCCCGTGGGGCAGGAAGTGTGAGTGGTTGCGCTGACACCCCACCGCACAGTAAGGGGGAACCGGAGCAAGCGCAGGTTGAGTGGGAGGAACCCCCCTCCCCGCTGCCCCGCGAGGGTCGAGGCTTGGGTCTGCCCAGTTCCCCAGGAGTGAGGGGGAGCTGGGGCTTCAGGGGAGGGGCCGGTGGTCTTGACGTGCGGAGTCATCGCCCACCTGCGACGCTGCTTACTCAGCCGCCAGCCTCGTGGGGACAGCGCGGAGGAGACCCTCCGCACCGGCTAGTGGAGCGCATCACCCTAATTTGGGGTCTCCCCCGACCCTCCAGACCCTGCCGTGTAGGTGGGGCCCTCTGGGAGATGGTGGGTGGCTTCCGCTCAGGGGGGAGGAGGCGGACGGCTCCCGCTGCGAGGGGAAGACGCCCAGCCCTCCGCTAAGGGGGCAGGGTGACGGCCGAGGACACGGTGGCTCAAGCCGGCCGGGTTTCTCCACCTCTTTGACCTGGTTTATGAGACCCAGGGGCCGCCGCTCACACGCTCGGCGGTGTCAGACCCGCCTCCACAGCGCGCGTGGGCGCGGAGCTCGCCAGGGCCCGGCCGGGGCGCGGCCGGGGTGCAGCTGGGACCCGACACCCGCCGCTGCGGGTGGCGGGGCCGCGTGCAGGGATCGCTCCGCGGCCCGCGGGCTCCCAGGCCGTCTCCGCCTCCACCCATCGCCTCCTCCTGTCGCAGCCTGCACCCCTCCTGGCCCCTCGCCGCCCTGCCTTTATTATCTTGGGAGATCTCCCGAAAGGATCTCTAGGTGTGATGGCCTCGGTCATGAGCCCCTGGCTTGAAACCGCGACGAAGCCCAAATGCAGGCCCCGGGGTCCCCTGACCGGTGAACCACACTCGGGGGCACAGCCTGTTTCCGGTCATGCCAGGCTCCGGCCCTCGGCTGTGCGCCCCGACCTGGGAGACAGCGCCCTGCAAACGCGCGCGGGCGGCGCAGGGCCCGGGGCGCGGGCAGAGGGGCGGCCGCGTCCAGGCAGGAGCGGGGCCGAGCGAGGGCGGCCTCCGCGTCCGGCTCCTCCGGGGCCCTGCGCGGCCGGACGGTCTGCGCTTGGCCGGGACCCGGCTCCGGCGGCCTCCCAGCGGCCCTCCCCTTCCTCGAGGGCCTCGGGGCTCTGGCTGCACCCCATTTTCTCTATATGTTTTCTGCGCGGCGATTGGGCCTCCTGTCACCCATCTCCGAAAGGAGAGGGCTCTGCCCCCAGCAGTGGGACCGTGGCCGGGTTTCTGGGCGCTCCGGGCAGTCGACCCCCGCGCCCGCGCGGGCGGGGGGCGCGGGGCACCGAGCAGGCAGCGCCGCCCGCCTCTCCCGCGCTGTTTGCTCGGCCAGTAGATTAAACATGCCCTTAAGTGTTGATTTTCCTCCAGTGGGTGAGGCGTTTGGCGAAGTAGAATTCAAACAGAAAAAAAAAAAAAAAAATCCACAAAACAAAAAAGAGCCCCGAGGTGCGCATGCGCGGATGCGGATCTGCCCGCACAGGGAGCTGCGGTCTGACGGTCCCCAAGGCGGAGGCCTCACCCCCACGGGGCGTAAGGACGGGCGGGAGCGGCCCTGGGGCTTCCAACCCCCTTTTGTTTGCGAGCCCCTCGCAGTTCCCAGTTCCAGTAACGAGGGGGCATCTTAATTACGCCCCTTGTAATTTACCTTCGGGCGGCGCACGGTGGCGGGAGGGCTCGTGGGGTGTTCTTTCAAACCTAAACAGCTCTGGTCCTTAGGGTGGAGGGGGTGGCGCTTTTGAAAGGGTCCTGCCAGTCAATTAAAAAGGAACCGTTGGCCACTCAAAACATAATAATTACTTCAGTGAATGCTGCTAAATTAAATAAGTGTTATCCCCATGATTTTTTTTTTTTTTTTTTTGCATCAAGACTTGGTTTCTTTTGAAAGAAAACATTTTGTTACTTCTCGAGCAGATCTGTTTACCACCAGCGTGAGGAACCCAAAGTCATTTTTCTTGTACTTAAAAGTTCCTGTCTCCGTGGAGACTTTTGTTCACCAGCCAGTCAGGCAGGCAGAGGGGAGGGGCCGCCGCAGAGGGCCAGAGTGACCGCAGCCGCCGGGTCACTTTCACAGGTTTTCAAACCAGCGCACAAGGAGGGACTTGGGCGGAAGCATCTGGAGCAGAGGTCAGTGGCCTGAGCCAGAGCCGCGTCCCCCCTTCTGCCGTTCTTCACCCTTCTTTGCCTGTTTAAATAATGATGAGATTCACATACATAAAAAATTTAGGCCTTTTAAAGTGAGCAATTCAGTGACACTTAGCACATTCACGATGTTGTGCAACCACCACCTCGGACTGGTTCCAGGACACTTTCTTCCCAGGAGGAGACCCCACACCCGCCACCGGGTCCCTCCCTCGCCCCGCCCCCAGGCCCCGCCCCGCCCCCAGGCCCCGCCCCCAGCAACCACCACTATGAATTGCATCCAGTCCCTCAGGCTTCGCCTGGTCTGGACATTCCACTTAAATGGCGTCATGCAGGGCTGCTCTGTCTGCTGCCCTCATTCAGCTGCTCCCAGGCAAAGCCACGTGGCAGCGAGTACCCTCTTCCTGGCTGAATAATACTCCACTGTGCTAGAGACCACGTGCGTCCATCCTCCACCTGCTGATGACACCTGGCTATCCCAGCTTTGAGGGGTCGTAGATAAAGTGCTGTGAACATTCATCTGTCTTTTCAATTCTTTGAGTCAACTGTGTGATTCACCCCTTGCTGTCCCCAGCTCACTTTTTACCACCTCCTTTAGGCCTAAGGCCACCCCCTGGTGGATGTCCAGGTGTCACCATCTTGGCACCAACTGTCCCTCAGGACACCCCAAAGAGAGGCCACCCTAGACAAGACACTCCTGGGACCCTCTGCCTTCTGCAGCCCCACGAGTCCCACACTCATGGCCTCAGCAGCCTGTGTCCTGGCATGAGGTCATCCGGAGATTTCAGGAACCTTTCCCAGGGCCCAGAGTGGCCCAGGAGTCCGGGCCAGTTCCATAGGAACCCAGATTCCGAGTCCTCCCGAGAACCTGGGCTGTGTCCCTGTCCCTGATTTCCAAGGCTGCAGGCAGAAGCCCGATGGATGGTTCTGGAACGTGTATGTCACCACCAGCCCCACGCTGGGTGCCCGTGTGACAGCTTCCCCCGCTGTCCCCAACCTTGTGGAGTGTGGGCAGCTCCGTTCCTCGCCCTCCTAAAGCAGAACGGGCAAACAGGGCCTCGGGTCTCTGTGTGGGGCCGCGGGAGGGCATGGGAGGGCGCTGGACTGCGGGTCCAGCGCTGGTTCCTGAAGGAGCTAGCGGGTGCCCTTCCTGGGCGCCTCTCACAAGGGCTGCTAGGCCCGGGACCGGCAGAGGCGACGTCCCCTGGGCAGCGGCGGTGGCCAGGCCACTTCCGGGCCTCTTGTGGCCCCCGGTTCCTATTGGGTCCCAGATCCAGGTGGTCCCTGAGCCTCACGCTGAGCCTGACACTGTGTTGTCTCCTTCAGGTGACGGCGACATTGTAAATAATATGTACGAGCCGGATCCGGACCTGCTGGCTGGCGAGAGCGCCGAGGACGAGACCGAGGACAGCATCATGTCCCCCATCCCCATGGGGCCAGCGTCCCCCTTCCCCACCAGCGAGGACTTCACCCCCAAGGAGGGCTCGCCCTACGAGGCGCCCGTCTACATTCCCGAGGACATTCCAATCCCACCGGACTTCGAGCTGCGGGAGTCCTCCGTCCCGGGCGCCGGCCTGGGGGTCTGGGCTAAGAGGAGGATGGAGCCCGGGGAGCGGTTCGGCCCCTACATGGTGGCGCCCCGGGCCACGCTGAAGGAGGCGGACTTCGGATGGGAGGTGAGCATTCCGGCGTTAGCGTGATGGATCGCGCTGTCGGTCCGTGTCCCTTCTATTTATAAAGCCGGCTGAGCAGCCACTGCCCCGGGCGAGAGGCTGGGTGGGTCGGAGAGAGCGTCCGAATGTCACATTTCCCAGGCTTATTTTGTCCTGCAGCGGCATGACGCCACACAGAAAGCATGGGAGGTCCTCGCGGACGCCCGTCGGCCCCGTGGGCTGTGCCCGCTCTCTTCCCGGAAATGTGTCTTTAATGAGCTCACGTCTTACAACGCCCGGCTTCCCGTCTGGCTCGTGCGGGCCGAGGCCGCGGGCTTGGCGGGGCCTGTGCTCGGGGTGGGGGTGGGGGCCTCTCCGGCGCAGGGGGCCTGACTCCCGGTGAGCGGCGTGGGGCAGCTCGGCTCGTGAGCGAGCCTGGCGACCACGCTGCCCCCGGCGCCCCATGCACGTCAGCTCCCTCCGAGGGGACCCCACTCAGGTTAGCGGGCACAGCTCGCCTGCCAGCGGCGTCTGCGGGAGGGTTCCGCAGTGACATGGAGCCCGTGTGTGCTCAGAAGGGCAGAAGCACGTTAGGTGAGGGGCGCCGACGTCCCCAAAGGTGTCCCTCCTCGGAGGTGTCCTGCCCAGGCCACCGGAGCCCAGTCTGGGGGCTTTCAAGGGGGTCTCGTGGGGGCCGCAAGCCCTATGGAAGCACCCCCGGGGGGCCTGGGCGGGGAATGCAGGAGCAGACCCGATGACAGCTGGGCTGGCGTCTGCTCAGGGAAGACGACCCCGTGACGGCGACCGGGGCAGTGACGGTCAGGAGCCCCCCCTCCCAGCCTCTCCCTGGCTTCCGGAAGGTTCCGGAGCTGCGCCGTCCTCCAGTGCCGTGCGCGGGTCTGCGCCTGCGCTCCCACGAGGTGTGCCGCGGCTCCTAAACCTTGCGCTTCGTAAACCTTGCGCTTCGTGCCTGAACCGCCCCCGGAGACGCGGGATGTGCACGTGCCTGTCCCCGACGCTTCCACGCTCCGGGCCCTCCGGCACTGAGACCCCGTGACAGTCTAGCGGAGGCTGGACGTGGCGCTGCCGGAGCCGGTGGGTGGGGGCTGCCCGCAGCCCGGCAGCCCGGGGGGACGGGTGGGTGCGCCCTGGGCGCCGGGAGCCCCCGCCTCGCCAGCAGGCAGGTGGAGTGTGGTCCGCGGGAGCACGTGGGGTGTGCACACCGGGGACGCAGACGCGCCCCACCCCAGCGCCAGCCCCACAGAAGGCCTCGCTGGGACGTGGGTTGACCAGGTGGACGAGAGATCGAGCGCTCCGGAATCCACCGCGACCCAGCGCGGCCGCGGCCACGGCTGCGGGGTGTGAGCCGGGCGCGTCTCTGCTGGCGTGAGGGGGCAGACTCGTGTGTGCCACCCGAGGTCACGGTCACCTTCAGAACAGACCTGCCAGGGGCCCGGGAGCGAGGGAGTCTGGGATCACTCCCTCCTGGCGGCTCACTGAGCAGCCTGTCGTGGACTTTAGGGACGACCCTCCTGGGGCCAAGGAGAGCGTTTTCAAACGGCGTGACGGGGAACGTGTTCGGCTGTGAGACGGCTTTGCAGACACGTCCGTCCGTCGCTCCCTGCCTGGCCATTCGGGAGAGGAATTTAAGGGTGTTTGTCCGACGCACTCAGAAAGGTCCAGACTATTTAGTTAGCAGGTGGCTTTTCCACGTTGGAGGGTAAACCAGCCTAATGGGCGACCTTGAGGCGACTTTGGTCTTGTCTGCTCTGATAGGGGTTTCTGTTTGCTCACTTTTGAAGAAATGGCGCACAGCGTGGCCGCTCGCTCGGTGCCAGGCCCCGGACGGGCCGCGGCTCCTGTCTGCCGGAGCCTGTTGACTCTGCGCTGGCATGTGCCCCGCGGACGTGAGGGGACTGTCCTGCACGGCGTGCCACCCACCTCGGCCGCGGGCCGTGCCCCACGGGTGTGACCCGGCAGCCGCCTCCCAGCCGCGCACGCCTCCCTGCGGCGTCCTGAAACAACGCTGCCGTCGGGCCACCTCTCTCCGCCGTTCAGGCACCGACGACCCGCTTCACAGTCTGTCTTTAGGCTCCGTGGCCTCCAGGAAGTGGGTTGGGACAGTTGTTCGCGTCATCATTGTGACGCAATGTCCGTGGCGAGATTGTACAGGAAGCCACCGGCTCCCCAGGGAAGTGGGGAGAGGAGGTACCGGCGTCCCAAAACCCCGGGGCGAACCCAGGTTCAAGCGGCTGCTCCAGACCCCACGGGTGCCATCTCCCTCGTAAGCGGCCTTCCTGGGATTCCCACGTGTTCCCTGAAAGATGGTGCCGTTCGCTTTGTTTTTGCTCCTTCCAGGCGGCTCGGGAGGCAGAAGGGACCCACGGGTGTCCCTCCTCCGTCGGGCGTCGTCCTGCCCGGGCCCCGCCTGCAAACAGGCCCCAGGTCAGAGTCGAAACCCAGGCTCTAGGGCCCGGGTCCTCCTGTGGCTCCAGACAGGAGCAGGGCCTCCAGGGAGTCCCCGAGTCACAAACGCAGATTAGGTGGCCCGGGCACGCCACCGGTCCCTTCCTGCTCCGCAAAGACGCCCTTCCTGGGCCCGCGCTGAGCCCGGCTCAAAGCGGGCAGCGAGATGAGAGAAATAACTGGACCGATGTTCGCGTGGGCGCCACGTTGTCACCGGAGGCCGGGGCCGACGGGACGTCCCAGGGACAACACACGAATGCGATAAGCTGACGACGGTCCCGCATTCCATGTGTGCAGTCGTTCACTCTCGTGCTGGTAATGAAGTTTCATAAATCAGCGTAATTTGATTTTAATGCAATTTACATGGTATTCATTTACCGAAAGAAAACAAGTAATAACGTTTCAGCAATGATGACAAAAGAAATCCATGGAGGGCCTGGTCTCATTTCGGATCCCTGGGGGCTGGGCCGAGCTCGGAGCATGGTTCCTCCTGTGGCCTGGGGCTGGGACCCCCTGTGGACACGGGAAGGCATCCTTCGGAGGCCTGGTTTAAAATCAAGTTCACGTAGAGTCTTCTTGCGGTTGTTTTGGGTCACTGTAGAGCAGATTCGGTACCCTGAGGACAGGATTCCCGCTCCAGACATTCCACTGAAATCAGAGCGAATGGCCCCGTTGCCTTGTGTCCTTCTGTGACCGAGTCACTTCCTGGCCGATGCACCGTTTCGGGGTCACTCACTCCCCTGGCAAAAGTGGCCCTGTCTCCTAGTAGGGCCAACACGGATGACTTCGACCGACCTTCAGGTTCGAGGTGCTAGCGGTCTGCCTCAGCCAGCGGGAGTGTGGGGGTGGCCGAGAGCTGAGCCCTCCTCCCACCGTCCGCCCACCGGATGCTCCTTCCTCCCCATGCCCGCGTCAGGAGCACTCAGTGACTAAGCCCCCCTTCTCCTGGGTGTTTTGGGGCACACCAGGAGGTGGTTCCTGTCATTTTGGAAAAAAAACGCACCTTGCGTCAGAAGTGTCTCCCCGTGAGCCTGACTTGGCCTGCCACATCTGTGGGGACAGATGGGAGCTGGTGTGAGTGGAGACGGCCCCTGGGCTCCGTCTCAGGGAGGCGGTGTGCCCCCGGCCCCCCTCCACCCAGATGGGCGGCCTGCTGGCGGCCGCAGCCACCACTCACCCTGCCTGGAATAAATCACCCTGTGATTGCATTTTATTGCCCTGGGGTCTGAAAAATACAATGATTTTGATCATTTGTTGAGTAAATCATGACATTTATCATCGTGCTATTTATTTGGCTAATTAAGAGATGCCTGCGAGTGACAGCCCCGAGGGTGACGGGCCGTGGGACCAGGTGCCTGGGAAATGCCATGCGCCCCGCCAGCAGCTACGGCGCCCCCATGGGTGGCGCGCACCAGGCCGGCCCCTTGGGGGGGCCGCAGGCTGCCTTCCACACGGAGGGGGTGTGCTTGTGGTTGAGCGCCTGCCGCCCCCGAAAGCCGGCCGCGGTGGCTGGCCGGCCGTGCCTGCACACCCCCGTGGGCTGGTGCCTCTGCCCCGTGTCAGGGGCCGGTGGGAAATATTAACGCGAGTCGATGGGCTTTCAATTATCTGAACAATTTACTCAAGTGCGTTACCTCGTCCTCTCGGCTTTGGCTCTGAATATTAACACCCGCGTCCACTTGTTCAGTCGACGGACAGGCTGTGCTGGGGCCTGTGGGGAACAGCTGCCTGATTCTCCTGCGCTCCAACCATGTGGCCCCCAAGCCGGCTCCTCCGGGGTTCCAGGAGCCGCCGCCCCCACCCATGGACTGCAGGCGGCCAGGGCACCCAGAGTCACCAGGGTACAGGGTGTCACAGCCTTGCACTCTCAGATTCTGGGACGTTTCTGTACGTGGACGATTAAATTATCATCCGGGACGCCGGCCTTAAAGAAAGGCCCGGGCCGGAGAGCGAGCTCTGTGTGTGCTCGCTCCCCCTCACGTGTCTTTAGAAAAGCAACGTGTTCTTCTCCTCGGCAGGGGCGAGTATCCTTAGAATGGGACAGGTTCGGAGGCCTCTTTTTGGTCCAGAGTGGCAGGCCGACGACGCGGCCCGTAGGGGTCTGGTCCCCGCGGCAACGCTGTGTCCACTGCGGCAGGAATTCAGATGCCATCTCCAGGACAGATGCAGCAGAGAGCTCTCCGGGGCGCTGTGACAGACACACTTAAGTGCAGGGCTGGGGCCGGCGTCTCATAGGACCCAGAAAGCACCTGGCCCCCCAGGGCTGAGATTCAAGCTGTGGCAGGGATGAGGTGGGGTGCAGATCCACTCAGGGTTCCTGGGATGCGGCCGGCCCCTGTACCCCTGTACCCTCGCGGCCGTGGCCGGGCATGGCGGGGAGTCACGAGGCATCCTAGTGCTTCTGTCCTATGGCCCCCAGTCTGGGGCTTCCCTTCCGACCTCGGGTTCGCGGTCTCCGTGGGGTACGGGCCTCCTCGTCTGTCGTCTCCTCCTTACCGTGGCGACTCTGCCGGCCGAGGGCTCTGCCCGACACTGCCCCTCCCCACCCGGGGTCACATTTGAGGCCTAGAAGCATTGCCAGGTTTTTGTTTTGTATTGCTTTGCTTTGTTTTGTTTTGTTTTCCCTGGGATAATTTTCTGAATGAGTTTGGAGGCAAAACCGACATTTGGGAAGCGTTGAAATTGTGTCCACGCCGGCGAGGGAACGGCACACTTGCACACATACATCGGGGCCACCTTCGCGGCCGCAGGGCGGGAAAAGGGCCTGGGGGACGTGCCGTCCTGCGGGATGACGGCCAGGTGTGCATGCGCAGAGGGTCGCGTGGCGTCGGCACCGGGGCCACCTGCCTCTGTGGGGTCCGTGCACGGGCAGTGGGGAGCCTCATCGCGAACTCCCACCCGGCCCCCCCGCCCCGAGCTTCGCGGCGTCGGGTCCAGACGTTTTTAGCCCAAGAATGCCATGAAATCCTGCACTATCTTAGGCCCAGCTCCGCGGCACGGGTATATAAGGAATTTCAGAAAAAAGGAGAGAGAATGACTAAGAATACCTCCGGAGAGCCTCCTTCGCTTCCTTAAGGGGTAATAACTCAGCTGCAGTCCAGCAGAGGGGCCCTTCTTTAAATAGAGCATCTGATTCACAAGCGAAAAAGGAAATAAATGTTTTCTTTTCATATTCTAGAGACGTCCATGAATACCAACTTCTTAAATGGTATTTTATCCTCTGTCTCTCTCTCTGTCTCTCACACACACACGCACACACACGCACACACACACCAGTGACAACCTAAGCATAGCATACTAGACCGGGGTGCTTGTGAACCAGAGATGTGCGAAGTGGCATCAAGTGGTCAGAAGTAAGACTTGCCAGGGGGTGGGGACAGGAGGACGCGATGGCTGCTCCCCAGGGTGGCAGCTCAGCTTTTCCCTGGGGCCCGAGGTGAGGGGAGCACTCAGCCCTTCCTGGGGGCCCCCCGAAGGCTGCCAGTGAGAAAGGGGCACTCTCCTCTCCTTCCCTTCCTCTCTCCTTCCTTTCTCTCTTTTTTTCCCAAGAAAAGTATGGGTTACACACTCAAGGAAAGTAACAAAGGCAGCCGGCATGGGTGCCGGGCAGGGCCTGGCAGCCGGCATGGCTGCCGGGCAGGGCCTGGCAGCCGGCATGGGTGCTGGGCAGGGCCTGGCAGCACGTGGGTGCCCGTGAGTGCAGGGCATGGCCCGCGTGGGGCGCGTTCCACCCGAGGGCCTCGTCACTCGGCCGTGAGCGGTCCCATGGCCGGGCCCGTGGACTGCAGCGGGGCCTGGCAGCTCATTAGCGCTGGCCGGAGGACGGCCCTGCCATTTGTAACGCGGGTTCTCCGGACCCCAGAGAGAGCCGTCAGGGCTTGCAGCGGTCCCAGGGCAGCGGGGCCTGGCAGGGGCTGAGACGCATTCAGGCAGGAGCCACGTGGGTCCCAGCCTGCGAGGACAGAGTCAGGACCCCCCCACACACCCCCAGTCTAAGAGGGACTCTTCCCACCCTGGCTTCGGTCCATGGCGTTAACCCCAGGGCACCTTCAAAATGCAGATTCAGGCCCCACCTCACCCACTGGGTGCGGACTCCTGGGGTGCCCAGGAATCTGCATTCTAACTAGCAATGGAGCCGTGGGTGCTGCGGGGGCTCCACTCGGTGCCAGGCCTGAGGAAGGGGCTCGCCTTGGCCCTCGGCCCCCAGGCTCCCTCTCTCCCTGCCCCTGGGAGCCCAGAGAGGCATTTCCCGTAGGTGTGACAACAGGTAGCAACAGAGCCTTTCTTAACAGGCCTCCTCAGGGCCAGGCGGAGAGAGCCGGAAGGAGGGGTAGGGAAGGGGGGCTGGGGGTGCCAGGAGCAGCCCGGCCACCCCGCTGTCCAGAGTCCTGGGCAGCAGGCTGGTTGGGCAAGGGGCTCCCGAGGGCTGTCACCCCCCCACACCCCACGTAGCTGGTGCTCAGCACTGCTGTCCCCAGGTGGGTGGCCCGGCCCCTGCAGACAGAGCAGCCATGCGACGCCCTTCCGAGGGCACAGCGGTGACGGCCAAAGTGGGGGTCCCGGGCACGGCTGCCTCACGCCTGGGACCGTTCTGCGCATGGCTGTGCAGCCCCAGGGTGGGGGTCACGTGGGCCCACGCGGCAGGGGGCACGGGGGGAGGGACCAGGCCCGGGACCTCCAGGCGGCACCCTCCTGCCACGCACTTTGTGAGGCGCTTGCTGAGTGCAGGCCACGGCCGGCCCCACAGAGCAGCCCCCGGCCGCGGGCACCCCGTCCTCGTCTCCTCCAGGGTGGCGGGGTGGGGGGCACAGACGCATCCTCGGCCGCCTCGGCCTGCACCCCCACTGCCGTCTGAACGAGGCTGGCTCTCGGGTTTGGCCAGTGCTGTCACCGGCTGGCCCCCTCTGCACTGACCACGTCTTCCCGGGGGACCCACGGCCAAGACTCAGGCATCGGCAGTGTCGGCCACTTACGCGGGAACATGTCTATTTCTAGGGCCTCCCCCGCGCCGGGCCTCACCAGGGCAGACTGGGCAGGAGGGCGGCCCGTCTGAGGCTGGCAGCTACTGGCCAGGCGGCTCCCTGGGGATCCCCAGCACAGCCCTGGGCTCCCCCCGCCGGTGCAGACGAGAGCCCCGGGGACGGCGAGCCATAGAAGGTCTCCCTGGGTCATGGGACTAGAGCCCGACCCTCTCAGCCGGGCCTTGCCTGCTTATCACGGCTTCTCTCAAGGTGGGAATTTTTGAGGGCCGGTCGCTCCCGCGATAGGAATGCGTTCTCAGTGTGTCACAGGCCACTTCGGCCTCCGCCAAAAACCAGGGACACACAGGCGCTCCAAGGCCCGCGGGGGTGCCGCGGCCGCCCCCTTGCTGGGCTTCGGGCCTGCCCTCCGGTTGCCGAGGGTGTGGGTTGGCACTGGCCCCTGCTGGGCCAGCCCGGGGGGGAGGGGCCAGCGTCCTCCCGCGTCCCTGGGGGTGTGTCCCCCGTACCCCCACTCCGCTTTTTCATGTTGTTTAGAATGCAGTGAGTGAAATGACCCAAAAGTGACTTTCGATCGGCTGACAGGAGGCACCTTGGTGCGCCTGGCGGAGTGTCCTCCTCCCAAAGGGAAGACGTGGGACGAGGGTGGCCTCGAGTGGTCCTCGCGGAAGCCGGAGCCCCAGGCCCCGCTCGGCCGTGTGCCCGGCCTGTGGGCAGGGTGCCACCCGGCCTGGCCACCTGTGCCACATGCGATTCCGTTTCCCGGGGGGTTGGCGCCAGCCTCCCACGCAGCACCCAGGATGGTCGTGGGCCCCGTCTTGTCCTCTGTCCCAGCCACGCGCCCGCCCGCCAGCCAGGGCTGGGCTGACCAGGGCTCGCGGCCTGAGCGGTGGCCACGGGGACCCCCTGTCTGGCTCTCAGACCGTGTTCCTGGCTCCTGGGCTAGAGCCCAGTTGAATGGCACATCCCGCTGCGTCGTCCTGTCCAGTCACGTTTGAGACGCCGCCGTCCACGCCTTCCGCGTTTAGGTCTCCGCAGCCCGTCCTGGCTGGTCGGCACGGCTGCCCGGCAGAGCTCAGGTTTCTGCCGTGCAGGCCCCAGGCCTTGTCTGTCCCTGCAGCCGAGGCGACCCCTCACCCAGAGCAGAGTCACGAGGACCTTGCACAAGGAGAGGCGCCTTGTTCTCCTCTGGACTAATTTATCGGCCTCCCTCTCAGCCCGACACTCAGCGGGGCCCGAACAGCGCTGCTGGGAGTGGGGGCGGCGGGGGATTAGGGGGCCTGGCTGTGTCCATGGAACCCGGGGGTCCACGGGGCGCAGGCTGGGAATGGCCAGGGGATGTGAGAGGACCCGCCCGGAAGACGCAGCCAGGCCAGAGGACAGGGCTGAGCGAGGCCGAGCCCGGGGGAGGCAGCCAGTACCCCTCTCCTGGCCTCCTTCAGGGCCCAGATATACCTGGGGTGCAAAGGGCGAGCCAGACGGGAATCAGGATAAGAAACCGGCCTGGAGGTCTCCAGGACGGCCACTTGCCTTGTATCCCGCAGACCCCCGGCCACCTTCGTCCTCCTCTCCGGCCTCGGCCCAGCACGAGGGTCACCGGGCAGCGGGCAGGGAGGAGAGGCCGCCCCGGCCAGACCTCACCCACGTCAACGCAGGTAGCACTTGGAGGCTGAGGAGTGTCCCGAGAGTGCATTTCTAGAAGGTTCCAGTTACTCCGGCCACTGGAGCTTCGTTTACACCGTGACGGAGCACTGGGTGCTCGGAGTGTGTGATGGCCCCAGCCCAGGGGCCACCTCTTGTGGCCGGGTGAACCCGCTGAGCCGCAGGGCGCTCCGGGTGAGCCGAGGTCATGTGCCCGCCGGTTGGTACCGCGGTGGAGGTCTCCCCCGCCAGATCCCCACCGCCCCTGCCCCCCACTGGCCTCCGGGGTTCTGACGAAAGCCTTCAAGCTTCATCTGTGTAGTGCAAGAGCTACCGTGCTGATGAAAACTCTCTTTCCTTGTCTGTTGTCACTGAGCTGCCTTGAAAGCACACCTGGGGACAGGTGACATGCGGCACTGGCACCGGCAGGGGCGGGGGTGGGGCTCTGTGACGAGGAGTAGCCTGGGAGCGCAGGGGTGCAGCTCGGCCTGGGGCCCGGCCTGGCCGCCGCCCGCCTCGCTGCAGGGTCACGGTGCCGGCCGAGCGTGTGGCCGCCGGGCGTCTCAGGCCCTCCGGCTCACCCGTGAGCCTGGGGCCCTCGGGGCCGTGCCCGATGAAGGGTGGACCCTG
Organism: Eidolon dupreanum; assembly: GCA_028627145.1. Taxonomy (NCBI): domain Eukaryota; kingdom Metazoa; phylum Chordata; class Mammalia; order Chiroptera; family Pteropodidae; genus Eidolon; species Eidolon dupreanum. The sequence goes on from CM053502.1 coordinate 974,357, forward strand.
CCGGTCGTGTCGAGGCTTCCGATCGATAGCGAGGATGCGGACAGCCGCCCGGGACAGCCGGCCTCGCGGGCCCCGACGGTGGCAGAGCCTCGGCCTCCCGCCGTCTGCCCGCTGGCCCCCCTCCCCTGCTCCAGGGCACGGCGGGTCCCCACGCGGGGAGATGCCGGAAGACGCTGGGAGAACCCGGAAGGCTCGGGGGAGGCTGAGGAGGCCACCCCGCTGCTTCCCCGGCCGCGGGGTCCGGGCTGGGCTCCTGGAGCCTGGATCTGAGTGGCTGAATCCCAGGGGAGCGAGGGCCCACGCCTGGCGTCTGCACGTGGCGGTCAGGCCTGCGTCGGGCCCCGCCCGTGCCGAGCGCGTGAGGACCAGCCAGCCAGCAGACCCCGTCGCTCTGTGCCCTTAGCCATCAGATGGTTCTCTGAGGTTTTCAAGACGCAGTGCACAGGTTGTTCAGATGTGTGTGTCACAGACGTGGGTGGACATGGGGCGGCTCAGGCTCCTGAACGTGGCCGAGACCCCTGCAAGCCGTCGCCACCTCCAGACCTCAGTTTCCCCACTTGTTAAGCAAGAGGATTGAAGTGAATTGTCCCGAAGGCATCGCCCGCCTGGCCCGGCCCCAGGAGGCGGGGACACGGGGGGCACGGGCAGGCGGCTCGCTCCGTCGGGGCTGGACTCCTGGCGCGTCACCCGGCTCCTGGCCCGTGGTCTCCGCACGGCAGCCGTGTCCCCGGGGATGGGCCATCCCGTCTCTGACGTGTTCTCTGTCAGCGAGGTCACAAGACGAAGCAAAGCCAGCGCCCAGCGGCTCCGCGTCAGCCCCCCACCGCTGTCCCCGGTCCCTGGCCGACGCTCCGGGGAGCGTGTTCTCTGCGTTTCTGCAGAGGCTCCGCAGAAGGGGACGCCGCGGCCTTCGGTCCCCTCGCGGACTCCGTCCGGCCCCGCAGACACCGGGTTTAGGAAATGGGGAGGCCCTTCGAGGATGGGACGTTGCCTCCCACCAGCCCCGGCGAGTTCTCATCCGAAGGCGGTTTTCACGGAGACCAGCTCAGCCGCGAAGACCGGTGAAGAACGGGTAACGGAAGGTGCTGGACTCCAGCGCCCGCGGAGCCCACACACGGTGAACTGCAGCCCGGGGCACACGGGCGGGCGTGGCCTCCGCCCGCTCCCCCAGGGCCTCGCCACCTTGTCTCCAGGCAGGGAGAGCTGCTTTGGGGTAAACGATGACGTGCCAATGCTTCAGAGTGATGAGGTGGCCAGGAGCAGGACCACGTTGGTGACAGCCCCCAGGGAGCCCGCGGGGAGACGGACAGAGCCCCTCCCGCAGACCGGCCAGCCCCTCTCCAGGCCCCGATGCGGCGAGGGCTGGGACGGGCGCGTGGGCTGGCTGTGCGGGACTCCCGCTTTCTGCGACTGCAGCAGGAGCTGGAAGGGTGTGTGGACCCGCCTGTGCGAGGCCGTGAGGACCTGCGACTTCGCCGGGCCCACCCCGCGTCTGCTGAGCACGGGGGCGTCGGGGCGTGCTGCCCGGGGGGCCCTCGGGGTCCGCTCCAGAGGAAACGGTTAACAGTGGGCAGCGGCAGGAAGGGGCGGGGCGGGGCAGGAGGCCCAGCGGTCGGCTAATTGGGGAGCGGGGGCCTGGGGACGGCTGCGCCCAGACAATGTGCTGGGGCCGGGAGCTGGGAGGGCCCGGGGGATTGTGATGGAATTAGCTGAAGTCAGAACCCCCCTGAATGAGGCCAAGAGAAGAGGGGAAGTGAAGGCATAATGCGCCCGGCGAGGCCCCATTCACCGCCCCTGAAAAGGCCGGCTCCTGGGGGGAGGGGCCCAGCTCACTTTTGTTCGGCTGGGGGCGGGGCTGCTCTCCGAGGTACACTTACCTACAGCCAGTGACGGGGAGGGCGGGAAGTGGGCCGTTGACGATAATCCCCGGGCCAGCGGTGGGTGACAGCGGACACAATCGCCCGGCGCACATCAAGGGCTCCAAAGAGCTCCTTCCATGCTCCCCGCACGTTCCCCGGAGACCGCGGGCCGTGTCACCCCACTGACCGGAGCGGCAGGCCCGGGGGGCCTGGCCCCCCCGGCCCCCACCATCTCCTCATCCTCACTTACGAACTTACGTGGCTGATTGAGTATGCAAGAAATACTTCCTGATAGTTGAATTAGGGAATGATGTTATGGGGAGAAGCAATAAAAACATAAAATACAGCAATGGGCCCGCCAGAAACCCCACTAGACAAAAAAAAAAAACGGGCATGGGAATTACAGGTTACATAAAAGTAAATGCTTGACAAAGTGCTATGCTCAGTAAATATTTGTTGGATTCATACATTAATTAATTTTCCAGATGAGATTTTCCTAATCCATTTTTTAAAGAAAATAAGGATTAAGAGGGCAGTGGAATCCGACGATTAGGCCAGCCCGCTGGACATGAAAAGGAGCGTGGTGGGTGTGAGGTTCGGGAGGCTGGGCCCGCCTGGGGGGGCCGAGGACAGGTTTCCTGGCTGGCCGCCGCCCCCAGCAGGGGCCTAGTGGCGGCTGATCTGTCACCATGTGTGGCAGACTGGACCTCTGAATCAGGGCCCTGCCCAGCGGCCCCTGCCCGTGTGGGTCCGAGCGCCAAAGGGTCTCAGGGGGCCCCGACTCTGGGGCTCCCCAGAGTGCGGTAGCGAGGTGCACGGCCACCAGCCTGGCCAGCTCTGCCCCAGCCAGCTGCACAATGGCAGTGAGCCCTCCCCAGGGCCGACCCGAGTCAGGGATGGCCTACCCCCCCATTCTCTGTCACTCTGGCCCCAAGCGCCACTGTTGTCCCAGTTTTCTTAGCCGGGACCCTTGTCTGGGGTCACAGACCGGGGCAGGGAGGCCTTCGAGAGCCCACGGATCCACGCTGACTTGGCCTGGCCATCGCCGGCTCCCGTGAGGGCCCCACGGACAGGGAGGGGGTGCAAGTGTGCACAGCGCCCTGCGTGAGCACCCCGGGATGGAAGCGGGCTCTGCTGGCGCTGTGGCGGTTTCAGGGTGTCACCAGGGTGTGTGGCTCTGCCGCTGCCCTCTGGGGGCCGCCTGGCCTCCTATGCACGTGCTGTAGGTGCTCCCGCAGGGGGACGGCCTGCGAGGTGGCCTGGCCTGGGCCGGACATCGCAGTGCCTGAGAGGCGGTGGAGCTCCGTGCACTCTCCCCCCTCCGTCGCCTCTGGTTTGGCCGTGTGGGTTCGTGGAGACGCCGGGTGCATGCGTGCGTCCTGTGAGCGCCGGCCGTGATCCGGGACTGCGTCCTTGGGGGTGACGAGCCGCCTCTCGGGGCACCCGGGGGTCCCGCGGCGTGCCTGGCGTGACCTCCTGACATGCAGCCAACACAGCCCGCCTCCGAGCAGACAGGTCCTGGCCCCCGGGGGGCTCTGGGGGCCGTGGGTCGGACGCCTGGACGCTGGACGAAGTGGCAGGAGCACAGCTTGCTTTTTTCCGGGCCGTGAGTCCGGCCCCTGAGTGGCAGCAGGAGACGACGCCTGGGCAGGTGAGCAGGCTGGCGTTGGTGGCGCCTGGTCGGGTGGACGCCTTCCAAGGCCTCCAGAGACCGCGTGCGGGGCGACTTCGAGATGCGCCTCGGTCTCGCACATGCCCCAGGAGAGGGGCAGGAGGGAGCGCCCGTGCGTCCTCGGGGCGGCAGCCTGCAGCGGAGTCCCCACCCTGACCGGGCTCATGGAGGACATCCCGGCCGCCTGCTTGTCCTGTCTCCAGGAAGGACCAGAGGGAACGGGCCGGAGTCGGCGGCCGGGCCTCGAAGGGCGGCCGGGTGGCAGAGCCCTCCTCAGCGGATGGTCGCGCGGGGCTGGTGCACCAGCTCCGCCAGCTTGCAGTCTCCAGAAGAACTTTCCGGAAAGAGATCAAGGCCAGAGCTTCTCATCCCTTTTTTATGGCTCGGGAAGAAATTTGCAACTACGAAGTGCAAGGTGATTTAATGGATTCCACCACGCCGAGCGTCCCCACTGCACGAGCCACCCGCTGGGACCAGGCCCCTCGGCCACAGCCGGCGTGGCCGCCGCCGGGCCTGTGGCGTCCACTCGTGGCGGGCCGTGAGGCTTTGCCCCCGCCCCCCGGGGAGGCCAGTGCGTTTCCGCCTCCAGCTGGAAGAGGAAGCAGCCGCATCTGCAGTCCAGGCTGGGGCCCGGGCCCCGCAGTGGGCGAGCTGTTTTGGGGGGGTCTCCCTTAGATTGAGTTACAGTGTGTGGTGTGGGCGACCGGACTCCCCTTAGCCAGTCCCCTGGCCTTAGGGCAGGGTGGTCCCGAGACCCGTTTGCTCAGCCCTGGGTTTGGATCCTGGCTCTGCCACCTGTTTGCTTGGTGGTCGCGAAGAAGTTTCGTCACCGCACCGCGCCTCAGCGCGCCTGGGTGCGATGCGGCCCTGGCTGCTCGGGTACGAGAGGCTGACCAGGGCTGGGGGCTCTGCCCGGGGGTCTGCGATCGGACGGCAGGTCCCTACGGTTGGTGCGTGTGCAGGCCAAGGGGGGCCCACAGTCAGAGTCGGGGCGTCTGCCCTCAGGTGTCACCGCAGAGGGTAGCAGGAGGGCCACGGAGTGACGCCCATGAAGGCGTCTCGTGTCTCTGTCTCTGCCGACGTGGGGGCCGGGCTCCTCCGCTGCGGGCGCTGTCCTGGGCATCGATGGGTGTCGCGGCGTGCTCGGCTCTGCTCTGTGACGACTCGTGGTGTCTCCGGACATTGCCACGTGTCCCGGGTGGCAGAGCCCCTGGCTGAGCACACGGGACCCACGGAGAAGCCAGTGACCCCCTTCCAGCTTCTTCCTCTGGACCGGCTTCCTCTGGGCCCCTCAGACACCTTTGCCCTGTCACAATGAGGTGTCCCAGGGAAACTGCGTGGGCTGCAGCCCACCACGTGGCCAGCTGCCTGTCCTGCCCTGCCCTGCCGCATGCACCTCCCTCGTCCACCTCGGCGCCAGGAGAGGGCTCGTGCCGAGGGTCGGGCTCTGAGGGAGGAGCTGCAGGGGGTACCGTCGGTGGGCGCGGGGCCAGGCTGCGGGTCTCATCCACACGGCCCCCAGTCTGGGCATCGCCCCTTCTTTATTCAAAGGGTCTGGCCTGCAGACCCAGTCGGGGGCTCCCCAGTTTATCCTGAGGCCATGACGCGAGTGTCCAGGAGACCCCAGCAGAGACGTGGAGAGTCCCTAGCGCCACACTGTGTCCCTTCCCACCCTCCTCTACAGCCGTCCATCTGGCCCTGAAGGGGGACAAGCGCGTCATCCACCTGTGGGGCGGCCAGGCAGGTCCCAGGCCCTTGAGCAGAACCCTGGCCCCATTTAAGCCGGGGGCTGTGACAAGGCCAGGAGGTGTGGAGGCGGGCAGTGGCGCTCAGCTGACATGGCAGACGGCAGCTGCTCCCCCGGGGCGCCAGGCAGAGGCGGGAGGTCTTGGTGAGTGGGGAGGGGGCCTGGCGCACCCTTCCCGGGACTGGTTTTCCGCCCATGCAAACCGGCGTGACTTTTCTTGTTCAGCGTGAGTGTCTTTGTGTCCTGCTGAGGGCGGTGACCGATCCCACCGTCTGCCTGGGGCGGGCAGCGGCCGTGGGCTGGCTCTCGGGGCGTCCACGCTGACAGGGCACCTTGGAGAGATGGGTGAACTCGGCAGGGCTGGGGGTGACATCAGGTGACACTTGCACGTCTTGGTCAAAAATATGGGAAAGTTTCGGTTCCAGAGACAAGAAAAATTAATCACTGGTCTGCTAAGGGCTCCTTCCCGAGTTGAAGATAGGTCTGGGAGCGAGCCTTGGACTGGGGGTCGCCGGGCGTGGTCACACTGGCCAGTCACGGAAGTCGGGAGCTGTCCCCTTCCTGACAACAGAGAGTGCAGCTCCACCGTGGCCGTCCCCGGGTCCTGACGGGCTGTCCTGACGGGCTGTCCTGGCCACCACGCCTGCCCCGTTGTGACTGCAGACGGACCCGAGCCGGCTGGGCTGCCTTTCCCCGTGAGGCCTGTGAAGGTCACTGCCATGCACTGCTGACCTTGGAGAGCCAGGCCAGCAGCCGGAGCTGCGCACGGACGGCTTTGCTCGGAGCCTTGGTTCCCCACCTACGCGCCTCAGCGGACGGTCACAGCTGCACACGGAGGCGGAGCTCCCACGCAGAACGTTCTGGAACCCCAGGTCGGGAGCCCCTGTAAGCATCAATTTACCACAAATAGCGCACCTCTGCTTTGGGGGGTGCCTCGGGATCCACATCAGGAGCCTTGGGCCACCCCCACCCCAGCCATGCCCCCCGGCGGAGTTCCTGGCCAGGGGCGTGTCTCGGAGCCTCCTGCCTCCAGAATTTTCCAAACCGGCCCCACAAGAGGCTGATGTTCTGGAGAAGTCACAGCAGCCGGCCATCGGATCGCAGGCCCGTCCCTGAGCCGGCTTCTCACGTAACGTGGACACCACGCAGCACTTCCCGAGACGTTTTGCAAGAAGGCCTTCCGCGCTTCGAGGCCACTTTTCAGAAAATCGGGGACTATTAGGGGAACCTTACTTTGCACGTGACCCTGGCGCTCGCGCGTCGAATAAAATCCTGGCCCAGAAACGGTCCTGTGCACGCCGCGTCGTCCGCCCGCAGTGGGCTCGCCGTTGCGGGCTCGGGGGCCTGGCTTTCGCACGCGTCGGCCACGTCACCTCCCGGATGCGTCCAGGGCTGAGCCGCGGCGCTTAGGGATGTGACAGGCGGGGACGCCAAGGCCCAGGAAGGCCGTGCGTCCTGCAGGCTCAGGAGGGGCCCGGCCGGCGGATTCGCAGGCCGGAAAGGACGTGCTCCTGACCTCTGGATGTGTTTGTTTAGTCACTCGTTAGGCGTTCACTGTCGACCCATTAGGCGTGTATTTGCTTATTCACCCACTAACACGTGTTTGTTTATTCATTCTCAGGTGTGTATGTGTTTATCTGTTCACCTGATAGACATATATCTTATTTATTCCCTTAAGTATGTATTTATTTATTAACTAGACACATGCCTAATGCTTGTTCATTAGATGAATTTATCCGTTCCTTCACCAACATGCATTTGTTCACTCACTCCCTCCTTCCATCCCTCGAGATGGAGGGTTTGGAGCCCGTCCGCCGGACCCCAGCTGGTCACCTCTGGCCAGTAGGTCGCAGCTTTCCCCTTCTCAGCAGACCGGGGGGAGCAATGTGGGTGTCACTTCCTGGGAGTGCCATCCCCTCGAGCCGGAGCGAGCGAAGGACAGCCTTGACCGTGTGTCTCTCTGTGGGCCCACTGGAGGCCGGAAAGGCTGCTGCTGGCCACAGCGTGTACTAGGCGGCGGGCGTCACGGGCGGGCCCTGAGGAGAGGTGGGTCGGCGGGAAGCGAGTCCACGACTGGGTCGGGGCCTTGGTGGATTTGCACCTGGAAGACAAGTTAGGTTGGGCTCGGCCGGTCCTCCTGCTCCGTGGTTTGGGGGGCTTTGTCCCCAGGGGCCTGGCTTGGCCCTTGGTCTCCAGGGAGCAGTGCTGGCCACCTCCTCTGGCCACTCCACCCGCGTGGCCTGCCACTTAGGCACTTCAGCCACCAGCCAGCCGCGTCTTGACGGCACACGCGCAGCAGTGGGCCCGGGGTGCCCACCCGAACGCCCGCGAGCGAGCCTTAGAGGCGGCGGTGCGGCTAGGGCCGGGCGGGCGGCGAGGGTGTGCGCGCCCCTCCCCGCAGGACGCACCAAACGCGAAGGAGGAGACAATAAACAGTTTCCTACCTTGCCCTGATAATGGGCGAGTTCTTTAGATTGATTAATCGTCACGTTGCCTTTGGACGTCAGCTCGGGAGTGACAGTAACAAGCCTCCCGAGGGCTGCGCTAATTTGCACTGCATTCAGCATCCCGTGAAAACCCCTCAGAGCTGCGGAAGGGCCAAGCGGTGCTCGGCCCCATTCAACGGGGGGCGACTCGCTGGGAAACGGGCCAGTTTGCACAATGCCCAAAAGAGCAAATTGGCGGAAGCTTTGTTCTTCCTTTTTTCCCTGTCCCTTTCATGCGGCCTTGCACTAGTTAAGCTCCTCATTTGTCCCCGCTGGGGGCTCGGGGCTTGGGTCACCCTCCGGGCTGCCTTTTCAGGTGATCTCGACGCCCCCCTGGCCCCGTCCCCGAGGGGAGGGTGGGGGCGGGCGGCCTGAGGTGGGGCCACGGCAGCCACTCTGGGAGTCCGGGCTGGGGTGGGGGCGCAGGGCTGGGCCCTGCTGGCGGACACCGGAGGCCACCTGATGCTCACCCTCCCCCCACCCGCACGTCCAGGGTCTTGGGAGCCGGAGTGAAGGCTCCAGCCTGTCCCTTGGCCCCCATTTCGCCGGTGCTATGCTCGCCATAATGCGTGGGCTCGACAGAAATTCAAACGAACCAGGCCGGTCCCTTCGGCTCCCTACGCCCGTCTCTGTCCCCCGCCCTGCACACGTCCCCGGCTCTGTTCTCTCCCTTAGGCTCGGCATCAAAGGGGCAGTTTTCAAGTCTCCTGCCTGGCGGGGTGACCTGGTCCTGGGTGGTTGCTGGATGGCGATTCTCAGGGACTATGTTAAAAGCACCCTTCCAACAGCGCCGTGTGTGGGGAACCCAGAGGGACCCGCCCGGCAGTGGGGTGGGTGTCACCTGGGGAAGCGAGGGACAGGATGGTCCTCTCATTCACGGGCGACGGGCCTCCTTGGAAGGGCTCGCTTGCGGGGTGCCGGAAGTCATGGCCCACGCGTACCGGAAGCCCCTCGTCTTCCAGCAAGGAGGCCCCGCCGCCAGCAGCACCGACAGACAGGCCCGTGGGTCCCCAAATTAGCCAATGAGCACGAAGGGGACAGCTTCCTAAACCTTTATGAATCAAACGCAGCCAGCCCATCAAGTCACGGATACACCCACGCTTGCTTAATTTGCTGACACCGATAACCCCACCTATTCTGTTGGAAAGAGGGTTTTGCGGGGCGGGGTAACAAGGCCCCAGTTGTCTGCTCAGCCGTTTAATTATAAAATTGCGATGACTGTAATTTGCCACTCAGGCTTGTCACTGGCTGGGAAGCCACAAGTGCTGTGCTGGGTGGCGTGTGGCCCCTGGCTTTGGGGTATGGCTGTGCGCGCTCCGTCCCACCAGGTGTGCAGGTGTTTGGAAGTGGCCACTGTGCGCTCCGTCCTTCATGTGGGTGTTCGGACATGGCCCCTGTCCTGGGGAAAGCCCCCGCTAGTCACAGTGAGACTCCATTGATGGTTTTGTTTGCGAGATGCTCTAAGCGCCTCATGTTCTAGCCTCTCATTTGCTCAGGTTGCCAGGAGGCTGAGCCGTACCTGGGACACCAGATACCCCGAGGTTACCCACAACCAAGGTCATGGCCAGGGCCACAGACGAGGACTCATGAGGCCACACCTGTGCCCTCCCATGACACCTTGCTGCCCCCCGATTCTGCAATTCCAGGTCACTCTCTGGGCCGCTCGGCCTGGTAGTTCAGAAGCACGCGGGGCGCAGGGAGTGGCTGGCGAGCCCAGCCGAGCGGCCGGTGGGCTGGGCCCGGACACGCATCCACGTCCCGTGCGGTCCCCTGGGTGGACTTGTCTGGAGCCCACTGTTCTTCTTCCATCGCAGCCCCCCGTTTCTAGAGGGTGCACAGTTGGCCCGAGAGGTTCGACATTGCCCAACGGTGATGCGCCTCCCGCAGAAAGTCTGTCACGAAAGCGGGAAGACGACAAGGAGGGGCAGCGTCCCCCTCCAGACAGGCGGCTTTCCTTCCATTCTCTCGTTGGACGTAGAGCAGAAACTCCCAGGCCTGGCGTGGGCCTGACAGCCCTGGCCACTGCCAAGCCCGTGGTCCTCGTCCAGCCGCCGGCCACGCCTTCCCGGCCCTGCGGTGCAGAGGCTCCAGCCGCTGACCGAAGAGCGAGCGCGGGTCTGGCCGGCTGGTCGTGGAGTCCTGGCTGTGGCAGGAGTCACCGCAGAGCCGTCCTGCAGGGGCAGGAGTGGCCTCGCCTCAGGGACCGGCCTCTCGTGGGCTGTGCACCTCCACGCCTGGGCTCACCCCGCGGAGCGGGCTGGGCCCCTGCCCGGCACCCGGCCCGGGGTTGGTGTTTTCCACAGGGACCACACCCTCGGCCGAGGGGAGGGGTGTGATGCGTCCAGCCCAGACCTTCCCTCGGGGCCTTCGGCCTGAGAGGTCAGCAGCTGTCGGCCTGAGCCGGGGAAGCCTGCGTGCCCGAGTCACGTGGTGGGTGGGGGAAGGTATTCGTTTCCGCGGACTGGGCTGTCATCACGAAGCCATTCAAAGACACCGTCCCACCTGCTGGCCCGTCACTGCCATTAGACTCGGCGGTCAGTCCTGAGTGCCAGGCCCAGGATTCAGCTGCCACCGAAGGGACACCCTAAAGGGCTCCGCTGCGTCTCTGGAAATGTCCTGTCAGACACAGGACTGGGACGGGTCGGGGTGGAGTAAGACACGAGCTCCTTAGGGACTGGCAGGTGACATCTGCACCTTCAGGGAGACGGTGTCTCTTGTCTAGTATAGGCAGGCTGGCTGTGTCCCCTGAGAAGTGACATTCGGGACCAGCCCTTCTTGATGGGGCTGAGTGTGCTCAAGGGGCGGGGACAGGCGGTGTGGACAGGTGGGCGGCACCGCCAGTGCCCCCAGCCAGGTGCCAGCAGATGCTGGGGACCTGCGCCCCTGCCGGTACCCGTCCTCGGGGGCCCCCGTCCGGCAGCGGTGGCTCCGGCCCGTGCTTCCCCTTTGCCCTTTCCCACTGGGCGTGGAGGGGTGGCCGTGGCCTTCTCCCTGCCAGCCCCTGCCCTCCGCCTCGGGTGCCCTCGGGCCTCTGCGTCCCCTCGGCTCTCAGAGATTCCGCCCGTGTCCGCACCCTCATTAATCAACGTCAAGCACGACATCGGCAACAAGGGCCGCATTCTTCCGCGGCCCCCTCAGCCTCATACATCCCATTGTTCCCGACCGATTCAGATGGCAAGAAAACAGCCTATGCAGCACATAAAAGAGATGAGACAAAAATGAAAAGAATCGAGGCAGAAAAAAGAGGAGGCATTTTTCCCCCTGAAACACTCGAATAAATACCCGGCAATGATAATTTAAATTATTCATACATTTATGAAAACATCCATTGAAAACTGAAGTGTATGATACTCTTTGTCTGTTTTCCTTGTTTCTTGTTTGGGATTAATCTTTACTGTAACCCGGGCCGGCCTGCCCCCCTCACAAAGGCACACTCTCTTTCCATGGGAAAAATGCTGGGCACACCCCAGGGAGAAGTCGGGGGGAGAGCGTGCTGATGTGGCAGTTGCCAGGCCCTCAAGGGGCCGGACGGGCTACGTCCAAATGGTGCCCGGCGAACAAAAAGCACGGAGCGGTTCTCACGTCTGCGTCAGGGCGGAGACGCAGCAGCGCCACGGGGCGGGGACTGGCCGGCCGCGGTGGCGCAGGGACGTGCGTGCGGGCGTCGAGGCGCAGGGGCGTGCGTGCGGGCGTCGGGGGCGCAGGGGCGGGCGTCGGGGCGCAGGGACGTGCGTGCGGGCGTCGGGGCGCAGGGGCGTGCGTGCCCGGCCGCGGGGGCACAGGGACGTGCGGGCGTCGGGGGCGCAGGGGCGTGCGTGCGGGCGTCGGGGGCGCAGGGGCGGGCGTTGGGGCGCAGGGACGTGCGTGCGGGCGTCGGGGCGCAGGGGCGTGCGTGCGGGCGTCGGGGGCGCAGGGGCGGGCGTCGGGGCGCAGGGGCGTGCGTGCCTGGCCGCGGGGGCACAGGGACGTGCGGGCGTTGGGGGCGCAGGGGCGGGCGTGCGGGCGTCGGGGGCGCAGGGGCAGGCGTGTGTGCGTAGGTGGCACAGGGACGTGCGTGCGGGTCCCGGTGGCGCAGGAGCGTGCGTCTGGCCCCTGCGGCCTCTCTGAGCGGTGGACGTCACGGCACTCCCCATGTGACAGCGCCTGGGAGGGCCCTGCACGGGCACACATCGGCCTCTGGGTTCCGGAGGGGTCTTACGGCTCAGTGGGGCTTCAGGGTGGCCGTGGCCTGCTGGGCGGGGCCTGGACGGGAGACCCTGTGCTTGTCGCAGGACACACGCGTGGGCGTCTCTGCGTCTGCCCAGGCCGGGAGGAGCAGCTGTGAGCCGCGCTGTCCTCAGGCCGTGTCTGGCCTGGTGAAGAGAAGGCCCGGGCCCACCCCCGAGGCCGAGGACGGTTAACTCATTCTCGCTGTCACGGCGGGAGGAGGGACTGTGGCCAGCTGCTGCCAGCTGCGAACCGCAGCCCGGGGACTGCCCGTGGTTAGACCACAGACACCCCCACCCACCCCGCCTCCCAGCGCCTTCCTGTCCTTTCCCGGGGCCACTGCTGCCCCCGACAGCCCTAGGGTCATGCCGGGCTCCTCCGTGTCATCAAGATCAGTGTCCAGCTCTGTTCCTGGACAGAAGCCCCGAGTGGAATTCGCCCCCACGTGAGATTTCACTGGGAACCGCCCAGAACCCCCTCGACTCCCCGCTTGGCCTTCGCCTGGGGCGTGGCTGGACGCAGCGATGCCCTCCTGGTCCAGAAGCCCCGCCCCCGCCTCCAGACTTATTTGGTCTGGAATGGGAGCCGGGACCCAGGGGAGCAGCCCTCCTGGTCAGACTGATGGCCTCTCTGGTTCGCGCTGGTCTGGGCCCAGGGGAAAGCTGCCCCCCTCTGCCCCTCACTCCGGATGAACGTGAACCCCAGGACAGGCAAGGACACGGAGGCCTCGCTGGCTTTGGTGGGGGAAGGACTCGGGCCTCCCACCACTGGAGCCGGCCGGTGACTGCCAAGAGCAAACTGTTGTCACCAAAGTCACTGGCAGCTCATCCTGGCGCTCCTTTGTATTTTCGAACGTGGGAACGTCCTTGAGGGACACATCTCGCTTTCCTCAAGTTCTCGGGAGTTCCAGTGCGGACTGGCTGAGGCGCCCTCTCTTCTGCCTGGCAGTACCGGGAGGCTCCCCTCCGCCATGGCCCCCAACCAGGTGTGGGGCCCCCTCGGCTATGTGGCCCTGGCCTTCCTCCCTCCTCTGCCACCGATGTTGGGGTCTGGGAAGGTAGCCAAATGCCACCGAGGACACTGCAGCAATAAATCATCTCTCCTCCAACATCTGCAGGCCCGGGGAGCCCCTCTCAGCTACCCCCCCCCCACGCCGGCCCCTCTGACAAAACACCTATTGTCGTGGCCGAGTGAAGACGCCTCGGTCCCACTTAAAAGGCCTCGGAAGCCACGGCGTGGACCGCCAGGGGAGGCGCGGGCTCCCGGCGGGGGGCCCAGGGCTCGCTCTTTCTTCCTCCCTGGTTCGTACTTTTCCTCTCTCGTGGGGGTCCCCCAAAGCCTTTCATTCTGGCTTCATAGTCACATAAAGACATCAAGAAAAAAAAACCCAGCAGAAAGAATTATTAGGCATGGCTGTCAAATGCTTTATCAGAGACACCGGGAGGGGGCACAGGGTAACCCTTTAGGTACTGGCCCGATGTCTTGAGTCCCAAGAGACACTGGGCATCCTGAGGGGGCCGGGCCGCCCGGAAGCGCAGGGACCGGCCACGGGTCGGCACCTTGTGTGTGTGCACGCGCCCACGTGGGTGCGGGCGTGCGCGCTTGTGCACAGGTGGGCGTGCACGGGTCTTCTGCGAGCGGAGGTCCAAGTCGCTGCCCTCGGGCTAGAGGTCCTGGCCCACCTTCCCCGGGAAGGGGCGCACGGGGCCGTCCACGCGGCTCCCTTTCTTTGTTCTGGCCGCCACACGAGGCTCCGCTTCCGCCCCCGCCCGGGCACAGGGCCTTCTGCGCGCTTGGGGCCGAGGGGGCGGCTGAAACCGGAAGTCCCCTCGAGGCCAGAGGGCATCTTCTTCTGGGCGTTCGCAGGGCCCGATGGGGCGGGGGGCGGTGCTGGGCACGGGGATTCGGAGGTCAGACAGCCCGGCTGGCTTTCCCGTGGAGTGGACGTCCTGTGCTTAGGAAAGGTGTGGGCCGCCCTTGGCCGTTAACCCCTGACTTTCTGCTCCCCTGCACCCCGCGGAGGGCTTGCTCCCCGCGTCTCCCCAGCCCTGCCGGTTTTCTGAGGGTGCACAGTGGCCCAGGGACCCGGCTGGCCCAGAGGAGGGACGCCGGGCCGGGGGAGGGGCCGCTGCGGGAGGGGGGTGTGTGATGCCCGGCCTCTGGGAGGCCCCTTAGAATTGTGGTGGGGGGCACCCCAGGGTGCACGTCGCCTCGGGACGCATTTTCACGGCAGCCTCCTGACGCACAGAAACCGAAAACCGCATGCCGACAAACGGCTCCCTCGGCAAACATTTTTATTTCCAATTAGCAAAAGAAAAATTGCTAATTTGCTGCAGTTGGAGCAGGCTGACGTCTCAATCTGCAGCGTGTCAGCGCAGTGAAAGGGAGCGCCTCACACTGGGCCGCGGAGCGAGCCTGCGTAACGAGGGTCAGGGCAGCAGGCCCAGAAACCAGATTGACTGGCCACAGCGCTAAATTACTCACACAAGACGCGCATTGTGCGCGGTGCCAGCTCCTGGAGGACCTGCTTTCTCACTCTCCCCCGGGAGCCGGGCGGGGGAGGGGCGGAGCGTGGGAGGCGAGGGCCGGGGCTGGATCGTCTTCCCAGCGAGCGGGAGAGCGGGCCGGAGCCGGGTTAATGATTGCCCGGGCCTGTCTGCGGCGACCGAGAACAGAGCGATAAGCTCTCCCACAGCCGGGAGCGGCGCTGCACCCGGCAGATTCCGTGCCAGATAATGTCCCACGGGGGTTAATGGCCGAGCGGCCCGGCCGGGGGCCAGCAGCCCTGACCGGCTCCGCGGGGACCCCCACCCGCCCTGCCGGGCCGGGAGGGGCGAGGGGAGCGGGCTCCCTCCGCGGGTCTCCGTGTCCCCAGCGTGAGCGAGTCTTCGGCAGGTCTCCCGGGGAGGCAGGGTGTCGCCTGGAGGCCGCGGGACCCGCGGAGGCGGGCGGCGTGGAGTAGGGGTGCGGGACGGGGGCTTCCTGGGCGCGCTGGCCGCAGGCGTTCGGGCTGAGGTAATGGCGCGTCTGCCCTGAAGGCCGTCGACCCCGTAACCGCAGACAGCCACGCGTCTGGGGAGCGCAGCGCCGGGCGGCACCCCGCCCCCCCCCCCCGCCCCCCGCCCCCCGCCCCCCGCCCCCCGCCCCCCGCCCCCCACCCCCCGCCGGGGCCCTCCGCACAGACGGCGGCTGCGCGCCCACAGCAGCCGGGCGGAGGCGCTGTGTCTGCACTCGGCCCACGCCGCTGCCGACCGCGGGACTTCCCCCGTGCGGCCCGGATTCCGGGTCCTGCCCGGGTCCCTGGCGCCCAGGCCACGCGGGGCCCAGGCCGAGGGGAGCCGCGACAGGTGGGGCCTGCTGCCCGCTTAGCCTGCCCGTGGGTGTGCGCGGGGAAGGGCTCGGCGGCCTCGGTGAATGTCCTGGAAGGGCCGGGCCTCAGAGGCAGCTCCAATGGACAGGGCTGGACGGCACCGGGCGAACAAGAAGGCAGAGGCGGAAGAGGTCTGGAGCCCAGGGGTGGTCTCCTCAGAGACCGACACGCTACCCCGAGTGGGGAAGGCCCTTCCCGTGACCTCTTAGGGACCTGGCAGGAAGGGACGGCCAGCTCAGCCAGGCCCGGCCCTGGGAAAAACGGCACTGAGCCCGGCAGAGCTGGCCTGCGTCAGCCACCAACGTGCAGCTGGGGCCTCTCCACCCACTAGGACGCCGCACGCGTGGTCAGGCCGGGCAGACCCTGTCCCGGCAGCAGGCGTCGTTTGACAGCCCAGGAGGGCCCGTCGGGCAGGGATGTGGCTCACACAGGGCGGACCCTCGGTTCTGGCTGGCCGCCGCCCACGTGGGCTTTCCCCAGCCACGTGCCTCTCAAGTGTAGATCTCTGGGGAGGGCCCACGGCCTCTGCCTCACTCTGCTCTCCAAGGAGACGGTCACCAGACTCGGGACCCACAACTCGGGCAGCCTGGGCTTGGGCCCTCGGGTGCTGGTGCTTGGTCTGCCGCTGTGTGGCCTCAGACAAGTCGCCGAAGCTCTCTGGGCCTCTCGCCTCTCAGCGTGAAGGAGACGGTCAGACTGGATAATGTATGTGGGACTTTTTCTGCAGGATGTGAAGAGCTGCCTGGATGCGTTGTCTTTGTGCAAATAAGGGAAGAATGCCTGAGGCTGCATTGTGGGGAACCCTTTGTCCCAAGTGGGCCCAGTCTATAAGCACTGTATTTTCTTCAGTAAAAATAAAGAGTTAGTGCCCAGGCCATCAATCATG
>CM053502.1:991082-1022986 GCA_028627145.1 Eidolon dupreanum
CGTTTGGCGAGCCCGCTGCAGGCCTTCGGAACGCAGACCCCAGGGGCGTCCTCCGTCTGCTCTCGCTCTCGCCAAATAGCATTTTGATGAGTTAAGTGTGAGAGAATTAAAAACAACCCGATTAAATTTCCTTTATAAATACACGTGGGTTTGGAAATCAAGGAGAAAAGCGGCTTTGGGCTAATAAAACGCTGAGCGTGTTTTCCCGCAAGTGTCAGGGAAGGGGCTGACAAGTCCTCGGAGCCGGACGCCGCAGCCGAGGGCCGGGCCAGCGCTGACACCGCCCGCTGCCCGCAGCCCCCGCCCCGGCCGACGGCTCGGACGCTGGGCCGGGCAAGGCCGCGGACTCCGCCGCCTCCCCGCCTCCCGCTCACCTCGACACGCACGGGGCCAGCACCTCCGGGCGCCGCTCCCCACACGGTCACCTCGCCCAAGACCCCGGCCAGGCCGGCTGAGCGGGAGCGCCCTAACCACCGGGCGTCCCGGCCCCCGTCGCGCATCCGGGTACGGGAGGCAGCGCCCCGCCGGGTGGGGGAGGGCAGCTGGGCTCACGCTGGCCAGGGGCGCGTCCGGGACAGTGGAACGGCTGAGGTCATTGGAAAGGCAAACAGAATCGTTAACAGCTCCAAAAATAACCGGGCCGGGCGAGATCCCCAGGGGGGCTCCTCCGGGCACTGGGGCCTGGATGGGGGCGCCTCTCGGGGCAGAGCTGGGTCGGGGGGCGTTGAGCCCCGCGGAGCCTGATGCGTCCGTCGCCTGCCGGCTGTCACCGCAGAACCGGCTGACGCGAGGTCTGATGGGGGTGATGCTGGCATTAACTGTCCTCTGTGGGGTACGGTCCCGGGTTCCTTCATCACAGCCTTATTTGTGCGTAGCTGCTGTCCGAGAAACCGCACTATTTAAAGGGTGCCGTCTGATAAGTTCTGACTCCTGCCTGTGCCTACGAAGCCATCGCCACAGTCCAGACAGCGAACACATCCGTCGCCTGCAGGCCCCCCCCCCCCCCCGTGCCCTGCGTCCCCGCCTCCTCGCCGCCCCCAGGCAAGCGCGGGTCTGCTTGCGTCAGGACCTCGCGGTGTGCGTTTGCTAGGGCCGGGTCTGAGCGGCGTCGTCCTGGGCACACCCTTTGTCCTCTTCCCCTTAGAGTGAGCGTCTTTAGAGCCATCCTGCCCCGTGTGTGGGTGGCTCAGCCCCGTGCCTCATAGCGGGTGCTGCAGCTTTTGTGTGTCTGGAAAGGTCTTTGCTTTGCGTGGGCGTTTGAGAGCGTCTCTCTGGGCGTGGAGTTCTGGGGTCGCGGGGTTTCGGCCGGTTTTCTTCTGGGGCCTTGGAACGCCTGCGCCCCCATCTCCTACCTGCATGGCTTCCGACCAGAAGCCGCCGTCAGCCTCAGCTTTGTTTCCGTTGGCGACGTTGTCTTCCTTTGGCTGCTTTTGAGAAGACCCCAGGGTCCTGGTTTGAGCAGCCTGATAATGAACGTGTCCTCTGTGCCTGTGTTACATTGTTGAACTTTACAAACACCCTTCCCGATAAAAAATGGATCAACAGAGACGCTGGGAAGTGAGGTGTCCTTTCTAGTATCACGTCACAGCCCCGATGGACCCTGGGCCACGTCCGCTGGTTCCAGAGCCAGTGTACGCGGGTCGAGGGCTGGAGGGAAGGGCCGCGTCTGCAGGCGGGGGCCCTGCTGGGCCCCCTCACCCGTGCGGGGACCCCATGTGGACGCGCCTTCGTTTCCACAGTGCCGTTTTCCTCCCCTCTCCACCTCTGGTCAGAGAGAGGTAGGCAAAGCTGCCGGCATCGGGGAGCCACTGGTGTGCGTGGGGCCAGGACCCCCTCTCCAGGCGCTTCGGCCGTGAGCCTCGGTCTGGGGTGCCGGCACAGAGGGGGCGCCCATGGAGCCTGGCAGAGTGCCGCCTGCAGGGAGCGGCTCCACCGGCGACTGTCCCCGTGCAGAGCCGCTCGCCGGGGTGGCGGGCGCCGGCGGCCCCCTCTGCCCTGACCCCCAGCAAGGCCGCCCCGGGCCGCCAAGCTGCAGGCTCCAGGACAGCCCGGCCCTGCCCTCCTCCCCGGCAGCCTCCACGCGGCCCGGACGGCTTCTGGGTGAGTCGGCTCGATCGCGCCCCCTTCCCGGCTGCGAGGATGTGAGGCTGCAGTGAAGAGGCGTCTGTCCCGTGGGCTTCGCCGGTCGGAGAACTCCGGTGCTGGTGCTTCGAGAAGGGACGCGGTACCCACACCGCTGCCGTGCGCTCGCCGAGCGCGGCTACCGCGGTTTGGGGCCGTGTTTGCTTTAGCAGCCCGGGCCAGGGGACAGGACCCCACCCACCCCCACCACTGGGCCTGACGCATGCCCTCCCCCGCCCCTCCCCCGCCCCCAGGGGGCCCGACCTATGCCCCCCCCCCACACCACCGTGGAGAAGAGGCGACATTCCCTCCTCGGTCTTAAAAGTGCCCCTTTTAACTAACCGGCTCGGAAAGGTCTCCTGGAACCCCGCTACCTGGCTGGCTGGCGGGCGGGGTTCCGGGGGGCAGGGGGCGCCTGGCGGGGTCCGGCGGGCGTGCAGAGGCCCCGCTGCAGCCTGAGCCCTGCACACACAGGGCAGGGGAACGCGGAGCCCTCCAGAAAGAGAAGGAATGACATTTGAATGGTTTCCGAAAATAGCTCCGTGGGAAATTATAAGAGCGATTTAAGCAAAGTGCTCTCTCCCCGTCTCTCTCGAACCTCAAGGTGCTGGTTTAGTCCTGAAACAGACGCCGGCTTTACTGCGGTGGGGTGGCGGTGGCGGTGGGGTGGGGGTGGGGTGGCGATCTCTCGTGCCTTCCTCATCTGCGCGGGTGGGCGGAGTCAGGCGCACCTGAGCCGCAGCAGCTAACGCAGGCAGGGAGGCCCCACGGGGTGGCGGGGCTGCCGGGCTCGGGTTCGACTTTCACCCGGAAGCGTGTGTGCTGGAAGGACCTGGGCCACGGTGGCCGGAGCGACGCCGGCTCCAATTCCAGCCCCGCTGTGCGACTCTGGACAGGCCCCCCAGAACGAGGACAACTGCCAAAGAACTTGTCATTTTGGGTTACAAACGGTTCCTAGTCCCCCCTCGGCCTCAGCTCCTGGGCGGGGTGTGGAGACTTGGGTCCACTCTCTCTGACGTCGCACAGAAATGCCCCAAGCTGCTCGCGGGCCCTGGGTCCCCGGCACACACAGCAGAGGCTGGCTCTTGGGCTGAGCCAGCCAGGTGCCTTGGAGACCTCGAGGGGGACAAAGTCGGGGGGGCTCTGGGCAGTGAAGGTCCCACGCCAGGCCCAGGTGTTGCCATGCAGGGCCTGACCCCAGCGCTTGCTAGATTATAAACAACACGTTTGCCAAGTGCCATCTCGTGAGCTCAGGGTGTGAGGCAGGCCCCTCTGATGAGGTGTCCGGAGTCATCCTAGCCGGGCACCAGGGCTCTGAGCGTGCACCCAGGGAAACGACAGGACGTCACGCGCGCCCCGCCCACAGCAGGAGGTGTCCCTGCCCGGGGTGGAGGAGACCACTGCGCCTTGCCTGCTGGGGTGCAGGAGGGATGCAGGGGGTGTGGGAGGTGGGCACTGCAGCACAGCCTTCCTGCCGGGGGGCCTGGGGGGTGGTGGGATCCCCAAAACCCACCAGCGACGGGGGCTTCAAGCCCTGGATAAGATGACCAGGTGGAAGCACTGGCTGTCGCCTCCCGGGTCCAGGCCCGAAGCCCAGCATGCGTGTGGCTCCCGCACGCCCCTCAGGGCCCACGCCGCTCCCCCTCCCCCCTCCCCCCCCACCCCCGTCACGGCCTCAGCACCTCACCTCTGAGGAGCCTATGCGGCGGAGCCAATGGTGTCCTGGGCGCTGAGATGCTCCTGCTCGTGATACGACCTCAGACACAGAACTGCTGTCCCCTCCCGGGTGCGGGTCACGCACCCTGTCTGTCTCCCAACCCGGCCGCCAGCCATGGCTCCCGTGGTTGGCCCTTACGGCTCTGGGGCCTCTCCGCCGTCTGTCTGCTCCTGGGCAGAGACGGGACAACTGCAGCCCACCCAGGGAGCGGGCGGCGTGGGTGGGGCGCGCGGAGGCGGGGCCGGGGGCGGCGGGCAGCGGCCTCGCTGCGTGCTCCCTGAGCACCCTCCGCGCTCCTCCCGCCAGCCTGCCGGCGGAATGGAGGTGCAGCTCCGGCCCTAACCACCGATGAGAGACTCGGCCTCCTGGGAGGGGATGCCCGCGTGACCCGTCAGTCCCAGCGCCCCTCAGCATGCTTCTCCGGTTACACGGCGGGCTGGTGCCACGGCCACCGCTGCGGCCGCTCTGCGTCGGACTCGGTGCGTGGCGCCCCTCCACCCGCGGCCCCTCCGCCCGCGGCCCCAGCAGCGCGCGGACCGGCGCCCGGCTCCGTGTCAGGTTAAGGAAATGATGTACGCTCAGTGCAGAGAACTGGGAGAATCTAAAAAAGCAAGAGAAAGAAATAGAAAATACTCAGAATCCCACTCCATTCTACTGCCTTCTAAGGTTTTCCATCACACAGGTCTACTCGTCTACCTACCCACTACTCGTACATCCATCATCCGTCCATCCATTCATCCTACCTACTCTTCACCAATCGGGCATCCTACCCACTATCCATCGGTCCAGCCACCCACTTATCCATCTCCTCACCCATACGTGCATACATACGGCCACTCTCCCATCCATCGTACCCACACCCCATCTACTACCCACCACCTACCCACCCACCCTCCCATCCACCATCCATCCATCCATCCATCCTACCCACTCCCCACCTACTACCCACCGCCCACCCAGCCAGCCAGCCACCCACCCATCCATCATCTGTCCATCCCTCCGTACATTCATCCTACTCACTCCTCATCTACCACTTACCATCCATCCATCTATCCATCCCTCCCTCTATCCATTTATTTGTCTGTCTACCCACCATCTGTCCGCCCACCCTTTCCTCTTGACCAGACCCCTACATGGGCCCAGATAAGCTTCCTGAATTCAGTTTTTAAGCAGAAAAAAGGCAGATCGTAAAATAATGCACATAGAGCGGGAGTCATGGGTGTGAGCGGGGTGGCACTTGCTGTCCTGTGTGTGTGAGTATGTATGTGTGCAGATGTACACGTGCATGAGTGTGTGAGTATGGGAATGAGAATGTGAGAGCGAGTGTGTGTGTCTGCGCCACCGCGGGGGTGGGGAGGGGGCGTGGCGGTCACGGTTGGCAAACACGGGCATGAACTCTGCCCCCCCCCCGTGGGAACTCTCTCGGCCCCACCGTCCGCCCACACGCCCGTGGGTCGGGCCCCGCGGGAGCCCCTCGCTCCCAGCTCCCGCCACCCCGCTCGGCTGCGGCGCACGCAGGGCCGGGGCGAACGCGCCTTTGCCTGTCAGGGAGCCGGGCGTTCGTGCCGGAGGCCGCCTGCCCACACATGGTCCACGTTAGCCGCCCCTGACTTGTGTCCATGAAGCGCCTGGCCCCGGTGGCCAATCCCGCCCCCACCGCCAGCCCACCTCCACTTCTAATTGGGCCGCAAAGCCGTTTAATGGTGTCTGCACGGCTGCAGGGCTGCCCCGGGCAGAACAATGCGCCATTCATGTCCAAACAGAACGCTAGTGACCAGGCTAATATCTTGAAGCTAAAAAGCAAGGCTTAATTGGAACAGATGCTGCAAATTCCACTGCAAAAGGCCAGCTCCTACGTGATCGAAACCAGGTATGTGCCAGGGGTTCATTTTAATGGTGGCTTTTATTTTTTTTATTGGCATATACAAAACTCACTAATACTCTGCACCTCAGACCGGCGATGGGGCTCTTAGCCCTCCCGGGCGGGAGGCCCGCAGAGCAGCGCTGTCGTCGTTTGGGTCACAATAAGGACGTGCCACCATTTGCTCAGCTCTGTCCTGGAGGACTCCGGTCTCTCCTTGTCCTTGGACCAAGGTTTCAGCCTTTTCAGAATGACGCAGCCACCAGGGCACTAGACCTCAATGTCCCTGGTGTGTTGGGGGATCTGTTCAAGGCCGTGGGTCCCACAGACGCAGGCGGATCCTCCTCTTTATCAAGCAGCCTCCACCCTCCCGAAACCCCCCAAGCTCTTTCCTGCTGACCGCCACTGTTCCTGCAAGCAAACTCCTGACTCTGCTTTAAAACCGATGCTTCTCAGTGCAGCCTCCTGTGTGTCATATCTTAGCCGAGTCTTCCGATCTAGAAGAAGCTTCCTGAAGCCGGGGCGGCTGTGAGCTGGTGCCCGGGCTCCAGTCCTGGCTCACGGCGAAGCAAAACTCCCAGCTCTTCTCGAAACTTGAAAAAAGTCTGTCTCCACGCTGTCCAACAGGGGCCCTCGCCCTGCCTGCCCCATTCCACCCCCCGGGTGGATGTCAGAATGTTCCTGAAGGACAACCTGAGCCAGGGGACACGGAAGCCACCCAGCCCAGCCCCAAACACGCTTCCATCCAGAAACCGAATGGATGGTTAGTACGGCCGCCGCTGCCGTCTCTGGCTTATCTTGGCCTAGAACCTGCCTCAGGCTCCTTGCACTGCCATTTCCCTCATGAAAGCTAAAATGGGAATGGTTTCCTGGGCAGCAAGGACTCCCAAGACCCTGAGGGAGCCACTGACAGGATGTACCTGAGCAAATGCCTCAGGGGCCTCAACTCAGGGAGAGCCCAAGGCTGCAGGGTCCAACGTCGATCCACTCGCCCACCATCCATTCATCCACCCACCCATCCATCCGTCATCCTACCATCCATCCATAGTCCATCCATCCGTCCACCCATCCATCCATCCACCCATCTGGCCTTGACACATTTGCTTATTGGAATGTTTTGTCTTCTCAATTTCTTTCTTGTTGTGGTTAACTTTTTTAAATAAACATTTTATTTAAAGACAACATATGTACAGAAAGGAACAGAAGAGTCGTGAGTGCGCAATTGGGTGAATTTTCACAGGGCAGGCACACCATGGATTCAGCATCCAGACCACCACACAGAAGCTTCTGGAACCCCAGGGGCCCCCTTGGTCTTTCCCGCCACTACCCCATCTTCCCGGCAGTAATGACCCGACTCTGCAGTTTGCGTCCATGGGCTCGTGCCGCCGGGGCTTTGCCGGGCTTCGTCCCCGCCGCGTGTTGGGTGCGAGCCGCCAGCGCGCTGTTGGAGTGTCCTTGTTCCTCTCCAGGAGTCCCTTGCTCAGGTGCGTGATTTACTCATCCGTTCTGGTAGCGAGGGGCTGGAGTCGTTCCCGCTTTTGTGAGGTTTTGACTGAAGGACTTATCCACAATCCCGTGAACGCCGTTGGACTCACTGTGCACTGTGTCCACTGGGTGCGTCCGCGAGGCATGTCCCCTCGCCGGAAGTTTTTCTTGTTGTTGCTGTTATTTATTCGGTGACCTTCCCAAACTACTTCTCTAGCGTCTGCACTCTGCCATGTGTGGCCACGGAGGTCTCTCCGTGGGTCGCTCAGAGGTGAGTTAACGTGTGGACAGAGCGCTCCTTAAATGACCCGAGCCACTGAGCCCCTTGGGCCCTGCTGAAGAGGACGTCGACGCTCCAGCGGCAGGGTGCGATCCCGTCTTGGCCGTCAACTCGTCCTCGTGCAGTGTCGGGTGACAGCAAGGCCTCCTCAGGTTCCCCCGGGCATGTGCACGTCCTTGCACACGCGCGTGCCTCTCTGGATTTCCAGGAGCCCGTTGGAACGCCCCCCTCTGGCGGCTGTTGGGCTGTTCATTTTCTTAGCTCTCACGGCAGACACGCTGTTGGTTTGGGGGCCACTTTGCTGCCAGGGAGGGGGGGCGGGGTAGGGCATTGAAAAGGACGCAGAGGTGTGCAGTCCTGCCCGGATTCAACCACACTGTTGAACAGAACGTCGGGGGCCTTGGGTGGATTCTCGGAGTTCTGAGAGGTCGATTTTGACCAATTGGCAGGGGCTCCCTCTGCGTCTGCGGTGGACCGGGGTTGGAGGTCCTCACCCCGTCCGGAGATGCTCGACTTCCGGAGCAACTCACGGTTTCCATCTCAGTCCAGGGAAGACGGACGGGCCTCCTTGCAATGCCCGTGTGCTGGCCAGCGGCTCTCTGTCATAGCTGCTCCTTTTGCTGAGGATGTAGCGGACCCCGGGGCTTTACGCAGAGGTCCCCATTCCAGGGCTCGTCCCCCGCGTCTGAGGGCCTCATGCCCTGCCCGGGACATGTGCGTGTCCCTTTACCGCAAGGCCAGCATCTGGGAGCAGCCACTGCATTAGCTCACCTCAATCACTGCTTCGGGTCACATTATTCATTTTTGGGCCCCTGGAAATTTCCATTACTCTTCTGCAGGCTCAAGTCCCCAGTCAAAGAGAGGCACATCTTACGTTACCTGGATTCCTAAACGATTTTTTAAACAGGAGTATTCTTGGTTTATTTTGATTGGGATATTTCCGGGAAAAGAAGCGCTCTCTATATTTTGTGACTCACACTGGCACACGTGCACGCGTGCACACGCACACACACACACACACACACACACGCACAGCTACCAACAGCTACCAACACCCAGTCGCAGTGAGGGCACGCGGACAGGAAGGGCGTCGGCCTGGGTGCAGAGGCCCTCACCGCACCCCCGGCCCGGCGTGGCCTTCGCGGGTGGTTTTCAGAGTGATGGGAGCGGGCGGTCTGGGGTGCTGCCGGCGTCCAGGGCCACGCGAGTGTCCTGTGGTCCCAGAGCCTCCACCCGCCCAGACAGGGGCCTGCCTTCCCTGCACAGCAGCCTGGACGTCCTGAGGCGAGTATTTGGGCCCAGAAGCAGCATTTTCTGGGAGGTCCCCCTGCCCCCTCCCCCAGCACGCGGAGGTCGTGGGAGGCTCATGGACCCAGAGTCCAGTGGAGACGCTGTCTGTCCACTGCGGCAGGCGCCAGGGGGAGGTGTCAGGAGAGCAGGGCTGTGCACTGATGTCTGAGTCCCCCGAATCCCTGGCTTGAACCCCAACGCCCACTGTCATGGCATCAGGAGGGGGTCCTGGGGGTGATCAGGCATGAGTGGGGCCTTCGGGAATGGGCCTGAGGCCCCTGTGGATGTGCCCTGGACAGCCCTCTCGTCCCTTCCCCACGTGAGGGCGCAGAACCAGGACGCGGGCCCTCCCCGGACACCGCGTCTGCCGGCACCCTGGAGTTCCAGCCCCTGACACCGACACGCACGTGTCCGTGTCTCAGTCCCCGGTCAGCGGCGTCTGGATCCGTGGGCTGAGCGGTCGGAGGTGGCAGACGGCGTGTCCAGGAGGGGACTGGGGGAGCCGGTGCTCCTAGGAGCTAGTCTGTTCGAACGAGAGGACTTTCTGAGCTGGGAGCGAGGGTCATGACGTGGGGGGCAGTTGGCCGAGGACTCCTAGCGTGATGGGAATGTGTGCATCTCACGTCCGGGCTTCGGAGTCTGGTGGGGACGCGTGTGGGCCAAGGACAGGATGGGCAGCGGGCTGTTCGGCGGGTCGATGTCCTCTTAGAGAAAGTGTTGGGGCTCCCCAGTCACCGAGTAATTTTTCAAGCTCTAAATGTAGAAAGTGGCAGAGTGGCTCAGCCCGGCCACGGGCGTTGGGGTGAAGGCCCCGATTTTACTCGAAGCTGATGGTTAGAAAGATGACCGGCCGAGAGGGTGGCATCCGAAGCGGCCGAGCCTCATTTCCCATAACCGCCATCATCGCTGCTGTCATCGGCGGTCACTGCTCCCCGCACTTAGCCACGTGCAGGCACCATATACCAAGGACGCTGTGGGCCCTGTGTCACTTAAAGCCTTCAGTCCCCTGGGGTGGCCACCACGCTCGATACTTTGCCAGGAATGGAAGTCACGGCCACTCCCGGCCCCGGCCCCACTAAGTCGAGGACCTGGGTTTGAGCCCGGGACTGTCTCGTGCCGGAGTGCCAGGTACAGGTCTGTTCCGATGGGGGAACTGCAGCCACTTGGCCAGCGACACCCGTGCGTCTTCCCTGAGTCGGGTTCCCTGGACGAGGAACGTGGCCATCGGCCCTGAGTGTCCCTGGGGGGAGGTGGCTTCCCCAGCAAGGCCACGTGTGTCGGCTGAGGGCAAGTCTCTGAAGGAGGAGGCCGTCGGCACCCACCCTCGAGCGACGGGGAGACGAGGCGGCCCCTCAAGTGACGGGGAGAGGAGGTGACGAGGCCCCAGCTGTGCACCAGTGTGTGGCTTCACACCGTCCGCGGACACCAGCCCCATCCCCCGTCTTCCCATCTGTCTCCTCCCTGACCCCGAGCCGCTCACCACCCCCGAGTTTATGGGTCTCCTCATCTCGGGCCACATCAACCCCAAGAGCGGGTGTTGGGGCATACTGACCGACGCTCTGCCCACGAAGGGGATGTCACCTCGCCCTGCCTTCCGGCCTGCCTACCGGGGGGCCGTGCCATGCCGCCGTCCCTGTGCAGACTGGGTTGTGCCCCCCAAGCCCTGTGTTGACGCCCTGGCCCCCCAGGGAGATGGCTTTTGGAAGTGAGGCCTCTGGGAGGAGGGGGGGGGTCAGACGAGGTCACAAGGCCGCAGCCCGCGATGGGGGCAGTGCCCTTGGAAGAGGGAGACGCAGAGCTCCCCTTTTCTATGTCTATCTCTTTCCATCTATCTATCTATCTATCTATCTATCTATCTATCTATCTAATCTATCTATCAATCATCTATCTGTCATCTATCATCTATCTATTATCTATCATCTATATCTCTCTATCTTCTATCATTTATATCTCTCTCGTGGAGCCCGCGTCCGCGGTGGCCCGGCTCAGCAGCCCGAACGAGGACGGGGGTCAAGGGCGAGTGCGCCCCAGACCCCGCCTCCAGCGCGGGGTCCTGAGCAGCCGGTGGCGCCGTGGGCGGAGGCAGGCCCAGCGTGACCCCGCGGCACTGGCCGCCCCGTGGAGGCCATCTGCTCTGACCGGCCAAACCCATCGCCTCCGTCCGTCCCACGCACGGAAAACCGTCAGTTGCCCGGCGACCTGCAGAGATGCTCCTGGGGACACCAGAGCTGGCCGGGCCAGCGTCCAGTGGTGTCGTGCCCTCTGCTCGCCCTGAGCTCAGCCACCCTCTCCGGCCGGGGCCCAGGGCTGCACGGCGTCAGGACCCCTGGGGGGGGGGCTGGAGGGGCTGGGCTCTCCGCTCGGGCCACCTTGGTGCTCGCCAGCAAGACCTCGGAGCCACAGCCAGGCCCTGCCCGCCCAGCCACGCCCTGGCACGTCACCCTCTGCCTCTCCATAAGGCCAGCAGTGTTTGTTTCTAGACGTCTGGTTCTTGTCCGCTGACGTCCGAGATCCGTTGTCACTCGCCCAGGATCTGAACACACGTCCTGGCACAGATGCGGTGTGCACGGGCACGCTGCTGCCAAGGTGGGATTTGGGGTACCGCCATCCCGCCCTGAGGTCAGGCTCGGGATGTGGCCATCCTGCTGCTGAGGGCTGCTCTGGCCTCCGCTGCCCAAGCCAGGGACGAACTCCGGGGACCGACTCGGAACGAGACGCTGCTCTGTCAGTGCCTTCTAAGAGAAGGTCCGTGGATTCTCTTAAAAAGAAAAAGTGACAGACAAGGGGAGGCGACCGTTTGGAAAGGCGTCCTGGTGGGGGTTCCATCTCCGGGGATGGTCGGAGGCCGCACGGGGGTCTGGGGACTTGGGGCGGCCGCGTCACCGGCACGGATGTGTTTCCGTGTGTGTCGCACACGTGGTGCGCGAGGTCGCCACTCGGCCTGAGCGCCCGACGGCCACTCCAGTGGGGCTTGCCGCTGTCCCAGGCCTGGCTGCCGGGAGCCCAAGTCCAGGTGCCGGCAGGGGCGGGTCCCCCGGAGGCCGTCGGCGCCTTCCATGCGGCTCCCCAGCTTCCGGGGCTGCCCGCGCCCCTGGGCGAGTCGAGCCGCCCCCCAAGCCCCGCCTCCTGCGGCCCGCGCCTGCTCTCCGTGCGCGATGCTTCTTCCCTCTGGGGACGCCGGGCCCTGGAATTAGGGTCCTACCGACGCACCTCCATCTAAGCTGGTTGCCTCCGCAAAGACCCCATTTCCACACAAGGTCACGACGTGACGTTCTGGGTGTCCATGAGGCTTTGGGGTGACCTCGTTCGACCCGGGACACGAATCCTTCAGGGGCGAGCGGCCCCCCCCTCCGGGGTTGCAGCAGCCATGACTCCGCGCGTGGGGTTGGGGACCGATGCCTGCCGCTTGCAGCCTGCAGGGCGCCGCGGGGCCGCAGGCTGGCCCCCCGCCTGGGGCTGGCGAGCACCCCGCCCCCGCCGAGCACAGAGCCGCCCCTTTCCCAGCTGGAAACACGGGCGGACGCCCCTGAATGCAGAGAGCTCTTGCAACGTTAGCTTCTAAATTATTTGAATGAAATCCGGGACCCTTCCGGGCCCGTGCTCCCCCGGTTATTTATCACCGGCTGAGCGCAGGGGGCTGCGGGGCTCCTCGGGGACACCCTCGCTCTGAACCGCCCGGGCGGGCGGGCGCTCGGGCTCTGCGCACTTGTCGCTCCGGCTTCCCTGCGCGTGCTCACTTCACTGCGCTTGAAAGTAAACCTTTGCCCCGCCGAGGCCGGCGACTTCTTCCCTATTTAGCAAACACTGGCTTTTTTTCCTCTCCCAGTGTCCGGCCTGGCCATGAAACTAAAGCCCCCTTTGTTCCGCACCCCAGCCCCGCCCCACCACGACTTGCGACGCTTCCGCCAGGCGCCAGCAGGGGGCAGGAGACCCTCTTTTTTGAGGGCCACCGCAAGGGTGCTTCTGCCGGACTGGCCGTGGGTCTGGGGCGGCCCTGCCCTGGGTGACCGGGAGCCCAGAAACTCAGCAGTGAGGGAGGCCGAGACCGCTCGCTGATGCGGGGGGTGGGGGAACAACCCTAGTTTGTCCGGGACGACTTTGGTCAGGATATGACATTTTGAAGCCATAAGAAGTGGCAGCAGGACTGGCTAAATAGACGAGGCCACCAGAGTCCCCGGCTAATCCCTCAGGGAGCCAGAAGGAGCCCAGCCAGGGAGCCCCCGCTGGATGACCTCTGCCCCGTGCCCCTGCTGGTGCAGCCACCCCCCTCAGACGGCATGGCCTGCTTTTCTCCCGGGGCACCCCTGCTGGGTCCAGCCTGTCACTCTGGTGGGTGCCCTGTGTGGGCAGCTTCCCAGAGGCACTCAATGACCTGGGCACGCACACCTGTGTGTGCACAGCCCTCCCCATCGTGTGGGCGGGGCCGCGTCCTTCCCGACCAATCGGACACAGCTTCCGATGTTAGGTTATAAAAAGGCTGTGGCTTCTATCTTGGCTGCTTACGCTCTCTGTCTCTGTCTTTGTCTCTGTCTCTCTGTCGCTCCCTCATCGTTCAGCCTAAGGGAAGCAGCTGCCACGCCCTGAGGCCGCCTGGAAGGACCCCTCAGGGGTCCAAGGCCTGCTAACCACCCTGCGGGCGAGGCTGGAAGCGGCTGAGTCCTCACCTCCCCGTGGGGCCTTCGGATGAGGCTGCAGCCCTGCCCACAACTCGACAGTAACCTCCTGGGAGACCTGAGCTGCGGGCACCGCAGGAGCCATGCCCAGATGCCAGACCTGTGGAACCTATAAGATCAGAAGTATTCATACCTTCCAGATGCTGGTTTGGGAGTGACGCGTTACGCAGCAGTAGGTAATGAGTACGGCCTCTTCCTGTGCCGCATGAGGCAGGCACAGCTGAGGGGCTGCTGCGCCCCCCCCTTCTCTGTCTTCACACCAACACCGTCAGCTCTCTCTGGCCCGGCGTTGTGGGTCAGACTGCATCCCCCAAACCCTTATGTTGAAGTCCTGACCCCCAGTATGCACGGATGTGACCTCATTTGAAGGCAGGATCTTTGTAGATGATCTAATCTAGATGAGGTCATTAGGTGAGGCCCTCGTCCAGTGTGACTGGTGTCCTTATATAAAGGGGATGCACACACAGGGGGAAGGCCAGGTGAAAATCAGAGTCATGCTGCTACAAGCCGGGGAAGTACCGGAAGCTGGAGACAAGCCAGGGCCACCGACCTCCCCTAACGCCTGCATAGGGGGCAGTTCTGCCGATACCGTCATGTTGGACTTCCCTCCTGAGGACCGGAGATGATACAGGTGATCCTTGAACAACAAGAGGGTGCCAACCACCCTCGAAGTTGAAAATTCGAGTGTGACTTGAGTTGGCCCTCCTCAGGAGAGGGTCCTTGCTTCAGCCACAGAGGGCGGAAAGGTGGATGGAAGGAAGGGGTGAGGAAAGGAGGGAACATAACTGATGAGGAGGTTGGATGGGTGGGTGGGTGATGGATGGATAAATGGATGGACAGATGGATGAGTGGATAGATGGATGGATGGATAGGTAGGTAGATGAGCGGATGGTGGATGGTGGATAGATGGTGGGTGGGTGGATGGATAGATAGGTAGGTGGATGGGTGGATGGTGGATGGTAGATGGTGGATGGATGGTGGATGGGCAGGTGGGTGGGTAGATAGGCAGATGGGTGGGTGGATGGATGGTGAATGGGTGGGTGGATGGATAAATAGGTGGATGGATTGATAGGTAGGTGGATGGATAGATGATGGATGGATGGATGGATAGATGGGTGGATGGGTGGATGGTGGGTGGGTGGATGGTGGGTGGGTGGGTGAATGGCGGATGGGTGGGTGGGTGGGTGGATGGAGGGGCTGATGGGTGGGTGGGTGAATAGCTGATGGATAGGTGGGTGGATGGGTGGATGGTGGGTGGGTGGATGGATGGATGGATAGATGGGTGGGTGTGTGGGTGGATGGAGGGGTTGATGGGTGGGTGGGTGGGTGGATGGAGGGGCTGATGGGTGGGTGGGTGGGTGAATAGCTGATGGATAGATGGGTGGATGGGTGGATGGTGGGTAGGTGGATGGTGGGTGGGTGGATGAATGGCGGATGGGTGGGTGGGTGACGGATGCGTGAGCAGATGGAGGGTGGATGGGTGGGCGGGCAGGTGTGACAAGCTCCGTCTCGGGTTTAGGAGGTCTGGTGCCAGGAAGAGTGTGCAGGGTGCTGGGCTCCTCCAGGGACGACCGGGGCACAGAGGTGGAAGGGCAGGCGTGGCGGGGGACTCCGCAGGCGCCACGGCTCTGGACGGGTGCAGCTCCCTGGGACATGTGCGCGTTACCTTTCTTGCAAGAGCAGTGCCATCTTGCCATCTTCAGAGTCACCCTGTTTACTCGGGCAGCCGGCTGACACTGGACCAGGGCCCCGGTTACCGGGATCTGGCCGCCAGATGTCAGCCAGCACTAATGAGCCCGGTCTGCTGGTCACTAATTGGCTGAGGGTCTGGGCGCCAGTGACAGATGGAACCAGGGACAATGGGACAGACAGGGCGGCCCCCAGCCCAGGCTTGGGTGGCTCCATGTCGTGGAACCAGGGCAGTGGGAAGCAGGGCGGTCCGCTCCAAAGCATAAATGCCTGACAGCATCCCCAGGCTTGCCAGCGGCTGTGCCTCTCTGGGTCTGCACCCCTTCAAGGGCCGGGCAGGTGGGGGCCTAGCTGGGGCCGCAGAGGGTTGCGGCTGGTGGTGGCCAGAGCAGAAACGAGAGCCGGTCCTCCCGTATGCGACGGAAGCGGACGGCCCGACAATAATCGCCGTGGTGAGCCGTGCCCTGCGGAGCGAGATGGAGTTACAGCCAGTTCACCCGTAAACTCGCTCAAGCGATTTACGAGGCATGGCCGCCCGGGGTGGGGGCGGGGCCGCCGCGGACCGGTGGCTTCTGGCTGGAGTCGGACACGGAGGACGTCCTTGGCGGACAACCTTCACGGCGGATGCCCAGCTACGGCGTGTTTCTATCGCGTCTGACAAGGTGGCGAGGACAGCTGTGGCCGGCGCCGCCGCGCGGTAGACCCCCCAAGACTACAGACGCTGGGGCGGGGGGCGGAGCCGTTTCCCGGTGGACGTTGGCCTGGGGAGGGGGAGGGGAGCAGGTCCCGGGCACCTGAGAGCCAGGTGGGGTTTATGCCTGGGGGGTGTTTGAAACCCGTAAAGCCTCCGGTAGGCCAGGGCTCATAAACCCACAGGGTCCTCTCAGCGGCCACGTGGTGTCACCCAGGGAGAACGCCCCGCTTCTTGGTGGCGGGGTCTCAGACCCTTCCCGCTGTTCTCCATGCAGGGGACAATCCGTCAGCTGGATTAGACACTTAATGAGGGGACAAGCCATCGCTGCACCTGGGCTGGCTCGGATGACAAACCCAGCAATGATGATGGGGGTGGGGGGGGGCAGAGCTGGCCACTGTCTGCCGTCTGTCCCTGAGCGTGCAGCAGGGGAAGTGAGCTCCCAGCTGGGGACCCTGCGTCCCACATGGAGAGGAGCAAGCGGTGACCGCTTCCCGGGGCCACCAATGTCCTGGGCTGGGGGCAGGCTGGGGGTGCAGATCGGGGACAAAGGGCAGCCCGGCTCCCAGGCTCAGCAGGGGGTAACGACATTTAGGAGAAGGGTCCCTGGAAATGCTCGGTGGCTTCGCTCCGAGCTGCCGCCCCGATGGCTGGCCTGGGTCTCGCAGCTCTGTCCTGGAGGGTCCGCGATGTCCGGGCCTGGCAGGAGTCACAGAGTGACAGCGAATGGCCAGGTTATAGGTTTGGCAACAGGTGGAAGAGCCCCAGACCGAACTTGGAGGCCAACGAGGACGCCGGGCCTGGGGGTGGGGAAGGCGGGGGGAGGCGGATCTCCCCGTGTGACCTGCACAAAGGTCACAGGCAGCTGCCCCCGGGACCCCGTCATTGTGTGTTGTTCCAGCCCGCCCCACACCCAAGTGGCCAGCTCTGCCTGAGTGTTCATCCTTTCCCTCTCCGTCCCTCCTGTGAACGGCAAATGCCCCAGCCCGCGCCGGGCCCCGGGGACACACCTGTGGGCCCCACCCGGCACTCGAGGCTGACGGGCAGTCTTCGGCCCCCAGCACCCCCACGTGGGCCACTTTTGGGGCCAGAATCCAGAGCCTGGAGGGCAGGCGCCTCCCGATTCATCCCTGGGCGCCGCGCAACAACGAGAAAATCCTAGCCAAGTCCGAGAAGTCAGGCCATCTGTGGTGTCCCCGGGCTGGACCCCGAGTCTCAGCGTCCCGCTGGCCACCCTGCCCCCATGGTAGCTTGCCGAGGACACACACACACCCCTGAATGTCGGACCCCGGATCTTAGGAGCCTCGCGGTGGGAGCTGGCGGGGGTCCTGGGCCGTGCAGACTCAGGGCCTGGGGTCTGGTCACGTCATCACCCCTGCCACACGTTTGGTTCCGTTTCCATCTGGAGGTGTCCTTGGGGAAAATGTCTGAAAACACGACGTTTTTTACTGACTTCCACCCAGAGCTGAGCCGGGTGGGTGCCCACAAAGCCTCACATCTGTAGCGCATGTCTACACCATGAGTCTACGCTGCACAGCTAGCACTTGTGACCTTTTTGCTGGTGGGTTGACAGGACACGCCGCGAGGGCCACCAGCAGACGTGGCAAGGGACGTGGACGGGCCGTGTCCTCCGGGAGAGCTGTCTGGGGGGTGGGGAAAGGCGCTGGACTGGGGGAGGAACCCCACCAGATGAGCGTCATGTTCGCCAAGACGCCCACCCTCCCTAAGAAGACAGTGAGCTTTGGTTCCCAGGCCTGGCCGCGGCCCGCCCTGCGCCTGGCTTCCTCCTTGAAAGTCCAGTGTGAGCACTGGTTTGGTGGGCACGGGTTCTCTGGAGGCTGGACTCGGAAGCTCAGGCTGTAGGACAGAGACGTCCCAACTCGAGCCAGGGCCGTTTTGTTCCTGACCCCATATACTCCTAGGTGCTGCTCTAGACAGAGCTCCCGGGGCTTCAGAGAGAAATGAGGGGCCCTGACTTCAAGCTGTGGCAGGGCCTTGCACTCCTGGAGAGAGCCAGCAGGCCCAGAGGTCTTCCCTTACATTTTCTTGGTGAGACAGAGAACCAGGGCTCTGGAGTAAGGGAGGAGAAATCCCTGAGGGCTTCCTGAAGGAGTTTGAATTCAAAATGAATGGTCTATGGGCCTGCTGTGGTGGGGCTGTGGGCGTCGCCCCTCTAACCTGGACCCGTGCCTAGTGCCTGGTCACTCCTTAGCAAAGGAAGTGCATTCTCGTCATCTCCACAAACGACAACTCAGTGGGTCAGAGACGCTAGTTCTCTGGGTAGGCCCAAGCTGGGCTGCTTCACTTAGATCTAAGGCTTGGCCTCGGGAGCACAGCCCGCGGGTAACGCCGCCTGCGGGCACGGCTTGGCCTCCTGTGCCGGGCGTCTGAGCAGGCGGGGAGTCAGGGGCTGCGAGACCCGCCCCCCGAGGCCATGTGGCAGGCAGAGCACCGTGGTTGCCTGGGCTGGATTGTTACATAGACCGCCGTCATCACGGGCGAGGCCTGGGCAGTCCGGGCCACTGCGGGAGCAGATCTGCAGGTGAGGATGGAGGGCCCTCGTGGACCCACCGTCTGCTAGCCCTCCCGGGAGGCCCCCTGAGGACCGTGGAATCCCGTGCCCTGAAAACTTCCAGAGGGGCCTCTCGTGTCACAGTGGCCGAGAGGGTTCTGTCCTTATTTTGCTGACGCCGGAAGGGGGTGCTGCAGGCATGTTCAGCCCGCACATGTTAGATTCTCCGGCCGTGATTTTTGACAATGGGTCGGGCCTCTGCAAAGCAGGCCTGTCGGGGGAGATCGGCCCTCGCCACGTCATCACCTCCGTGGTAGGGCACCCGAAACTCAAGGGGCCTTTGGCGGTGGCCAACTGGAAGTCGTACTACGTGGGCGAAGCCGCCCTGCACAAGTCCGAGGCCCTGAACCTGCAGCGCCCCATCGAGCGGGGGCTGGTCACCCGGTGGGATGACATGGAGAAGCTCTGGAAGCACCTCTTCGAGTGGGAGCTGGGCGTGAAGGCCAGCGAGCGGCCCGTGCTCATGACCGAGCCCTCCCTGAACCCCAGGGAGGCCCGGGAGAAGATGGCCGAGGTGATGTTCGAGAGCTTCCACGTGCCCGCCTTCTACCTGTCGGACCAGGCCGTGCTGGCCCTCTACGCCTCGGCCTGCGTCACGGGGCTGGTGGTGGACAGCGGCGACGGGGTCACTTGCACCGTGCCCATCTTCGAGGGGTACTCCCTGCCCCACGCGGTCACCAAGCTCTACGTGGCGGGGAGGGACATCACGGAGCACCTCACGCGGCTGCTGCTGGCCGGCGGGCGGGCCTTCCCGTGCACGCTGGACAAGGCCCTGGTGGACGACATCAAGGAGAAGCTGTGCTACGTGGCCCTGGAGCCGGAGAAGGAGCTGTCCCGGAGGCCGGAGCTGGCGCTCAGGGACTACAAGCTGCCGGACGGGACCGTGGTCCGCATCGGCGACCAGCTGTTCCAGGCGCCCGAGGCGCTGTTCCGGCCCGAGCTGCTGGGCATCCACAGCCCAGGCCTGTCCAAGACGGTCTCCTACAGCATCACCAAGTGTGACGCCGACATCCAGAACACGCTCTTCGGGGAGATCGTGCTGTCCGGGGGCAGCACCCTGTTCCAGGGCTTTGACGACCGGCTTCTGAGGGAGCTGGAGCAGCTGGCTGCCAAGGGCACCCCCATCAAGATCACGGCGCCCCCCGACCGCTGGTTCTCCACGTGGATCGGCGCCTCCATCGTGACCTCCCTGAGCAGCTTCAAGCAGATGTGGGTCACCGCCGCGGATTTCAAGGAGTTCGGGACGGCCGTGGTTCAGCGAAGATGCTTCTGAGGTTCCTGCGCCCGGGAGCCCCGCGGGCCACGAGCTCGCCGCTCGGTGCCGGGGGCAGCGCAATAAAAAGACAAAACGATGCAGTCCTTGGCCGAGTCGGCTCTGTTCATTCTTGGGGGCCTTGACCCTGGCGGTGAATCTCTTTTAAAGCGTCCCATCCTCCATCCCCCTCCACCCCCCGAGAAAGCCCTGGTTATGAGTTGAGGTCCATCCGAGGGGTTGGACCAAAAGCCCTCGTGCCTGGGGCTCCAGCACATGGGACCCTGGAGTCTGCCTTTAAACGTGTGTCCGAGGTGGATCGGAGGCAGGGTCAGGGACAAGCAGGGGCCCTGCCCTGTTCTGAGGGTCAAAGCCGCAGCTAGGTGGACCCTGGCACAGAGGACTCTGCCGGGCAGCTGAGCAGGACTCTAGAGCCCTTGGCCCGGCCCGATAGGAACGGGCCGGAGAGACATCGCCACTGCTCCAGCTTCTCCAGGGAGCGAGTAAGAATCAACGGCTCCACTTGAATCAACAGCGATCTACTTGATTGCTGGGATCTTTCTGTTACTTTTACTTTCAAAGATGTTCACGGCTGTGTTTAGGGGTAAAATACTGGAGACAGAGTTCACGGCCGTCAATGAAGTAACAGGCGAATAAATTATGCAAAGGGGAATTTTTCTACATTGATTTGGTGGAATTCTTCCCCCAAAATATTACTGGGAGAGAAATGGAAACACAGAGAAGTCTTTTTGAAATGAATCCCTTGTATGTTCTTAGATAAGTGAATTTTTGTTTTCCTAGGGTTAACTCATGGAGAAACCCATGGGAAAAGCACAGAAAGGCAGGGAAGGAGAGAAGGAGCGAAAATGCAGGGAGCAGGGAAGAGGGGGGAAAGGTCTAAAAGAACAATCGAAAAATTCATCCTGAACGAAACAAGCCCATCTGTCCAGACTTGCGTGTGTGTGTGCGTATTGAGTGTTTGCAAAGTATGTCTCTTCCCATCCTTCTACTTCCAAATTACCTGTGTCATATTTGGGCAGAGCACACAGTGTAATAGAAGACAGAAGACAGTTGGGACGTATTTTTAATCCGCGGTACTGATCTCTGTCTTTTAATTGGTGTATTTGGACGGTTGACGTTGAAAGTGACATGTTCTGCCTTAAGTCTGCCACTTCATTGTTTCTGTTTGTTTCCTCTGTTTCTTGTTCCTGTTTCTCTCTTCTTACCTTCCTGTGGGTTATTACTTGAACATCTTTGAGAATTCCATCTTGATTTTTTCTTGGGTTTTTGAGTTTACTGCTTTGTATGAGCTCTTTGCGACCACAGTTCACTGGTGCTGACATGTCACCACTTAGAGTAAAGGGACTTCTACTTAAGTCCCTTTGCCCTCCCAGCTTTTAAAATAGAATTGTCTTCAGGATTCCCCCTGTGTACATCAAGTACAACCTCAGATGGCATTAAGACTTTTCCTTCAACCATCAAATGACTTAAGAAACTTACCAGAAGAACGTTCTAATATGGTTACCCCTGTTTTTACCCAGTCCCAAGTTCTTCCTCCGTTCTGAAGATCCAAGCCTCTTTCTGTTCTGCTATCTATCATTTTCTTTCTATTTAGAAACTTCCTTCAGCTGTTTTTTTTTTTTTGTTTGTTTGTTTTTGTTTTTTTTTTTTTAAGAATAAGCTGCTAGCAACAGATTTCCCTGCTTTTTGCCATCCGAGAATGTCTTTATTTCCCCTTCATTTCTGAGGATACTTGGGCTGGATATAGAATTCACGATTAACGTTTCTTTCAGCACTTGGAGAATGCTGTGCCTTCTGCACAGCCTCTGGGGCTTCAGACCAGAAATCACCTGCTGTTTGACGGGTAATGCATCACTTCTTTCAGGCGTCTTTCAAGAGTTTTCCACTGTCTTTCATTTTCAGAAGTGTAATTATGTGTCTTGGCATGGACGTCTTTGATTTATCTCACTTGGGATTTATCCAGAATCTGTAGAGTTATGTCTTTACCAAATTTGGGGAGTTTTGTGCTATTCTTTTTTTTGAATGCCTTTTCAGTCCCACCCTCTTTTCTCTCTTTCTGGGTCCCTGAAGACAAAAGTTAGCAAGTTTATTATGGTCCCACAGGCTCCTGGAAGGTTGTTCACCATTTTTCAGTTTATTTTCTCTGCCGTTCTCTTCCCCAGTCCCACAAATCACCGGTTCTCTGCCGTCATCTCACTCCACTCTTGAGCCCTCCCAGCCCATTTTTTAAAAATTTCTGTTGTATTTTTCAGTTTGATAATTTCCATTTAGTTCTCTTTTTATAACTCCAAATCCTTTGCCGAGATTTTCCATTTTTGCGTCTGTTTCCAGGGAAATTGTAGTTGCTTGCTAAAACATTTTTACAATGGCTGCTTTAAAACCCTTGCCCAGGTAATTCCGATGTCTGAATCATCTCAGTCTGCCCCAACACTCACATCTGTGGCTCGCCTGTTCTCATTCAGTTTGTGATATTTCTGGTTCTTGGTGTCATGAGCAATTTTCTATCGTGCTCTGGACATTTTGAATATCCTGAGACTCTGGGCCCTGTTTCATCCTCTTTTCGTGTTATGTCCTGTTGAGGTGTAGCATGAGGGCTGGCTGGGTGGGTTTGTTTAGTTTTCTGATGGGCCCCGCTGATACCACCCCAGAAACGTGGGCGCTGGCTCACACGGCCTTGCTGCACATGGGTAGAGCAGAGGTTCAGCTCCCTACTGGGCCTGACAGACACCTGGCAAGGGGGAGCATCAGTTCGCTCTCCCACCCCCACTGCCTTCTGTCTTGCTAGTGCTGGGTGAGGCTGGAGGTTCAGGTCCCCCCCAGATCCCTCAGACACCAGGGGTGGGGGGAGGGGAAGCAGTCTGACGAGACCTGGCTCACACAACCACGTTCAGTCTCATTGTTGTCAGGTGGGGCTGGGGGCTCAACTCAGCCCCGGACCCCACTAACTCTGTCCCAGCAGGGGAATCTGAGAGTCACCTGCTTCTGCTGAGTGGGGACGGAGCACCTCCCTGCTCAGTACTGCAACGCCCCCAGCAGGGGAATTGGAGCCTCTAGTGAAGATGACGGTGATGGTGATGATGGTGGTGGTGATGATGATGGTGGTGATGTTGATGATGATGTTTGTGATGATGATGGTGGTGGTGGTGATGATGGTGATGATGGTGGTGGTGATGGTGGTGATGATGGTGGTGATGATGGTGGTGATGATGGTGGTGATGGTGATGGTGTTGATGGTGATGATAGTGATGGTGGTGATGATGTTGGTGGTGATGATGTGGTGATGATGGTGAAGGTGATGATGGTGGTATTGATGGTGATATTGATGATGATGTTGGTGATGATGGTGATGATGATGATGATGGTGGTGGTGATGATGATGGTGGTGGTGGTGATGATGATGGTGGTGGTGGTGATAGTGATGATGGTGAAGATGACGATGATGGTGGTGGTGGTGATGTTGGTGATGATGATGGTGATGATGGTGGTGGTGATGATGGTGATGATGGTGAGAGTGGTTTTCTGGCCTCTAGGTCATCTTCAGCACTATGGCCTTGGGGTGCTGAAATGTGGAGAGGGAAAGGATCTCCCCAAGTCCCTGATAGCAGGAGCTTTGGAGCCAGTCTGGCTTCTGCTTCTGGCTTCCTTGTGATGCCATGTGATGACACAGAGATTCAGAAGCACAGGGGACAAGGGGAGAAGTCCCGCTTGGTCACTCTCTCCCCCAGGAACACACCGTCTTCTGCGTGGAGCTTCGTCTCAGAGCCAGGAAGCATGGTCCCCACAGCCTGGTGTGGCTGAGATGCCAGTGCTTGCCACTCACTCCCAGATACTGCTGGGAGGCCTGTCACGTGGCGGGCACCTCTCCATGTGCTGTGGGTCCTGAAGGGAGCAGAACACGCTGCTGTGTCCCCCATAGGTTGACAAGGCTGCCAAGGCTGGGAAGCGGCAGTGACAAAGAGGTGTGCACGTGGGCTGAACCCACAGCCCTGCTGCCTGCGGCGCGGGACCCGCTCACCCAACAGTGACAGAGCCGGGCCCAGGGACGTGCAACCCGCTCGGGCTCTGCACTTGGGCACCCCTCCCCCGCCAAATGGGGGTCGCAGCCGGGCTGGGAGCAGGGTCCGCCATGCAGGGTCCACCATGCAGGCCCCGCACACCTGCATGGACGAGAGGCCATCCAGTCAGCATGGGCACCAGGGCCGTGGGCGTCCAGAGGCCACTGGCTCAGTGCCCCTCCTGCCCTCAACCTGAGGTCGGAAGTCTTGTGTGGAGCCTTCTCCCCAGGACCTTCCAGCACAGGGCTGTCGGAGTGAGGGTGCCCGTTCCCTGACCAGGACAGAGGGGAGCAGACCAGGAAGGACGGGCCGGGCTGCCACGCCGTCCTCCCCCGGACAGAGTCGGCGTCCGGTGGTGGGACCGTCACTCTCCAGACTCCCTCGCAGCTGCGCTTTTGGAGTCAGGGGGCAGGGGACACCTCCAGCCCCTGGATCTGTGCCTGCAACAGCCCCTGTGCCCCCGTCACCCCTGCTCGTTCCCAAACGAGGGGACAGGGCTCCTCCACCCCCAGGGCCGGGCTCACGGGGCTGTCGGGGAACCCGGTGCAGGGGTCCGAGGCCCTGAGCCAGCACCGGAGACTTGGAAGCAAACGCGCTCTGCCCGCGGACGGACCGAATGGCACGGGGCCTGCTCACTTCTGCGGCAGACGGGGTTCCAGTCATGCCCCGGGAACTCGGTGCAGGCGATGGGAGAACTGGGGCCGCTGGAGCCGGTGACCCACGGGGGGAGGCACCCAGGGACCGGGACATGAAGCCAGGACCCAGCGCAGCCCGTTCCGGCCCCTGCCGCCTCCCGCTAACTCACGGGGACGCCCGACTCCTCTGCACGCCACCCAGGGGACATCGGCTTCCGGGGGCAGAGTCTCCATCCTCCAAAGGAACGTGTCCGACTCTCAAGCCACCCAAGGGCCCCACGGGGAAGGGTGGGTGTGGTCCCTGGGTCCCCGGCAGCCTGGGTGTGAACGTGCAGGGGGTGTGCAGCCGAGGGTCTGTGCTGGGCGTCGCCATGCCTCCCGGAGGCCGAGACTTTGGGGGACCCCGCGTGAGCTGCACGAAGCCTGGCATTTCCGGGAGGTGGGGCAGGAGCCCGGGTCCTGGGGGTTGGAGAGCCAGGGGCTCGGGCACGAGTCAGGAGCCAGACAATCTGGCCATGGCGTGGCTCAGCCCCACGTCACCTGGTCAGGCCTCAGTCTCCCCATTTGCATGCCAAATGCAGGCACAGACAAGCTGAGCTCCAAGGGAAAATGATCTGCTGTAGGCCTGGCTCCCTGTGGGCACCTGTCCTCAGGTGAGCAGGCACCTGTCCTCAGGTGAGCAGGTGTCCGAAGCTGCAGAGAGGGGGAGGGGAGCACAGTGGCCAGGGCTCAGGGTTGGCCTAGCAAAGACCAAGGCTCCACTCCCCGCCAGCCTCCTGCCCACTCAGGGCCAAAGCAGGACGGAGGGGCAGGGCCAGGCCGGGCTGAGCGCTGCTAAGTTCTGCTCACTCTCCCTTCTTCCTCGAATTCACGGGTGCCCATGGGGCGTGGTCTGAGAGGGAGTGATGGGTGTGCCTTCGGGCTGGTGGGTTCAACCCTGGCCCTGGGCTTCGGGAGCTCCTGCTTGTGGAGGGGGAGGGGACCGAGTTACCTCAGCAGCAGAGACGGGGCTCCAGGAAGGCTGTCACTCCCTGGGTGCCTGTCCTGGCGTGCAGCCCTCTCTCGTCCGGAGAGGTGACCTCCTAAGGCCAGTCCAAGACTCCTGGCCCCTCACCTACTCTGACGCAAGGAAACCAGAGCTGGTTCCAGCCTCACAGTTTTGCTAAAAATGAAAATCTCTGTCCCCTGCGAGGACACCTAGGACGCCTCCCCTGGTCGCGCTGTCACCAGGCTACGCATGCACCGTGTCTGCAGCAGGTGGCGGGTCCCCTCCTGTCCCCTCAGGCCTGGCCACAGCTCTCGCCCGTCTGGTTTAAGTGCCCAGCACCTCCTCGGCCTGTCCTGGCTTCCCCTGGCATGCCGACCCCGTGTGTTGGGGTCTCTGTCACCCAGTGACAATGGCCAGCCCTGGGAACACTGCGCTTATTGTCACAGCCAGCCCTGGCTCAGAGCATGGAAACATAAGATGCTGCATCCCGGTTATCAGCCTCACGGGGAGACGGGCCGGGCTCCAGCTGCAGGAAGACATAATAATTTCCCCCATTATTCTCCGCCTCGCTCCACCTTTGGCAACAGCCACTGCAGGAGGGAGAGGGTGGCTGGGTTGCAAGGGCCCTGGGTCCGGGGATGCCACACCTGGGCAGCTGGGCCTCGTCCAGGGCTCGCGGGGCCAGGGTGGCTGTGGCCGGGGGTTGTTGCCCCCTACCAGGGGCCTGGCTGGACGAGCGCACAGGCGCGGCACTTCCAGGGTCTGCCCCGCCCCCACACTGTCATCTCTGGACTGGAGGCCCGAGTCCTGGCAGGGCTGGGGATGACGCGGGAGAGACGCAGCCAGAGGGCGGGGGCATCCCGGTGGCCCGCCGGCGCCCGCGCTGGCCAACTCCAGTCAGAGGTG
This sequence comes from Eidolon dupreanum, assembly GCA_028627145.1. Lineage (NCBI taxonomy): Eukaryota > Metazoa > Chordata > Mammalia > Chiroptera > Pteropodidae > Eidolon > Eidolon dupreanum. The sequence continues at coordinate 1,017,319 of CM053502.1, forward strand.
GCGGCCCCTGGACCCGGAGCCCAGGGGCTCCGACTGCCACTGCCAGGCTGCTGGAGGGTCGGGGCCACGACAGGGGACCCGCGGAAGCCTGGCAGGGGGCGGTTGGAGGCTGGTCCGCCCGCCATAGGCCGGCTCGGGCCTGGCTGAGAGGCGTCAGCCGAGTAAGCGGATACCTCCCTGTTATGCAACCGGGGTCGGCGAGGATGGGCCGCGGCCAGCCAAAACAAGCACCCCGCTCCAGGGCGTGACGTCGTCGGGCCGATTAGAGGCAGGCGGGCGCAGGCAGGCGGGCGGGGGCTGGAAGGGCAGTGTGCTAGGCGGCCGGCCTTGCCCCTGCCGCCACCTCGACACCCCGGGGGGCACAGAGCAGGCTTCCCCGGTCTCCTCCCCTCCCCCCAGCCAGCCTGGGTGCTCCCACAAAACCCTGCGAGCTGGCGAGGGGCGCGGTTGGAAGGAGTCTTGCTCAAGGGCCCTTGGAGACCAGGCCGCCACGCGGGTCCTGGAGCTTCCTACACAACTGGTTGTCACCAGAAACTCACAGTGCCGAGTATTGGGTGCCGGCTGGGATGCGGGGAAGGCAGGGACCCTCGGGGCGTCCCACAGTCCAGCAAGGGCCTCAAGGCTGAGCCGAACGGACGGTTATGCAGAGGGTGCACCCAGCTGCCGCAGGAGAGGCTTTGAGCAAGAGGACAGCGGGGAAGGCTCAGGGCTGAGGGACAGACAAACGGGAGCACGTCGTCCCTGTGTGAGGCCCCATTTATGTAGAGGGGGCACCCTTTCTCTGGCCGACGCCCCTGCAGTGAGAGCCGCAGGTCTGGGTGGAGGCGCAGCCCTCTGGGGGCGGAGGGCAGATGGCAGAGGAGGGACCCGGGACACCTCATGCACCCCCGTAGGCTGGAGGCAGGCTGAGCAGGACGAGGGGTTCCGGGGTCGCATGGCCCCTGCCGCGCAACCCTATGGAGACGGGGAGGGAACACGGAGGCTCCGCCCATGGGGGGCGGGGCTTGGAGGCGGGATGTAGCACGGAGGCTCCGCCCACATGGGCGGGGAGGGGCGGGGCGCCTTCCATCACAGCAGGGCGCTGGGATGACGTTCAGCATGGAACTGGCTCCCTGACCATCAGTCAGAAAGCGGAAGGGAGACGACAGGGCGCTGGAAAGACCAGCCTTGGCCTGTGCACGTGGGGTAAGAATTTAACTGGAAAACCACGTGAGCCCGTGAGAGGACATTTCTGCACCCTGGGGAAGCCGGGAGCAGCGCACCCCGCGGATGCCAGCCTGCCCCTGCTCTGAGTCTGCGTGGCCCCGCAGTGGGGCTTTGGCCAGTGAGTTTTCTGCCTTCATGCTGCCCCTACCCCAAAGCTCATCAGAGGCCTGGGGGAGACCTGCAGCGGACGGCGGCAGCACCCCGCACCAGCTGTCCTGGCGGTGTACCCAGCCTGGGCTGGGCTGCCTGGGCATCTCGGCTCCAAGTATAGCCGCAGGGAACGGGGTGACCACAGCTGTCGATCCCCCACGAGGCTGCACGGCCTTACTCAGTGCTCAGGGCGGTCTGCAGCTCTCTCCCCAAAAGCAGAGTGGCATCACGTGGCCCAAGCAAATTTTGTCTTCTTCTGGCAGAAAGAGGGATACCCAGGGCACAGGACCCCCCAGGCCAGTGGCTGTGTAAGGGGCAGAAACCCACCCCTCCGCCGGCCATGCCCCCAAGTAGCCCTGAAGCTTCCTGCGGCGGCAGGGCAGACTGCCTTCAGAAGTGGCCCAAGCCACTTTTCACACTGGGAGGCCAGTGGTCCCCTGTCCAGGACATGTCCCTCCACTGGGAGCCCTGGCCCTGGTCCAGCCAACATGACAGAGGTGGCCACCCAGAGGCTCTCTGAGGACCTGCCGCTCTCCCTGCCTCACTCTGCTCAGAGCTGGGACATCCCTGGGGCCGCAGCTGCGCCCGTGGGCCCCATGGTCCTATTCTGAATCCTCCTGGGGTAGGGCTCATGAACCGGAGTGGGGACGGCCCCTCCCCGTGGGCTCCCATGCCCTCTGTCCCCGGCTGTTCATGCGGGAGCTCTGCGGTCCCCTCCTGGACGTGGGGACAGAGCTAGCTGTCCTTGCGGGAGCTCTCTGCGGTCCCCTCCCAGGGGCGTGCTGTGGGCACTGCAGAGTGAGGGAAGGCAGTGGTCAGCAGAATGGAGATTCTCTCCCTTAACAGAATCGCGCCTCCATTATGATGCCTGTGTGAGCCCCTGGCCCCAGCGCATGGGGCCCTGGGTAACCTCAGCTCGTCCTCCGGTGAGTCCACGTGGGTTTGCCTGGGGGAAGAGGGGGCTGGACTCCACGGGAAGAAGGTGAACCTGCACAGGGCTTTTCCAGGGCGGGTCCCCCTTCAGCGAGGAGGGGAGCAAGTGTCCTCCCATTGTCTCCTTGCCGGGGACCCCCTTCCTTCCTAATGCCCAGCCCAGAAGGCGCTGCGGCCCCAGAGCCCTGGGCCAGGTGGTCAAGACCCCCAGGCTTGGTCGGCAGGTGGGACTGGGCGGCATCTCACCTCCCCACCTGCTGCCTTTGTATCCATATAAAACTCCATGCCGGCCTTACTCCTCGCCGACGCCGGCCAGCCTCGTTTCAGGCGTGAATAGCCTTGCTTGTAAGTAACCCAGCCTGCACGTGACCGAGCCCCTTACGAGTCCTATTCTATGGCCAGAACTCCGGATACCCAGACCCATGCCGACGGCGCTCAGAGCAAGCCCGTCTTCTCATAGTTTCGGCCAGTCTGCAGGGGCACGTGATGGCCAGTGATGTGTCATCTTGACTAGGCCACAGTGGCCATACTTCGGGTCAAACGCTGGTCTAGATGTTGCTGTGATGTGTTTTTTAGATGAGATGAGCATTCGCATTCATAGACAGAGTAAAGCAGATTGCTCTCCACACGTGGTGGGCCGCATCTGATCAGTTGAAGGTCTACTAGAAGGCGGGCTGACTTCCCCCGAGGAGGAGGGGTTCTGCCAGCAGACACAGCACTGAGCCTGGACATAGCACAAATGCCTCCCACTGGAGATGTCAGCTGTGCTTGGCACCTTGGGGTCACATTTGTGCTGTGGGCATTTCGGACACTTGGCCCAGTTTGCCCACACTGGCCACATGCCTCCCACTGGCACATGAATCTCAGTGCTCCAGAGGCACCTGTGCCCAAGCGTGAAACGCAGGACAGTGACCTGGAGAGAGGCGGACCTCAGCCAGGACCCATGGAAGCGCGCCGTGCCCCTCACGGCCTCTCACGCCCCAGTTCCCAGTGGTGCCAGCTGCAAATGCTGTCATACGAAGCAGCTCAGGCACGGTGGCGGGATGCTGGGAAACCAGCTCGCTTTCCTGAAAGCTGGTGGATAAAGGTCGGAGTCACGTTCTTGGAACACAAATAAAAAATTCTAAATTTCTGCAACGAAACCACAGCCAAGCCCAGATGTAGGGGGGAAATCGTTTGCCTGTTGTTGAAACCAGTCCACACCGCGGGGCTCACGGTGAGCCTGCGAGCGGTTCACGGAGGGCGCTGAGAAGCCTGTCTGGCCGACATGTCTTCGGTGACTCAGTCGCTGGCCGTGACTCCGGCTGCGAGGACTGGGCGGGCCCCTGGCCCTGTCTGTGTCCTAGTCATTTCCCTGGGTCAGCCTCCCATGCTTTGGGGACCCTCTGGAGGTGTGTGGATGTGCGCTGCAGGCTGCAGGGGGGCATAACACACCCACACACACGCAGAGACACACGTGCACATATGCACATGCAGGCGAGGCACACAGGGACACTTACACAAGCGTGTACACACCCCCACACACACACACAGAAATGCAGAACTTACACGCACACCCACATACATGCACAGAAATGCATGCACACATGCGTGCACACACAGAAACGTGTGTGCCTACACACATCCACGTGCACACACAGAAGTGCATCTGCACACCCCCCCCTCGTGCACGCACGGAAACTGAGGGAGGCCTCACGACAGCCCCATGTCCGTGTCAGCCCCGACTCCGCCCTGCCCATGGCCTCCAGTCCTCACCAGCAAATGAAGCGCTGGAGATCCTCAGGGAAGTCGCACGTGACAGTGTGTGCCATGTGATCCCGTGACAGTGGCTGCTTGGAACCTCGGCCTGAACCACCCTGCAGAGGCGGGGTTTCCCGGTCAAGATTGGGGCAGGACGGGGGCCACGGGCCCTGCTTCGTGTGGCCGCACGGGGGAACACCCAGCACGCACACACGTCCCCTCCCCCATCTGGGCCCGAGCGCCTCGTGCGGGCCCGAGGGCCAGCAGGCCAGGATGCCAGGGGCAGGAGAGCCCTGGGTGGGCACCTCCGGGAGAATGACGGGAAGTCAGTGTCCAGACCCATAGCGTGTCCCCTAGGTTATGCCCCAGGCGTGGACCCTGGAAAGAGCGGGCACCGTGAGGGGTGCTGACGGCCATCGGCGTCCTGCCTCGGAGGGGCGCAGGATAGGGAGACCCAAGCCATCCTCTGGGGCAGCAAGCGCCAGCTGTTTGGCCTCCAGACAACGATGGGCTTTGGGGGTGCAGGGGGCCTGGGGCTGCTGAAGGGGTGTCAGGCGCAGGCGTCTGTTCTCATGACGAGTGTGGGGTTTGAGTTTTAGGCTGGAGGTGGCTCTGACCCCATGAGCCTAGGCGCCCTGTCCCGCTTCCCGCAGAGACACGTCCTCAGCCGCCGTCCACTCCCACCCTCCGGCGAGGGTCTCCCCCCGGTTCTCACCGCCCGACCGCTGGCCGGACCCAGGGCCTCCCTGCCTGAAGCCGGGTGTGCAGGTGGAAGAGAGCGCCCAGCCCAGCCCTGGGGGAGGACTGTGGCGCTCGGCGTCTTCTGCCAGGCCCTGGGGCATCCTCTCACGCCTGAGCCGGGCCAGCTGGAGGGCGCGGTGGGGCCGCAGGCCCGCGGGGACCTGGGGACCGCGCGGCCAGGCCGGCCTCTCCGCTCTCCGCAGGCCTTGCGCAATCGCTTCACTTTAACCGCTCTTCTGGGCCCTCGGGTGAGACCTTCTGCCCTGTGTTTGGCTGGAGGACGGAGGATTTGTCACGCGATGGAGCCAAGGGGGCCGGAGGGTGACCGGGCCCCTTCCGGCGCTGCTCTCCGACTTGCGGCCTCGTGTCCCGGCCCAGGCCGGCCCACGCGGGTCCCCGCACGGGGCCGGGGACCACAGCGGGCTGTGGAGGGGGAGTGAGTTTATCTGCTGGCCCGGGGTTGGTCGTGTGTCCCCACGAAGGGCGTACTCCGAGTGCCACGTGTGCTTTGGGACACGTTGGCACAGGTGGGGAGGGGAGCGACTGGAAACCGCGCAGGCGCAGACGCGAGGGAGCGCGGCGGCGCCGCCCGGAGCCGGGCGGGGTGGCCCGGGCGCCCATGGGCTGCCTTGCCCGGGGGCTCTGCCAGGCTTCCCCACGAAGAGGGCGTCACAAAGCCGTGGGACTCGGGTGACGCTCGCTCGCGCAGCCTGGTTGGGCGCCTGCAGTCTGCAGGGGCCAAGGTGACGCCCCAGGCCCCAGGGAGGCACGCGACAGCCCTGCGAGGGGCGCCCGTGGCTGTGAAGGACACGGCGACCGAGGCCCGGAAGCTCCGCATCTCCGCAGGACCAGCCCCGGGGCCAGGTCTGCGGTGAGAGGACAGGCGTGAGGGGACCCC
>CM053502.1:1023486-1057948 GCA_028627145.1 Eidolon dupreanum
TTGAACCACCTGTGTAGCCCCTGGACGGAGGGGGGAGGGAAGAAAAGGGGACACATAGGTGTGCCAGATGGAAGGGGACGAGGGGACGGAAGGAGCTGGACCCCAGAGGAAGCAGAGCTCCGGGCCAGGCGCTCCGAGAACGGCGTAGCACCTGAGTGTCTGGGTAGTTTGTGGGGACAGTCTGTGAACCCCGGGAAGCTCCATGGCCCCTGGATGCCTGAGTATTGTGGGGAGAGAGGGTCTGAGAACCCCGAGGAGTTTGCACGGCACCTGGGCGTCTGGCTAACTTGTCGTCCGTGGCTTTCGTCAGCGCTGAGAAGGCACCTGGGGCCCCAGGACACTCCAGAGTGTGGCGTCTGGGGTCTGTCTCTACCCTTGTCACTGACAAGAACCAGCCCCAGACGTGGGAGGGGGCATCAGCCTTGCTGTGGCATCAGCGTCAGCCGCAGCGTCCTCATCCTGGGCTCTGCTCTGGGGCCTCTGAGACCAGTGCTCCCTGGTCCTTGTACGCCAGACACACCCACCACTGCCCTGGGACTGTCCCAGGAGGCCACAGTTGGCCGATATGCCCGCCCCCCCCCCAACTTGTTTCGGGCACAGAGAATGCTGGCTCTCTCCATCCCCCTCCACGAGCTCAGGAGACGGGCCGGCCCAGGCGGGAGGCACCTGTTCTCCTCAGCAGCCCCCTCGCCCCCAGACCCCCTCCCTGCTCTGCCTCCCCCTCCCCGCCTGAGCGGCCGTGACCCGCCTGCCACGGCTCCTGTTCAGCCGGTGCTTGGCCGTCTCAGCACCAGGCCCCGTAACGAGAGTCGGGTCGGGATTTACGAGCTCATGCAGGCCCTGGCCGGGCCCCGAGGGGGGCGTTGCCAGGGCCTCGTCCCCAGCCCCTGCCATCGCAAGAACGGCCTTTCAGTTCCTGCTTCTCGCGGACGTTGTAAATCATAACCACGGCGTTGGCATGTGCGTGCACCCATGGCCAGGAGGGGCCGCTCGGCTTTGTGGCTGGGACCAGGGCTCGGCAGTGGCTCGTGGGCCTCGAGGAACGGGCCGGGTGACCGGGGAGACCCTGCGGGTGCCCGCCCCGCCGCTGCAGGCGGACGCCACGCCGAGGCTGCTGGGCGCTGCGTGACAGCACGCGGGGACCGGGGGCAGCCTCTGGTGTCTCCTCCCCGCACGCCCGGCATCCACCGGGCGGGCTGACCACAGCTGCCTCGGCGTCCCCGCCTGTGCAGTCACCCCCGGCCGGGGCCAGGGGTTGGCCGTGCCCACACCACGGGAGAACCAGCCCAGCAGGGAGCCCGCAAATTAGAAGTGCAGGAAACCTCAAATGATGTGCAAAAAAAATTGTCAAGGTTAAGAGAATTTTTCCATCCCTTTGCTTCATAAGTCAGCATTTCTGATGGGGGCGATTTGTGAGCTGGGGGAGCTGACGAGGATGAGGGGCGGGGGGCCTGTGAGGCCTAATGGGGAGAGCGGGTGGCAGGGCAGCTTCCTGTGGAGGCGCTGAGCCCCCCGGGGCTCGGCCCCCAAGCCGGAGCCAGGCAGGAGAGCGGGCGTGCAACCCGGAGAGGCCGGAGGGAAGGGTCAGCAGCCCACCTGGCACCTCCCAGAGGTCGAGTTTTCATCTCTTTGGAAGGAAGGAACGACCCCAGACCACCTCTGTCACCCCAGAAAGCCAGCTGGGGTGCCACCAGGAAGAACGGACCTGCTCTGAGCTTTTGGGGCCTCTGGGAAGTAACAGCCGCCCGTGACCATCCTGATGGCCCAGGGCCGGGGACCGGGGCTTCCGGGTTGAGCAGGAGGGCAGTTCCCAAGAGTGACCGAGAAAGAGGCTACTGGCCAGAGGGCAACACACCTGCAGCCAGGTGTGAGGGGAGGGGCGGAAGACGGCTCTGAGCTCCAGGCCCTGCGCCCCGGGAGGGACAGGGACAGGCTGTGGCCCCGGCTCTGTCCCCTGGGGGTGAGCAGCCAGCCACGTCCGTGTTCACACACACCCGAGAGAACCGGAGATGTCTGCGGGCACAGGCAGGGTTCAGAGGACATGAGTCACGTCCAGAATGCCTGCAGGGCCGTCTCGTGCAAGGGAGAGCCTTGCTGTGCGGGGCCGGGGCAGTCACCAGAGGCCACTCACCCAGAACTCGTGCCCCGCGATGCCCCAGGCTGCCAGGTGCCTGCAGGTGTGCGTGCACAGGTGTGGGCTCGCACAGGTGTGGGCTCGCATTAAGGAAGGGCTCAGGTGTGGGGTTGGAGGGCCGAGCCTGGAACCTTCCAGCCGCCCTGCGGTGACGCAGGAGCTACAGGGACTGAGAGGGCAGCAGGCTGTCACTGCCCTCCGCCTGTCTTCACCTCCCCAGAAGTCCTTCGAGAACCTAAAGGGATGGGCATGCTCTGTGGGGTGAAGAGGGGACGGGATCCCCCAGTCTGTGCTTGGAGCCCCCTCACTGTAGTGAGTCTGAAATGCAGGCCGCAGGCTGCAAGGCGGGTCACGGGAGGGGCCCACAGGCCGCCTGGGACACCTCCTCACTGGAGCCGACTTGTCTTTTCCCAAAACACAGCGCCTGTCCCCTGAGTGGCACCCTGACACACGCACGCACGCATGCACCCGTGCACACATGCATGCACGCACATGTGCACACATGCACACATGCACACGTGAGCAAACTGGATGGAGAGAACCCTCCACGCACTCAGAACTGTAGCTACTTAGTTACATGGTTCTTCTTGGGGAGACAAACCCCAGGTCCCAGAAGGTCAACACCCTTGAGCCAGCAGCACCGAAGTCCCAGGCTCTGTGCCCTACATGTGGGCTGGGGGATGACAGAGAAAGACACGCACACGCACACATGCACACACGCACACACACACGCACGCACGCTGGTGAGCGATGGAGACCGCCCCGCCCCTGCCAGCCCCCCAGTCTGCAGACGCTGCTGGGTGGAGACCCCAGAGCACCCACCCCCACCACCGACCCTCTTCCTCCCATGACGGAGGATGGCGGCCTTGCCGAGTCAAGGTGCCACTAACCACAGGCTCTCTGCCTAGGGGGTCTTCTCCGCAGGTTTCCTGCAGTTGGGGTGGGAGGTGGGGGAGGCACCCCGCGAGGCCTTCGTGTGGGGGAGGGGCCTCTCCCACCTGCCGTTGCTCCTCCCCCACCAGCCAACCCGCAGGCCTCCCGATGCGGCACGGAGCAGGCCGAGGCCCTCTGCACCCCGAGCCCCCCGCACCCTGAGCCCGCGCGCCCCGGCCCCCTGAGGGCCTGGACTCCAGCAGCTGAGGATGGGGGGGCTGCCTGTGATTGGGATGGGGTGTCTCCACTGCCACACCGCTGCCCCCACCGTCCCTCCTGCCGCCTCCTGTCCTCGGCCCACCCAGACTCTCTGGTCCCTCTCAGAGTTAGGCCGTTTGGTCAAAGTTTCTCCAAAATGGAGAATTCCAGAGCCGAGGCCCCTTGGCCCACAGCCTCGTTCCAGGTCAGCTACCTGAGGCGTCAGCGAAGCTCGGCCCCAGCACGTCACTCGGAGGCTTGTCACTTAGAGAAGGGGCTGCCACGAGCCCAGGAGGGGCCGAGAGGGCAGACTTGAGGCGGGGTCTATGTCCCCAGACCTGTCTCCTCCTGACTCAGAAGTGTCCGTGGGTGTTTAGGGGGCACCTGAGCTGTTTACAAAGCGCCCTGAGTCTCTGGGCAGAGGTGGCTTCTCCAGGCCCCAGGGGACAGCCTCCTTCCCTGCCCAGAGCCAACTCCCTGAGCGGGCACTCGGGAGAGCACCCAGGGGAGAAAGGCCGTGGTGCCTGGAGCTGGCCTCCTCTGTGCCAGGACAGGTCACAAGCCCTGCCCTTACGTCACTGGCTCCTTCTGACGCATTGCTTGCACCACCCCTGCTTACCAGGACACGCCTGCCCACCAGGACACACCGGTCCACCCAGACACACCTGCCCACCAGGACACGCCTGCCCCCTCGGACCTCAGTGTGCTAGTGGCCTCAGCCTCTCGCCCCCCACCCCGCCCTGAGCAGCTGGCTGGGGTGCCCAGGACACTGGCCCCACATGCTGCGGCCCCCGTGGCTCTGGCTGGGCCCCCCGCTGGCGTGGAGCAGAGCAGGCAGGAGGTGGGACCCCGGGCAGCTTGTGTCAGGGCCCCGCAGGCCTGGGAGCCCCGTTCCCAGCCGAGACAGCAGTCAGGCACCTCGTGAAGGAGCCCGCGGAGAGGCCCGGCTCCCGCCGCTCGGAGCGTGTGCTGGGGACGCCGGCAGCGGGAGGCACCGTGTCCAGGCACGCGGCCCTGCCTGCATCGGATGGAACTTTCCACACTTCAGAAAATGAAACATTTCTCTGCTGTCAGGGTGATGTGCACGCTGGTGGGAGCATGCACACACACACACACACACACACGTTCACGCTCACGCTCACGCCCAGGCTCGTGGGCAGCCACACGCCCCAACACCTTTACCTTCAAGGACAGTTTTCTCCATCCCTGCACCCCAACTCCCCTCAGCAGAGGGCTCATTCTGAGACACAGTGGCCTTTGCTTTCTCACACGTGGGACAGCTTTGCTGGGGAGCGTTTGCAATGCTGGTGGCACCTCTAGTTCGGGGCCAGTGATCTGCTCGGTGAGGAAGGAGAGGGCCCCCTCCCCCTCCACTGAACTCCCCGCAGCCCCGGAGCAGGCGGGCCGGGTGGGCCAGGCCCCTCGCCGCTGACCGGAGGGTGCGCTGACGTCCAGGTGCCTGACCGCTTGCCACCCTGAGCCCAGACAGCCGGGGTCTTGCAAGGAGGAAGCCCCTGACCCGGCCCGATGTTCTTTCTTCCGGGGCAGGTCTCTGAAGAGCTGGGCAGCGAGAAGTTCTGTGTGGACGCGAATCAGGCCGGGGCCGGCAGCTGGCTCAAGTACATCCGTGTGGCATGCTCGTGTGACGACCAGAACCTCACCATGTGTCAGATCAGCGAGCAGGTAGGCCTGGGGCTGCACGCGGGGCCTTCTGCTCCCCGAGCCGGCTCCACGGGGGGTGTGGGGGTGCCACGGCGCGGGGTCGGCCCGTCCTGCATGAGGGTGGCTCCCCAGCACTGGGACAGCCCTGGGTTTCCGGGAGCTTGCGACACCCCGTGGGGGCTCCATCGGAGCCTCGGTCGGTGGCCTCCCCGAGCCCGGCGGGGCTCGAGAGCCGGAAGCTGGTGGTCTGTGTGAAGGGCCCGGTGGAGCAGACGGGCTCCAAAGCCGCAGGCCCGGGAGGGAGGGACCAGGAGCGAGGACGGAGCCGGCCGCTGGGGACTCGTGTCCCAAGGGCGCCGCTCAGCCGGGGCTGCGGAAGGGCCACTCTGGCGGCCAGAGCCAAGGCGGGCCCCAGCAGCCAGGGCCTGAGAACCGCCGCGGCAGCCCGGCCAGCCCGCGACGGGGCTGGCTTGCCGTGCGTCCGCCCCGGGGCGGCGTCCCTGGCTCTGGCTGCTTGTGGCGGGCGTCCAGACCCCCGAGCCGGCCACGACGGGACGTGCGCGTGGGGTGTCCTCAGACCAGGGCGGCAGCGCGTCCCCGGTGCTGGTGGCTTTAATTACAAGTTTGCGAGTGGCCCTGGGGCCTCCGGCTGCGCTCTGGAGCCAGGCCCCGCGGGCCGCGCTTTCGCCGCGTTCGGAGAGCGGGGGGCTCCTGGGCGACCGGGGGCGGGGAGCGGGGGGAGCGGGTGGCAGCCCCTTCCCTCAGACCAGCTCGCTGTCGCCTGCAGTGTCTTGGGGTTACACGTGAGATTTCATTTACAAGAAGGGTTCCATCGCTTTCAAAACACGTTGGCGGAGACCACGCAGCAAAGGGCATGTTCCCGCGCCGCCTGTGTGGGCCGTTGACGTTGGCTTTGAGGCTCGCGACGACGTGGAGAAACGGTTTTGCATGAAGAAACGCAGACAGCGCGAGGGGGAGCGGGCGGGCGACCCTCCCGCCGCTGCTCGGGCCCGGAGGAGCACAGGCTGGCGTGGGCGCTGAGGCTCGACCCCACCTCCGCTGCGGGGGCGTCTACGGCTGTCAGCTAGAACCCCCCAGTTTGAAAATGGCTTTTCTCCTGATTACAAAACAAAACAAAAAAAATACTGCAGATATAAAGCAAAAGAACAATCATAAAAATTGGAACGGAACTTAAGAAACAAAACAAAACTCTTCCTTCTTCCCGATGGCGGTGAAATTGAGTGGAGGGGCTGAGACGGGGCGTGCGGGAAGGTGGGCTTCCGCCGCCCTGTCTCTGCGGCGAGCGTGGGGCCCGGGGCCCGGGCTGCGCCTTCGTGACGTACAGAAGAGAACAAGGAGGGGTCCAGATTTCTCATTTACAAAAGAAACGTGTGTTGGAACGCCGGGATCTAACTGCAGCCGGGAGTCGCTATCTTGATGCGGCAAGCCTTGGAAAAAGCAAACAGATGTAGAAGCTTCTCAGAGAAAAGGCCTGTCTTCGGAACAGCTTTCTCTTATTAATTTCTCGGGGGAGCTTTGATTTCAGCTCTGCGTCGGGGGCAGACGGACCCGGCTGCTTTGCCGGAATTCGTTCCCCCGTCAGGACCAGGGGCAGAAATGCTTCCTGCCGGCCGGAATGAGGGCCTCGGCTCCTGCGATTCCCTTTAATTCAACCCCACGTTCACCCCACGGCTCGCCCGCCGGGAAGCCCGTCCTGGAGTCAGAGGCATGCCAGCTCTGCTCCGGAACCCAGCGCGATGTCACGACCTTGGGACGCCTCCCGGAAACGCCGGCTGGAGGTTTCTGCCCAACGCGGGCTCCGGGATGCGCCGTCCTCGGTCAGCTCACGGGCTCAGAGGGGACGGGGGTGTGCACTTACGCAAATGCAGCTCTGAAATGGCCCGAGGGAAATTCCTGCAGCTCACGGAGCCTCTCGGCCATCCAGGGGAGAGGGGGGCCCTCGGCCCAGGGGTGTCTCCCCGTGCCACTGTGCTTCCCAGTGTCCCCACCGCAAGCCCACTGAGGCGCACCTCTGCACTGAATCAACTTGGTGGCGGTGGCCTCTGATGTCCAAAAAGCGGGGACCACGGAGCCAGGGGTGGGCTGCGCCTGACATCTGACATCTCCACGTTGCGTTTCAGACAGCGAAAGTGAATGAGCAACTTATGGGACATATTTTCCTTTGAAAAACAATACTGGTCATTTTAAACTCTAGTAAGAAAATGAGAAACTGCTCTTAGGCACACAGACTCTCACTGTCTGCTGGTGGAATGAGGTCGCTTTTGGAAATGGCCTTTTGAAAAGGCACAATGGATTCCAATTTTTTTTTTTTTAACAGTCTCCAAAAAACTCACTTACAGTCTCTTGGGGGGCTGGCCACCCAGCCCCAGAGGGAAATGTTTGTGTTCCCCGGCCCCGACTGGGTGACTGGGTCCCCTCAGCCCTCGCTGCCCTTGCCGGCGGCTGGGTGTCCTGCGTCCAGACAGGCTCTGAGCAGCTAGTGGCTCCCCGCCCACGTGTGGGTGCTTGGGAGCCCGAACGCAGGGCAGCATGGAGCCCACAGGCACAAATGCCTGTCCGGCTGGCCTTGTTCTCCCCCGAGCCTGCTCAGCCTGCTGCCCGTGCCTGCTGTCCCCAGCCTGCGCCTGCACGACCGAGCCCCCCATCTGCAACCCCCAGCCTGCGCCCACACGCCCGAGCCCCCCGCCTGCTGTCCCCAGCCTGCGCCCACACGCCCAGGCCCCCCACCTGCAACCCCCAGCCTGCGCCTGCACGCCCAGGCCCCCCACCTGGGTACAGCCCCGTGCTCCTACGTGGGCATCCAGGCTGGGGAGGTGGATGCGAGGCAGAGTGAACCCCAGGGCCCGAAAGAACTCAGCACGCGCCCAGAGGCTCCCCAGAGAGCCACTGCCCTCCAGCGTGGGGACGTGCAGGAGCAGGCGCCGACGTCCTCCTTCCCGGGCGGTGCCGGCCTCAGGTCTGCGGGAACTGGGCCGTCTTCTGCCAGCTGCATAGTCCCCGTGGCCAAGGGGCTGCAGGGCAGGCCTCCCAGCCCCTCCTCCAGGCTCTTGTCTTTGCCACGAGACCCCCCGCTTGGTCCCCTGTGGCTCTGAGAAGTCCCCGTCCCAGGGGACCTCAGGGAGAGATGAGGCCTGTCACTTTGCCCCGCTTCTCCTGTGGCTCCGGTGGGGAAGCCAAGGCCAGCGGAGGCCGTGGGTTTCGTCCTGGACCAGCCCATCACCTGGGTCTGCTGCCCGCCCAGGGCCCCCAGAGTCGGGGGCAGCACCGGCCTGGAGCCCCTGCTGGGAACGGAGCACGCACCGCCGGCCGCGTCTTCCTCTGAGGCTGCCGGGGCGGTCGGGCCACAGCCTGGAACTGGGGCGCTCCGGCCCGCCTTTGCTGGTCAGCACGAACCCACGGGCACCCGCTCCCCACCACCTTGCCTCCCCCATGCCCTCCGTCCTCCAACCCCTACTCCTTGGGAAAACTCAGCCGCTCGGATCCCCCCTGGGTGGTCCTTTGTCCTGCGACGATGAGCGAGTGAGCCGAGCCGGCGTGAAACGTTTCAGGAGACACAGACGGAGTCTGTTCGTTTAACGTGAAGAAAGGAGACGGGCTTGGAAGGGAACAGCCGCGGAGGAAGGGCCTCCCGATTCCCGCGTGGCGAGATGTCACGCGGCCACGGCGCCGGGGTCACACGCGTGCTGGGGAGCACGGCTCGGGGCTCCGGATGCCCCGGAGAGGCCGGCGCTGCCCCTCGCAGGGCCGGCGGGCGTGAGGCACCCACAGCCCCATTCCAGGGTCTGAGCGAGGGGCCCATCTCCCCAAACTGGAAGCAGACGGAGGCCGCGCTCCTTCCCCGCGTGGCAAACAAAGGCATCTCGCTAGCAGATGAGCCGGCCGACGAGCACGGGGCACCGCGTGCGTGAGCCCGCCGGGCTTAACGAGAACCGGGTGCCGCCGGCCGGCCGCCCCTGGCACAAGGCGTTTTCCTTTTGCTTTCGTTTCCGCTGCCCCGATCCGGGCCCTCGGCCTGCGGGCGACCTCAACGGCGGGCGCGGCCTGCTCCGGCCTCGCTTCGTCCCCCACGGGTTTATAATTAAAAATCGTAGCTGAATCGGCCGCTTTAAAGGGTAGCTTCCAAACAATTAGGTTTGATTTTTCTCTTTGAAAACGAGCCGGGGCCGGGGATTCACGTTAGCATTTCTTAACCGGTTTACAAAAGACTTAAAAAATACATCGAATTTGTTCTGCGTCAGAAAGCTGTCAAATTTTACAGTGCCTTCTTCAAAGAAAACTCTTTTTGGCAATGAACAAGATATAAATTCAACCGTACTGTCACAATACCGGCTGTAATCTGTTGTCGGAATTTATAATCTTTTCCTCCTTAATCAAATGGAACACTTTATTGGAGGAAGCCGTTTAAAAAGGTTGAAGACAGTTTGACCGTGACCAATAATTTATACACAGAGAATAACATCCAGTTCCAAACTGTACAACTAAGACAGCAATAAGTGTGTGGAATTTTTTTCTTTTTTAACGTTTGAGCTGCTGGAAAGGTGACAGAATCTACAGCAGCAAAACATAAAGATTTAGGCGCAAGATGCTGCAGCCACGCCTGGCAAATCCCAGATAACAAGCCTTCTCCTCTCCCGGCCTGAGGAAGGAACTTCTGCACGCCCTGGAGCCTGCAGATGGGGCCGACCCCAGAACTGCTGCCCCTTGCCGGGCCCACCAGAGCAGGCCAGAGGAAGACTCCCACAGTGCAGGCTGAGGCAAGGGCAAAGAGAAAGAGACCTCTGTGGGATGCACCGCAGCCCCCAGGGCCCCCATGGGATCTTGGAGCATCACCTGGGCTGTTTCTGAAACTCCAAGCGCTCGACTCCTCAGCCAGCCACAGGGCCCCCGTGCCTGGTCTCCCAGGACAAGAGAGTCTGCAGTTTGGGGACAGCAAATAGTGACGATAACTGACACTTTCAAAGTCCTTGAAGCAATGTGGCAGTGCTGACACCCGCCTGCCCCCTTTGGGGTCCCCGACAGATGAAAAATCCCCAAGGCGTAACCCTCAGACCAACGTCCTCTGTCAGAAAGACAACTGCGGGGCGGACCGGGCCACTGCGTGAATCGCTTTAGCAGTTTCTGAGGAGGGTTCAGATTCCCCCGCTGGGAAAAGGCCCACACGCAGCTCACCAAAGGCTCCAAGAGCTCAGGCAACGCCGGATTTCAAAATCCAGGATGGAGGGGGGTGGCTTTCTTTTTTTAAAGGCTGAGCCTAGTGAAAGAGATCTCACCTAGAGTTGTTCAAACTGGTCAAAACGGGGGAGAAGAGTCATCCAGTTCACTCGATCACTTTTGCTGTTTTGAGAAAGCAGTCTGGTCCCTGGAGGAGAGAGCCACGGGCTCCTGAAGCCTGCACCAGCCCCATCCTGCCTGCCCCCGTCTGCACTAGTGCCTGCCCCCGTCTGCACCAGCCCGGGCCTGCCTGCCCCCGTCTGCACCAGCGCCGGCCTGCCTGCCCCCGTGTGCACCAGCCCAGGCCTGCCTGCCCCCGTCTGCACCAGCGCCGGCCTGCCTGCCCCCGTGTGCACCAGCCCAGGCCTGCCTGCCCCCGTCTGCACCAGTGCCAGCCCCCGTCTGCATCCGGTCATTTCTGCCCAGGGCCATTCAGGCACAGGTTTTCATCTATTTACATTTTAAAATTCTAAAGTTAAGTAGAAATTAAAATTGTGGAATGTAAGCGTTCACATTATAAAATAGTTTTTAGCCTTGTGAATCAATCTGATATTAAAAAAAAACAAACAAACAAACAAACTTAAAGTCTAAGGAGAAAGTATCCAAAACTAACAACCGTTATAAATTGGAAATAGTTCTTCGTCTTAAAGAATGCCGTTGGGGGAAGACGAGGGTGCTCACTTCCATAAAAGGCCCGGTGGAAGCAAACAGGGCCTGCGCTAAAATCTCGCTTTTCTCCAGCGATTTCTCTGCCTTCCCCCCGTTTTTTCCCCGTTTTGTCCCTGTGCCCCGTGTGCCTAGCAGAGTCACCTCGTGGGGTCTGCGGGATAAGAAAAGGGAGGAAACGGGCAGGGCCACGCTAATAGCTATAATTCCGGGGAACCGGTTCTGGGTGTTGTTCGGCCATGTTCAATAAAGTCATTGTCGTTACAAAGAGAACCCGAAAGGCTGAAGCAAGAACTTCGCTGCAGGCCGAGTCTGTTCGGCAGAGTTATTTTAAAAGCTGTTTAGAGCAGACATTTATTGGCGCTAGTAAACTCAGCTGTTTTAGCGGCTTTCCCCGCCCTCGGTCCCCAGTCCAGGGAGGAATTCCAGCTCCTCGGCCTCGCTTGGCGCACACCCCGGGCCTGGGACAGGCTTTAATAGGGCAGGCAGCAGCTGTCTGGGAGAAGGCACAGGTACTCAGATGCTGTCCCCCGCGGGAACACAGCGGTTCCCCGCGCCCGAGTGGGGCATGAAGGGGCATCGGACCCCCTGGTCCTCTCGTGGTGAGGGACAGCTAACGTGGCCCTCGCGCCCGAGCGTGACAGAGGGAAGGGGCACACGGCGGCAAGAAGGCCATAACCCGGCTCAGGGTTTTTAAAGGGGCGGCGGGAATGCATTACAGGCCCCCCGGGGGGCCGGCCGGCTCAGACAGCCACCGCGGGATCGCACCGCCCTGCCGGCCACCAGCCCAGGCCCGGCTGAAGTCCCACCCAAGCCTGGCCTTTGTCCCTGGAAATCGCGAGGCCTCGCCGGCCGCAGAGCGGGAACCACGGCTTTCTCAGCGCCTCTGGCTGATAAGGCCTTTGCACGGCCGCTGGGGACAGGTCGTAAAACCGCCTGCGGCTTCCGTGCAGCCCCGGCGCCTCCGGCAAAGGCGGGGCCGGCCGTTGGGGAAAGCGCGCCCTGTCCCTTCGCCACCTCGCCGCCTCCTCCAGGTGGAGGCAGGTTGGGGACGCCTCGCCCCCGTCCCGCCCTGAGATTAGCACTAATAGCGATTAATTCCCTCTGCGGCTCAAAGTCCAGGCGCCCACACTACCCGCCCGCCGCCCTCGCACCCGGAGCGCGCGGAGCCCAGCGGGCCCCGGCCCGGAGGCGACAAGCGCTGCGCTCAAACTGCTCCCGGGGCCAAGCGCGCTGCGCCCTCCCACGGAGGCTCGAGGGGAGGGTCGGTCCCCCACCCAGAGGCCAGGCGGCCTCGGAGGGCGCGGAAGGAGGGAGTCTCGGGCCTCGGGTTGGGGTGTGTGTGTGGCGGGGGTGGGGGGGGTCCCAGGGGGTTGAGCAGCCCTCGGAGCGGGGAGGGCCGTGAGGGGTCGGGACGGCGGCCTCGGAGTGCGGGGCGGGGGGTGGATGTAGCGGCGGAGGGTGTGGGGGGAGGTCCGTCGACCCTCGGAGGGGGCCGGAGCAGGAGGTCCAGCCTGGGTTGGGGTCCGTGAGGCCCGGTGACCCTGCGAGAGCGCGCGGTGAAGTGAGGTGGCGGGGTCCTGGGGAGGGGGAGGCGGGGGAGGGAGCGGGGCGGACCCAGCCCGCGCCTGAGCGGGCGCCCAGCAGCCCCGACCGCGGCGGGACGCGGCCGCCGGCCTCGCGCGTCCGGGGCCCTCGCGGGGCGGGGGCGCGGCCGCCGGGGACGCTGCGGGCGGGCCCACGTTGCCCTCGAATGGGGACCCGCGGGAAGCCCTCGCCGCTCCGCCCTGCGCGGGGGCTCCCCAGCCGGTGCGCAGGGACGCTGCGTCACGCGCGCTGGTGGCGCGGGCGGCATTAAACTTGCACTTGCTGGATGCGCGCGCCTACTGCTCAGATGAAGGTGCGAAGGTCCCCGGCTGTTAACAACCCCGGACTCTCCGCCCCGCGACGCTCAGGGGCCATCCGGGACTTGTCAGAGCCTCTGCTGCACTTCGGGTCTCAATATGAAAAATAACGGTTCCAGTCTGACTTTTTAAAACAACAGTGAGTCAGCCACAGCAATTTTTTTAGATTAAATTATGCAAAACTGGGATCGTAATAACAGTTGGTTTCATTACAGAAGCTAATATGGTCCAGTTTCTCTTCTCCATTTTAAAATCTCGCCATAATTTCACCGATGGGCCCGAGAACACTTGCCAGATCAAATCACTGACGAGCTGGGGCGGGGGCCCAGTGCGGCCGGAGCTGTGTGCCCGCCCGGGCTTTCTGCTTCCTGCACTTGGGCTGTCGGATCTCCGGGGAATGACACCCAGGTGGGCGCTGGGGACGCAGGGCCACATCATGTCCCTTTGACAGGGCGCTGGTGGCCTCCTGGAGTTGGGGCTGGTGGTTTGTGAGAAAGTCCACGACCGGGAAGAGGGGGGACAGCATCCGACGTGCGATGAGGACCCTCGGCCTTCCAGACGTTTCCGGGGTGAGGGAGAGAGCAGAGAGGCGGGCAGGCCGTGTGCCCGCTCAGGCCCTGGGCAGCCCGCCTGACACCTGTGTGCCAGGTCCTCCGCGAGGGCCTCCGGGGGAATGGCCAGGAGGAGCCTCCGTCCCCAAGTCCTTCAGGGCAGACAGGTTTGTCTTGGGCCTTTCTCAGGCCTCCTGGCCAGTCCTGCGGTCAGGCTCCGGGCTTCCGGAAGCTCCTGGTTATTGTCATCTGAGTAGAAGCCCAGACGCCCACGTGCCGGGCGGCAGGCAGTGGACTGGCCTGAGAGGCACCTTCTGTCTAGGACCTCCCGACTTCGGATGCAGGGTTCCCTGGTGCGGCCCTGTGCACGTGACAAGCGGTGCTCTCCCCCCCACACACACCCAGAGGACGTGTGCCCCGGCCCTCCGCCGAGGACAGGGGCCTCCCAGGCAGGGTCTGGCAGAGGCGAGGCGGGCCCGGCCCTCGGGGCTCTCCCTGGCCACCTCCCCACGGGCCCCGCTGCCCTTCCCAGTTGCTGGCGTTGTCCGGGTCGTGGCCACCACTCCCGGCGCAGGTGGTCCTTCCCCAGGAGAGCACTGAGGCTGGACATTCCAAAGTGACCTCCCCTAGACCCAGAGCTGCAGAATCTACCCTGCGCCCCACGCTGCCCCTCCCCATGTTCAGGGGTGCCCCCATCTCAGACCCTGTTGGCCGCTGGGCACTAAGCCTGTCGCAGGCACGTGCTGCTCTCCACGTCCCCTTTAGGATGATGGCCATGATCCTGTGAGACCCACAGCCTGGGCCCTGGCCCACGGGGCCGCCGAGTCTGTGGCCACTGTCATGAACGCCCAAATTCACTCTTGGCCCGAGCCCCCGCTCCCCGGCGCCAAAGGGTGTCTTACCTACATGCACGTGGGCAAAAGCAGTCACCCCGGGCCTGCTCCCCAATGAAAAGCAACGCCCCGTGAACATCCCCGCCAGGACACACCCCGCTGGGAACTTTGGAGCTGATTTTCGCTGATTCCGTTTTGCACCCCCTCAGCACGCCCAAGAGCTGGATAAAGCAGAAGGGGTCTCCCGTCCTCGCAGCACACCCTGCCAAGCCCCCGAGGGACTCCTCTTCGTGATAGTCACACGCAGGCCAGGCGGCCGGCGGCCGAGCAGCCCCAGCCGGCAACGCAGCTGGCGACGCACGGGCTGCGTGTGCGCCGTGTGGCCTTCGAGACAACAAGGACGGCGACGCTGACCCTCTGTCTCTTTCTCCATGCCAGATCTATTATAAAGTCATCAAGGACATCGAGCCGGGAGAAGAGCTGCTGGTGCACGTGAAGGAAGGCGCCTATACCTTGGGGACAGTGCCCCGCAGTCTGGATGGTAAGCCCCCACTGGCGGGAGCAGAGGCCCGGCAGCTCCCAAGGCCGCCTCTCATCCCCTACCGCACGACGGGGGCCAGGCACCCCGGCCACTGCCCGGACCCCAGGCCGAACGAGCCAGCTCTCTCCTTACAACTTCCCACCCTATGCCCTTCGCCGTCCCCTTCCATGAGTCCTGCGATCCCCACCCTGAGTGTGAGACAGGCCCTCGGTCGTACGGGGGTACAGGGGTTTGGGGCGTGGGCGCCGTGCTGCCTTACATGCCTGCGTGTGGAGCCCGGGGCGGGGGGTTCAAACTGCATCATCACTGACAGCAGTAGCAGCCTCCGTCCCCGGTACCTGGAAACAGCGGCAACAGCAAAGATGGCCTTGTGGCTCAGACACAGTGGCCCGCCAGAGCCCTGTGCCACGGAGAAGCTCCAGCCTCACTCGCGAGGGCACAGTGACAGCCGCCTTTGAAAGTAATGCCCATCTGTAGCTGGAAGCCCACGAGAAGCGCTAGGGCATGACGTGGCTGGAAGCAGGGAAGCGGGGGCTGGGCGCGTCTCCGCCAGGGCCGGCCACCCTGTCCCCACGGCCGGCCGCCCTGTCCCCACGGCCGGCGCCCTGTCCCCACGGCCTGCCTCCTGGCTGGGCACTCGGGGTCTGTGCGGCAGGCACGCCTCCCTGCCTCGGCCGTCCACCCAGGCGCGTCTCAGAAAGCTTGAGAGAATTCCAGTCGCAAGCAGACTAGGAATTCTGCGACTCGGATTTGCTTCCGGCGCCCACATTCTTAAGCACTGTGCCCCGTCACCCTGGGATTCTGGGCCCGGTCCGAGTCACGGGAAAAGTCGTGTCGGGGAGCACTGCCTTGGCCCCAGGACCGGCTTCTCCCCGGGGAGCGGCTGCTGGGCCCGCGGCCCCCTGCTCTGCCAAAAACACCCCACAAGTGAGCAGGAAGGCGGTCTCCCCTTCCGGCTGCGTCCTGAGCTACTGATCCTGCTCGTGGTAGAGAAACAGGGTGGTTGGCTTCCTTCCTGTCTTTCTTTCCCTCCCCTGCAAACACACCACACTTCGATGACGAATGCCACTCACTGCCGCTTTCACCCAGGGTCACGGGCAGGGGAATGGCATTGGCGGGCAGGGAGCAGGGCGCAGGGAGTGCCCGGAAGCCTCCGAGGGCAGACACAGAGCTCTCCGCCTTAATTTACCCTTTTGAGCCCGAGCATGGCCAGCAGTCAGGAGCCGGCCTTCCCTTATGCAGCGGAAGCTGGTGTCCCCCTGATGTGCCAAAGGCGATCGCCACAGCAGGACAGTTTTACGTGCTCTCCTCTCAAGTTTGGTTTTAATTAGCCCGTCGAGAAAAGAAAAATAAATCGCTGAGAGCTGGGTGGCAGGGGGATGGTCTCATATTCCTTGAAATAATTGTTGAAAAGACCTATGCACTTCGGTGACACACGAGAACTCTGAAAGACATCCACGGAGCCGGAGCAGCATGCCCGCCGACGGCACCGCGTTCGTGTAGAGAGATTTCTTTCTTCCCAGAGGTTCTGAAAACCTCGATGCCTGCTTCCCCTTCGGCCCCCAATCTTACAGCACCTGGGTCTACATTTTCCCAATAATGTATCAAACGTTTGTGGGCTAATTGCTTTCCACACATAATAGTCCGACATCAAATATTTGACTTTTCATGCTCTTTGCTGTCAAGATCACTCCTTTGCCTTGCAACAGCCGTCCCCCCCAGTTAAACTCTGCATCGCACAGAAAGAAAATGCAAAAATGTTCCTTACTAAGATAATTATCATAAAAAAAAATCTTTTATTCCAGCCCCAGCTCAAGGCAGTCGGCCCCTTATCGCGGCAGGAATTTTTGGAGTGAGCTCCTGAGTGCTCCGAGTCTCCATTCTGATAGATTAGCATGTAGATGCCACATAATTGTGTCCCCCTCGGTTCTCTGAAGCCATTAGGCACCGATTTATTTTTCTGTTACATTCCTGCTCTGCCATCAGAAGTTGCTGATGGAACTTCAGATAGACAAGCGAGGCGCAGAGTAGACAGACGAGATGCCAGACGCCCCTGTGCTGGCTTAGTCCAGTTTACGTGGACGATGGAGCATCAGCTCCAGCCACGGCCCCCCGGCCGCCCGGCCCCCCACCCGCCTTAGATGAGGACAGTGCAGTTGTTGGGAGCAGAGGGCTCTGCCCGGGGCACGGGTCAGGGGACACAGAAGACACGCAGGTCTGGGACCAGACGCGCCTGTCGGGGCTGCAGCTTTGTGAAGAAATGCTACTTCGGTTTTCCTACCGGTAATTCAGAGCACAGGGAGCCACTCTTAGGTTCATTGGTTCCAGCGACTTTTTCTTTTCTTTTCACTCTTTCAATGGAAAGGGGAAAGATTTCTCTTTCAGGAGAACTTCTTGCTCTTGGAAGAAAATAAAGAAAATCATTTCCATTCAAATGCGCTTTTCTTTTGAGAAAGGCTTAAAATCATTAACTTTTTCTCTCTCCAAAAAAAGGGCAAGAGAACGCAGGGTATTGTATATAAAGCATACGAGGCTGACATATTAGAAGACAATACCATATAATACAATGCAATGTAATACGATACAACATAATATAATACAGTATAATGTAATATAACACAATATAACGTAATATAACCAAAATATAACATATTCTTTTAGAATTTCTTTAAAATATTAAACTGCGTGGGTTGTGCGCATCCTTCCCAGCCCTGTCCAGCACGCCCCAGGTGTGCATTCAATGCCAGCCTTACCTGCATGGACGTTGGCCGGACACCCGGCCGCACCACAGCATGGGGGTTGGGGAGGGACGAGGCTCAGACGTGTCCTGTTCCTGGCTCTGTCCTTCGACCAGGACAAACCTGGGTCCATGGTGGGCTGGGAGGCGGTGGGGGAGGGCAGCATTTACCACCACGGTGGGCTCCATCATCTCCAGGACCCCTCAGAGGCCGTCGGAGCGAGAGTCAGGCTGACTTTATGTTTTAAATCCAGATTCCAGATCAAAACTGGAAAACCGGTCGGTCAGAGTTTTGGGTGGGTGGGTTGGCGTTTCTCCTTGCCTTTGTTTTCAAACTGCAACTTCTGTGATTGTTCTTAGCTGGGTCCAGAAAGGGTAAAACACAGGCTGACGTTTCCAACTCGATCGCGATGCCGGTGGGAGGGCCCACTGCAGCCTCGCGCCTGCCAGGAAGTCGGAAGGCACCCACAGGGGTGGCTGTGTGCAGTCTGAGCTTCCGGCTGCGTTCGAAACGCTGTTCTTGGGGCTCGGGTGTAAAGGAAGTCGATGGTTTCAGAGACAAGGAGGCCGCAGGGGGGTTGATGGTGTGTCCCCAACTTTCACACCGCATGCGGCACATGTCACGTGCACTTGTGGCCACTGGGGACTCGGCCGCCTAGTTCCTGGGCACCGACAGGCAAAGGTCACGATTCCACAGCTCTGCCGCCCTGCTGGGGGCCTGGGCGACTTGTCCGGTGTTTCTCAGCCTTGGTGGAGAGGTCGTGAAGGAGCCGTAGACATCGTCCCCCGCCGGGTGCCCCTGGCGTGACCCCAGGCCTGAGCGGGTGCTCCTGGCGTGACCCCAGGCCTGGGAAGCGGTGCCGGGGAGTTCCCAGGCCAGCGCCTGCCACGTGGGGCTCCCGCACCTCGGGGTGCATCCCAGTCACGTGTTTTCACAGGAGACATTTTCCCGGAGGGAGTCTGCGCTCCGGGATGCTGTTTTAAAGGCAGCGCCTTGCAGACTCGCTGGGCGATGGTTTCGCCTCGCGCCTCATCCTCGCCAGCTCCCCACCCCGTGCACGGGCTCGGGGTTCCAGCCTGGTCCCTGAGGGCCGGGCCGGGGTGGGTTTTGTTCTAGAACCTCCTCCGACTTCGCTGTCTGATCAGCCACCTCCCCGTCCCTCTGCCCAGCTGCTCTGCCGTTGGCCGGAACGCCAGTGTCCCCTTTGTGCGTGAAAATGTTTGTTCGAGGGTCGCTGGTGTGGCCATCCTCCCTCCGTCCGGGTCTCTGTGGTTTGTGTGTACTGCTGGCCTTCTTGCCACCTGGTGGTCCACTTCGCAGCTCAGCATGTGTCCGGGGCAAGTTCCAGAGACAGTTTACCTGGGTCAGAGCCTCCCAAGGCCCAGAGGCCAAGGCTCCGGCGCCCACAGCGGCAGCCCCGGAGCGAGGCCGGGCGTTGTAACTCGATTCCCTAAGCTGGGCTCCCTGCCCAAGACGCTCACGCCCCACGTGTCCCCAGAGCTCCTCTTGGCCAGCAGCCCTTCCTCTGTCACCCAGGTATCTGCCTTTGTGCAAAGATGTGAACAAATGTCACACTTGGCGAGGTGACGCTGTGTGTCCGAGGACATTGTCGGATGCCCAGGGGCTCAGCCGGGCATCTCAGAGCCGGCTCCTGCGGGTGTCACCCCTCGAGCGTCGGTGGGGATCCAGGCACCCACCAGCGGGGGTGCCCACCAATGCCTTCACCGTTAGGCTCAGGAAAGCGCCCGGTCACAAGGGCGTAGCCCGCCTGCCCCCAAGCCCACCCCCAGCCCACCCCCAGCCCACCTCCTAACCCACGCTGCCCAGCTGCACACCCTTCCTCAGCCCTCTGAAACGTTTGTGGCAGTCTCTCTGATGCAAGGGGGGGCAGGAGGCAGCACCCCTCCTGCCGTACCTCATCTCCCCCGCCCCCTCGTCTCCTGCACCCCTCAGAGTCAGGCCCTCTGAGGCAACACTCAGCCCACTAGCACGTCCCTGCACTGCGCCCGGCCCAGGGGTCCTTGTGCATGTGCACACACGCTCAAACACACGTGCACAGGTACACACAGAGGCACACACATTCACACATGCACACAAAAGCACACGCACATTCATACGTGCACACACACCCTCGAACACATCAGACGTACACAAAGATATGCACACATCTACACACACAAACAACCAGAGAGCACATGCACGTGCACACATTCACACACAACTGCATACATAACTGCACAGACACGTGCACACACACGCACATAAATATGTGTGCATTCACACAAACATGCATGTACACACAAACACATGCACAATCAATACACATAACACGTGGTCAACCGTGCACACAGACTTGTACAGTCATGCACACACGTACAACACAATACACACATGTGCACAGTAACAAACAGTCACATGTACAAAAATACATACATGGACACACACATGCAAAAATGCACACATGCCCAAACACCCAGGCACACTTACATGTAAATGCATGCAGCATGAAGATATACAAGTGCACAAATGTTCACACACATAGTCACATACAGAAACACAAACACATGTGCACTAACACACGTGCACACACATGCACGTTAATACATATGTGTACCATCACAAGCAGGAGTGTAGATGCACAGAATGCTGACATACTCACACAAGGATGCACGAACATGGGTGCCGATATGCAGAAACATTCACACTTGCACACGCGTTCTCACACCACTGCACACCCATGCCCAAGAAGCACACGTGCATTCACACAGTCGCTCACAAGCACACACATCCACACCTTTCCGTTCACCTGTGCAAGGGCTCTCCACAGCTGGGTGGGGTGCAGGGCCCCTCGGTCCGGGAGGGGACAGCGCTCTGGGGAAAAGCTGCTGCCCGTCAGGCAGCTGCTGGGGAGGAGCCGGGATGGGCCGGAGGGCCCCCCCCCCCCCACCCAGGAAACTGACAGCTCTGGGCTGACTCTGTCGCTTGGCACCCGGTCAGGATGCTGCCTCGGGAGCATAATAATAGCCGCCCCTCCTTTTAATTTGTTTGACCTTGACGACAGTAATTTATGACACGCATTACTGCTCTGTCGTCTTTCTTCTCCTGATTCATAAACAAGGCACTTGGCCTGGCCGCCTTCTCCGCTCCCGAGCGGGGCCTTCTCAAGCCCACAGCGGCCCCTGCTCTCAGGAGGGGGCCCGTGCTCCCCCGTGCTCCTTGCACGCGGACACGGGTCCCTGAGGTCTTCACGTCCTGGGCGGGGATGACGGGGCAGGAGGGAGCGGGGAGGGTGGCCCCGCCCACCGCACACCCCTCTCTCTTCCAGAGGAGCCCACGTTCCGCTGCGAGCTGTGCGACGAGCTCTTCCAGTCCAAGCTGGACCTGCGGCGCCACAAGAAGTACGCGTGTGGCCCGGTGGGGGCCGCGCTGCTCGAGGGCCTGGGCAGCGGGGGCGGCGGGCAGGCCCACGAGTGCAAGGACTGCGAGCGGATGTTCCCCAGCAAGAGCAGGTGCCACCTCCCCCCCGACCCCGGAGCCGGTCAGGGACCGCGGAGCCCCGGGAGCCCGGGGGAGCCCAGGGGGAGCCCCAAGGAGGGCACGGTCAGCCCTTGTCCCCGACAGGCCAAGGGACCCGGGGACAGGTGGAGATGAGGGAGGGCCCCTCCAGGGTGGCACACCTTGAGGCAGGTACCCTGCCCCTCATCTGACGGTGGGGACAGCAGGCCCACGAGCTGGCAGGTGGAGGCCGCATGTGCCCCCAGCTTTGACGCCAAGGCCAGGTCCCTGGTCAGAGCCCACGTGTCGCCCGGCTGAGACGTCACCGGCCCTGCCATTCTGCATAGTCACAGCTGAGTTAGGGAAGCAGACGAGAAGCAGGTCGAGAAACCCGGGGACCCGTGGCCGCTCTGTGGACATTCAGAGTGGGGGGCCGGCCGCACCCCTCTGCCCAGCAGTTGGTGGGGTGGCCTGACCCTCTAGACAGTGGGTAGAGGCGAAGTCTCCCCGTCCCCTATCCCTGTCTCCAGCTTCTCCCCACAAGCAGCACCCACTTGTCCCAAGAGGCCTCACTCCGGGGCCAGGCAGGAGTCAGGACCTGGGAGCCAGAGCCCCCAAGGTCCCTGGGAGAGGGGCCCCCGTGGAGGAAAGCCAGGATGTGCAGAGCCCGTGCTCCAGGGAGCCGGGAAGGCTCTTCCCACTGTCCAGAATCTCCTCTGGGACAGGCTCACGAAGTCAGAGTGCAGCCTCCTCGGTCACTGGCGGGCGAGCCATCGCCCCGGTCTGGCCACCGGCCCCGCCACGGCCTCCCCGGGGACAGAAACCCTCTGCCCTGAACAGGTGACTGAGCAGCCAGCATTTGGGCAAATCCCGGCCGAGGCCCCGGGCGGCCACGCTGCTCGAGGGGGTCCGTGTTTTCTTTACATAAACACATAAATCACAATTAATAGCAGGGAAAAGGGTACAATCCGCCGGGCGCTCGAGAGCCGAGCGGCTCAGATCTAAATGGCTGGCTGGGCCCGTAATTAACGGGCCGCGGTGTTTGACTGCTCCACTCACGAAGATTAACGGAGCACCTGGGGCAGGAGATGCAGGGCGTCCCCAGGGAGGGGGGTTAGTGCTGCCGGTCACCGAGCTGCTGGGCGCTCCGCCCCGTGTCCCCCTGGAGGTCAGCTCGCTCCCATGCCCGGCTGACCCCTCGTCCAAGCCCGGCATGGCCGGCGAGCACCCTGAGGCCCCTCAGAGGGTGGCCGTGGGCTTCCTGGGCCCGACTCCCCCGGCTCATGACGACAGTGGGTACCTTTTCTCAGGCACCAGGTCAGGTTCAAGGTTAAGATCGTCCCTAAGAGCAGCCAGGACATGTGGGCCGGGGCCCTGGGTGGTCTCGGAAAAGGCCTGAGCTCACTCCAGAGGCCACCTCTGCCCCTCCATCCCGCTGGCCTGTCCAGAGAGGCAGTGGACATACACGTGCCAGGGTGCGCCCTGACCTCTGAGCAGGGTGTGCTGGCCGCTGTGACCACTGCTGAGAATGGGCCATGCGGGGTCGAGGGCCCCTCCCCCGGGCAGCGGGTGGCAGACGGGCCCTGTGGTGACCCTGTCCCCTCTGCACAGCTTGGAGCAGCACATGGTCGTCCACACGGAGGAGCGAGAGTACAAGTGTGACCAGTGTCCCAAGGCCTTCAACTGGAAGTCCAACCTCATTCGCCACCAGATGTCCCACGATAGTGGCAAGCGCTTCGAATGTGAAAACTGCGTGAAGGTAACGTGCCCCCGCACACAAGAGCAAGTCCCCGCGAGGCCTGGGCCACACGGCGGGGCGGGGCGGGCCGAGGGAGGCAGGGGAGGCCGGCAGGGGCCAGGCCCCCTCCCCGAGCCCACGCGAGCACCGCAGTTTCTCTCTGAGCTCCCGCCTTGCGCCTGCCTTGGCCACAGTCCTCTTGGGAATTGTCGTGGAGGGAACAGACTCTGGGGGAGCCTCGACAGCCCTCCGGGGCCCCCCCAGGGGGTCGCCGCTGCAGCACGGGCTCGGGCAGAGGGCAGAGCGTCCCGCGGGACCCGTCCAGCGGCCACGGCGAGGTGGCCGGGCGCCGGCCGACAGCATCTGTGTCCCAGGTGTTCACGGACCCCAGCAACCTGCAGCGGCACATCCGGTCACAGCACGTCGGGGCGCGGGCGCACGCCTGCCCGGACTGCGGCAAGACCTTCGCCACGTCCTCCGGCCTCAAGCAGCACAAGCACATCCACAGCACCGTCAAGCCCTTCATATGTAAGTCGCCCCCGGCCGCCTCCCGCTGCACCACGGGTTCAGGCTGAGCCGTGAAAGCCCCAGGCCGGCCCTGTCGGCAAGACCCGTTCCTTTAGAAAGTGCTCAAGGCGGCTGCCGACACCCCTGCCGTGAGCCCCGGGCCGGAGGCTGTCCTGGGGCTGCCTCGTCATGGCTTTGCCCCTCACGCCCTCTCCTCCCGTGACATCTCTCTTCCTCTGCCCTCCCTTTCCCCTCCCCCTCCTCGGTGCCTCCCCGCTGCTTCTCCCTGAGGTGGCGGGAGGCGGGCAGTGGGAAGGACCGTTCAGCGGTCAGGTCAGGGTCCTGAGGAAGGAGCCAGCAGCCCCTCCCTGCCCCCTCCTCCCCCCGCACTCGCGCCCGCCCCGGCCTGAGCTCCCAGAGGCACGACAGTCCCAAACGCACTCCCTGGCTTCCGCCATCCACGTGCACAGCAGCCTCTGGGGAGCCCGGGCCAGGCCGTCTGACGGCAGGCGCCCGGCTATGAATAATGGGCCTGGCCTCATGGAGCTTGCTGGACGCTGGACGAGCCAGAGGCCAAGCCGTGTAAACATGAGTGACGTCTGTGACAGGCACATGAGCCCGGGGGGTGGCAGCGCAGGGTTCGGAGGCTGGCCAGGTAGACGCTGCTGCTGTCAGTGTAGTGGGAACGGGGGACGGCCGTGGATGGCAGGTGCTCGTGCAGAGACCGGCGGCACTGGGGGTGACCAGGGACCAGCAGCATTGAGGGTGACCGGGGACCAGCGGCATTGAGGGTGACCGGGGCCCGGCGGCATTGGGGGTGACCAGGACTGGCGGCATTGGGGGTGCCCAGGGCGCCTACAGAGGGGGCTCAGAATGTGGCCCCAGCACAGAGGCCTTGAGGCCAGATGTGTTTGGATAGTGAGTGACGGGGGAATAGGAGAGGGGTCAGAGATCAAAAAGGGTCAGATCCCAGGGGTGTGACCCTGGAGGTTCCTATCTGCCTAGCGGTGCAATGAGCAATCACTTCACACATGATAGCGCTGAGTCACTGTTCACAGCTTCACTGTGCTGAGTCACTGTTCACACCAGCATTGTGCTGAGTCACCGTTCACACCTTCATTGTGCTGAGTCACCGTTCACACCGGCATTGCTGAGTCGCTGTTCCCACACGTTCGCTCATGGCATCTTTTCAAAACCCTAGGGAGCGAGGCTGCTCTGTCTCTGACTGACAGAGAAGTATGCGACCGGACGCTCAAGGCCACGCCACGGAGCCCAGGTTCTGGCTCAAGGGGCCTGGCTCTTGACCCTGGGCTGGGTGGCCCAGAACTTGGGGTGACTCTAGGAGCTTGGGGATTTGGGATCAGGGTGCCCTTGCCATTGTAGGGGTTGTGCAGTGTTGGACACGTGTCCCAGAGAGGCCACGCTGACCGGCCAGCCGGGCCTTTGGCAGGCAGCTGGGCTGGTTCCCCGCAGGCCCTGGAGAGAGAGAATCTTAGCAGTGGCGTGAACAGCCTGCCACCCTCATGGCGGCAGGACCCACTCCCTCTGGGAGGGACCGGAAAGAAGCAGCTGGGTGCAAGTGAGGCTGGGGCCGTGCCCTTGCCACTGGAGGCGTGGCCCGGTCCCCCGGGGGTGTCGCAGCACGCCCCACGTGGGGGGGCGCACGCCTGCGCACCCGCTAGTAGCCGAGAAACAGGGAAACTGCACGCAGGCGTAGGAGGGCGCCGCTCCGGGCACGCAGGCCGGCTTCGCAACGACCCTCTGACCAGCAACCTGACCGGCGAGCTCCAGGAGCCACACGCTCTGGCGGGTCCGAGCCCACCGTTCACGCTGCCCGCTCAGGCCCTGCAGGGTGGGGGAGGGCGGGCAGCCTGGCCGGCCTGCGGGGCGTCAGCAGATCTCGCCTCTTGGCAGCTCCATGCCCACCCGGATGGCCCAGCTTTGGGCTAAGGGGGCGAAGCTGAAGAGAGAGCCACTCAGCCAGGGCCAGGATGCAAGTGTGAGCGTTTCGTTCAGATAGTGAAACCAATTTGAGAGACCGGATGAGACCTGTGCTGTGGGGCCTGTGTGGCCTCCAGGCCACAGCAGAGTGCATGTGGCCCGTGGTCAGGCACCGTGGTCAGGCCTGGGACGACGCTCAGCAAGGGGGGCACGGACGAGGTGGCACTTCAGCAAAAGATGAGCCACTCCGAGGGGCACAGACTGACAGCTGGCGGGCCCTGGCGTGTGCAAGGCTGCGTCCTCCCGTCGGGTGGCACCTGGCTGCCACCACGGCTCCCGCAGATCCGTGCCAAGATGTACCAGAAGTCCCCAAGCCGCCCCCCTGACCATGCAGACCAAGGCCGCATTACTCCCTGGTGGTGCCTCCTGCACTGGGGTGCCCAAGTACGTGCCAGGGTGCGTGCGGCGTGTGTGCATGCAGAGTGTGTGCATGGTGAGTGTGTGAGTGTGTGCATGCGTGCATGAGTGTGTGAGTGCATGTGAGCATGGGTGTGTGTGCATGAGTGAGTGTGTGTGTGAGCATGTGTATGTGTGCATGTGTGTGTGCATGACTGTGTGAGTGCATGTGAGCGTGGGTGCGTGTGTGTGCATGCATGCGTGTGTGCATGTGTGAGTGTGTGTGCAAGCGTGGGTGTGTGCAAGCATGGGTGCATGCATGCATGAGTATGTGAGCATGAGTGCATGAGTGTGTGTGTGCGTACAAGCATGGGTGCTTGCATGCGTGAGTGTGTGTGCGCGAGCGTGAGTGTGTGCATTCATGCGTACATCCTTCAGGGAAAAGGTGCTGCTGACGGGACGACCACTGGCCAGGACCCCTCTGCATCGTGGCAGGGCCCAGAGGGACCCTCCCTCCTGGGGCCGTTCTCAGCCCCGTGCTGGCGGCCACCTCCCTTCCCGGCTCTGAGCCAGCTGCCGGCCAACCCAAGTCCAAGACCTGCATCTCAGCCCCCCGCGGCCTCTCTGCAGGACCCCTCCACTGTGGGAGCGGGGTGAGGGGGGCGGTGGGAACCGGGAGTTTCAGGCTCCCTGAGCCCGGGCACATGTCCAAGCTCAGGAGGACGGCGGCCCCTAACCGGGCACTGACAGGACTCCTCCGGGGGCCGGGGGCACAGTGAGGTGTCACTTGTTTGTCCATCCAGGCCTGCCTGAGCTGAGGCACGGACGCAAGACCCAAGGTTATTTATAGACCGTCCCGTGGAGACGCCCCCACCCCAGCAGCCTCCCGAAGAGGCAGATGTGATTAAATGAGGCAACCCTCTTCCCCTCAGCCTTGCACACGCCCCGCCATGCCAGACGGCCGGGAAGGCAGAGCCGTTAATATAAATAGATACCGTGATTAGAGACCGTGATAATCTCGGGCCAGAGCTCCCAGCTGGAATAGCATGACATCAGGCAGGCCAGCGTCCGTGGCCAGCAAGGAACGGGCTGGAGGCATTGTTTTCACTGGGGCTGCATTTAGGACACAAATTGTCCTGCAGAGAGAGACATGCGGTGCGTGCATGTGCGTGAGTGCGTGTGTGTGTGCGCACGCGCTCCTCCCACTGCTAGAAAAACAAGAGGAGAAAGAAAAGCTGGCGATTTGCTGACACTCAGCTCACAGGCCACTGGGAAAATGGCCGAGCCGGGCCCCCTGGGACCCGGGGTCCTGGAGGCCGCTGTGGCTGGCACTGCCCTCTGCTGCTCAGAGCAGAGACCGGCGTCGACTCGCCTGAGCCTGGCGCTGCCCCTTCGTCCCCATTTGGGGAGGTCTCACTCTTTGGAAATATGGACCCAGCCACTCCCTTCACAGCCATGCCTGGGGCTCCCCTTGCACCCCTACCTGCAGGCCACCCCCAAATGATGGTCACACCTTGCCTGGGCCCCAGAGGCCCTGACTCAGAACCCCTCAGTGGGCCGTTCCCCCTGAGGCCTCCCTCTCCCGGGGGCAGAAAAGGGGCAGGGGGAGCGGGGGACATCTTGCACTTTAGGAAGCAGAGACCTGTGCTGGGTGGTCAGGGCTTCCTGTCACTGTGCCGGGGCAGCGTCACTGACTGACAGAGACACGGTGGGGCTTTGGGGTGAGGTGCCACAGCCACAGACATGACTGCCTGTGGGATGGGGCCACTCTGAGCGGTTTCGGCGTCCCTGGCCCCACGTGACAGACACTCATGGGGAGAAAGACACAAGCTGCAGCCGCACCCCATCTCCCAGGGAGGGGGATCTGTCCAAGCCAGCCCTGGACCCCAGGGGAGGCACCACTACATTTTGCCAATTCATGCTGGTCACCGGACGGTGAGATGCACATGTGTGTACATGTGTGTGCATTCATGTATGAAGGTTCATGCACACAGCCATGTGCGCACACAGTCACACACATGCACATGCATGGCATACATGTACGCAACACACCTGTACACACACATACAAACTGCCTACAGATGCATGTACACACCTGTGAGCACATATACACACGTACATGCACGTGTGCTCACACGCACACCTGAACATGCACCTGCGCACAACTGCACACAGCGACATGTGTATGCACATGCAAACACACAGCCATGTGTGTATGTGTACACACGTGTGTGCACCCATGTGTAACACACCTGAATACACATGCTCATGTATGCGGGCACATGCACACCATGTGTGCGCACACTTATACATGTGCACAAGCATGGCATACAAATGTGCAACACACCTACATACACATGTGCAAACTGTGCCCACAGATACTTGTGCACACTTGCAAGCACACACACACCTGAACATGCACATGCACACAACTGCACACTGCAACATGTGCATGCACACACATCCAGGCACACACAGCCATGCATGTGCATATACACACATGCATGTACACGCATGCGCAACACGCCTGCATACACATGCAAATATATGCACCAACCTGCATGCACATCTACACATGTACATACATGTGTGCTCATGTGAACACGCATGCCTGAACACACATGCAGACATGCCCACACACAGTGGCATGCATGCACGCTTGTGTGTGAAGTCACGTGCACGCAGCAGTGCATGCATACACGTGCATACGCACACGCACAGCATGCACATGTGTGTGACACGCCAACAAGCACATATGCACACATACATGCATGTGCGCTCAGACACCTGAACATACACATAGCGACATGCGTGTGCACACAGTGTGCCACGCGTGCACAGGCTGGCCCGGTCACTGGGGCAGAAGCGACCTGCGCCGTGCCCCCCCCAGCCCAGGGTTTCCCGTAATTTCATACGGCGTTGTTTTCGCTGTCCGCTGACGTTCCAGGCGAGGTCTGCCACAAGTCCTACACGCAGTTCTCCAACCTGTGCCGCCACAAGCGCATGCACGCCGACTGCCGCACGCAGATCAAGTGCAAGGACTGCGGGCAGATGTTCAGCACTACCTCCTCCCTCAACAAGCACCGGCGCTTCTGCGAGGGCAAGAACCATTACGCGCCCGGCAGCCTCTTCTCCCCGGGCCTGCCCCTGCCCCCCGGCCCCGCCATGGACAAGGCCAAGCCGCCCCCCAGCCTCAACCACGCTGGCCTGGGCTTCAGCGAGTACTTCCCCTCCCGGCCACACCCGGGGGGCCTGCCCTTCTCCGCGGCCCCGCCAGCCTTCCCCACGCTCACCCCCGGCTTCCCGGGCATCTTCCCTCCGTCCCTGTACCCCCGGCCACCTCTGCTACCTCCCACGCCGCTGCTCAAGAGCCCGCTGAACCACGCCCAGGACGCCAAGCTGCCCAGCCCCCTGGGGAACCCGGCCCTGCCCCTGGTCTCCGGCCAGGGCGCCACGGCGGCCGCAGGGGCCGAGGACAAGTTCGAGAGCCGCCTGGAGGGCGTGTACGCCGAGAAGCTGAAGGCGCGGAGCAGCGACCTGTCGGACGGCAGCGACTTCGAGGACATCAACACCACGACCGGGACCGACCTGGACACGACCACGGGCTCGGGCTCGGACCTGGACAGCGACGTGGACAGCGACCGCGACAAGGCCAAGGACAAGAGCAAGGCGGCCGAGGGCAAGCCCGAGTGCGGGGGGGGCCCGGCGCCCCCGGGGGCCCCCGGTGCGGTGGGCGAGGTGCCCGTCTTCTACGCCCACCACTCCTTCTTCCCGCCGCCCGACGAGCAGCTGCTGACGGCAGCGGGCGCAGCGGGCGACTCCATCAAGGCCATCGCCTCCATCGCCGAGAGGTACTTCGGGCCCGGCTTCGCGGGCGTGCCGGAGAAGAAGCTGGGCGCACTGCCCTACCACGCCACCTTCCCCTTCCAGTTCCTGCCCAGCTTCCCCCACCCCCTGTACCCCTTCACGGACCGCAGCCTCGCCCACAGCCTGCTGGTCAAGGCCGAGCCCAGGTCGCCCCGGGACGCCCTCAAGGTGGGCGGCCCCAGCGCCGAGTCCCCCTGCGACCTCACCACCAAACCCAAAGAGGCGAAGCCCACGCTGCCCGCGCCCAAGGCGGCGCCGGCCCCGGCGTCCGGCGAGGAGCAGCCGCTGGACCTGAGCATCGGCAGCCGCACCCGGGCCAGCCAGAACGGCGGGGGCCGGGAGCCCCGCAAGAACCACGTGTACGGCGAGCGCAGGCTGGGGGCCGGCGAGGGGCTGCCCCAGGCGTGCCCGGCACAGCTGCCGCAGCCCCCCCTGCACTACGCCAAGCCATCCGCCTTCTTCATGGACCCCATCTACAGGTATTAACATGTCCTGTCCCCACCTGCCCTCCAGGGGGGCTGCTGGGCGGGTCTGTGGCATGGGCGGGAGGCGATGCTCCTGGTCCCCCCGAGGCCCATCCCTCTGCTTTGCTGGCTTCAGGGGGCGCCTCCCCCCGGGGTCTGTGCCTCAGCACGCGCTGGCTCGGCCCCTCCCTGGGGCGGGTCCCTGGCTGCGGCCAGGGCCGGATCTCCTGATCCACGTGGCTCCCTTTCGCCGATGGCCACTGGGGTGCCCGCTGCCCTGCCTTGAGCCCAGCTGTCTGCTCTCTTTAGCTGTCTACTCTGGACCAACTCTGCCCCCCGCAGAACTCGAACCTTCCCTCTTTCCTCTGCTCCCAATGTCTCTGTTCCCTTGGGCTGCTCTTCAGAGCCAGAGCCAGAGTCTCTGGTGGTCCCGGGAATTCAGAGGGGGAACCTCAGAGAGGGAACCCCTGGTCCTCGGGGCGGGGCGGGGGGAGAGAAGGAGGGTTTGCCAAAGCCAGCATCCGTTTACTTCGATAGCCCTCCCGGCGAAGGGCCGTCACTGTGCCCCGCAGTTTCCGGGCAGGCTTTGATCAGGTGGGTTGTTAGGTGGGAGGGGTCCACCCCCCGCCACACGTGTGCTGGGGTGCTGGGCAGGCTGAACCCTGAGGAGAGGGCTGTGAGCACGTGTGGGCTTGGGAGGGAGCCTGGGGGTGCAGGCGAGCAGGCCCAGTGGCAGGAGCTGG
The DNA here is from genome assembly GCA_028627145.1 of Eidolon dupreanum. Taxonomy (NCBI): domain Eukaryota; kingdom Metazoa; phylum Chordata; class Mammalia; order Chiroptera; family Pteropodidae; genus Eidolon; species Eidolon dupreanum. The sequence continues at coordinate 1,054,030 of CM053502.1, forward strand.
CGCGGGCCGTGCCTGGCGGGAGGGAGGCCCGTGAGCCTGCCGTTCCCCGAGGGGCCAGCCAGTGCCCGGCTGGGTGTGCAGGCGCGGTCGCCCCTGCTGAAGGTGCGATGGCAGCAGAGGCACCAGCGATGGGCAGGGGGGCGAGCGTCCTGCTGTGCCCCTCGGCGCCCGCGTGGGGCCCACCCTCCCCCAGCCTGTGGGGCCAGCGTGCAACAGAGATCAGCAGAGAGGCTGGAGGAGGGATGGAGACGAACCCCGTCCCTCCCCCATGCGGTCCCCTGCCCTGCACGTGCGGCCGCCTACGGTGCCGGGCAGGACAGACCCAACACGGTCCAGCCTCGGCCTCCGCTAAGCCCTGCAGAGCCGGACGCCCCTGTGCCGTCCCCACCACCCGCCAGGCCACCCAGGGGCTCGTTCACCCCGGGGGCCTCCCCAGAGCCCGTCGCTCGGCCCCCTCCCTCCTGGACCCGGCCCTGGGTCTCACGGCGAGGAGCGCCTGCCTCCGGGGTCCCCGGGGTGGCTGCACCGGCCTCCTCTCCTGCTGGCCATCCCCGTCCTGCTCCGGCCCGCGCCCCGGCTGGCCCCCGAGGGGCAGCGTCACACGTACAAGTGACGAGGCGTGCCCTCGTGCGAGCGGGTTTGTTTAGGGCTGTGTCTGTGTGCGGAGAGGTGGGGGGTGTCCCCAGAGCCGAGAGTAAGTCTCAGCCCCACAGGGGAGACTGAGGCAGGCGTCACGGGGAGACGGTGAGGGGAGGGGTCGCAGGACACGGCCCTGGCCACCTCCTCCGCCTGCTCTGTGGGGAACGGAGTTGTCACCAGAATCTGGGGAGCATTCTAGAATTGTTATCTCGAGCAGCCTTCACAAGTTCAGGGGTAGGGGCCACCTGGTTGGGCGGGGAGGCCCTGGTCACTTCCCTGGGATGGAACCCACTGGTCACTCGCGTTTACTGTGGGCAGAGCACCCCGTGCCCAGGGCCGGGAGGGCAGGGAGGTGGGCGGTGGGGGCAGCGTCCGCTATGCACCACATCCAGCTGTGGTCAGCCGGGGCCCCGGCAGGGCTGAGCCCTTGCAGGGCTGACAGGCCACTTGGCAGAGCGTCCAGGCTCTGGCACTGGGCGTCTACACGCACACAGGTGCCCACAGCTGGGTGCCGGGGGGACACGAGGGAGACGCGGCCGGGCCCAGCGTGGCGACGGGAGCTCGCGAGGGGGCCGAGCGGGCGCTGGGCAGGTTGCAGCCCGCAGGCTCACGCAGGCTAGTGGGTGGCACACGTGGGTCACGGTGTTCCTGCTTGGTGACCTGATGGCCCGGAGGCGAGGCCCCCACCTGCCGACCGGCGGGGTACGTAACCCTCTGTGTTGCTGTCCAGCAGGGTGGAGAAGCGGAAGGTGCCGGGCCCCGTGGGCGTCCTGAAGGAGAAGTACCTGCGGCCATCTCCACTGCTCTTCCACCCCCAGGTGAGACGGGCCGGGCCACACGCGCCGCGCAGGCGCAGCTTCCCCGCCCGCCACGGGCCACGGACCCCGGCCACCGCGAGGCCGGGCGGACAAGCGAACAGGGAGTCTGGTCCTCAGCAGGGGCCGAGGACCCCAGCCCACGGGGGGACCCCCGAACCTCGGCTCAGGCTGTAGCAGGGGGATGAGCTTCAGTGGGGCAGCAGGCAGACTGAAGAAGGAGTGAACCCCAGAATTCCGAGTGTGGGGGGAGGTCGGCACGGCCGGGGGGAGCTTCAGCGCCAAGGCGGGGCCAGGACCGGCCTGAGTGCAGGGGCCGGGCGGGAAACGAGGCGCAGGAGTGAAGAGGAGGGACCGGGTCCGGGGCCCTGGCGCAGGCTGGAGCGTGGTGGAGCCATCTGCCTGACTAGAGCTGGGGTGTGGGAAAGAAACCCCAAGGCTGGGCGGTGGCCTTCGACCCCGCCAGGCCTGCAGGCACTCCTGGCTGCCCTTCCGGCCACATTCTCCCAAGGGGGTGAGCACAGAGCGGCGGCAGCAGCTGGCTGAGCAGCGGAGCCCGGCACACGCTCCGGCATTCTCTCCCCGCTTGCCCCCCAGAGCCACAGGCCTCCTGCCCCCACCCAGAGAGTCCAGGGGCCCAAACTGTGGGACGGGCCTGAACCCTGCCTCCAGGCAGGCACACGGGCATTGTTCTCTCTCTCGGGCTGGGACAAACACCCCAGTCTGTGAAGCCCTCACCCTGCCTGGCTCATGGCTAGACTTAGTGTCCCCCATTGTTTTGCTGGGGCCATGGAGTTTGCTTAATAACTTCCCCCGATTTTCCTCGGGACGGGCTGGAAAGAGCCGACAAGCCAGCCAGGCACATCCTGTGTTTGTGTTTGTGACAGAGCCGGCCCGGATCGGGCAGAGCGGGCTGGGCAGGCCGGACCTGGGGGCCTTTGGGAGACCCACCCAGGCCTGAGGAAGGGAGGCCCAGCAGGGGGGCCGGCCACCCATTGTCCCTCCTGTCCCCTCCCTCTGGGCCCCACTGCCCCCCACTGCCTGCCTTGTGGGCCCAGAGCCTGGTGGGAGGAGGGGTGATGGGAGATGACCAAGAAGTCACCTAATTAAATGGCCTAAGGTCAGACCATCACTGGAGCCGGATAACTGATGGCTCCTACGAAGTGTGGGCTCGCTGCCATGGACCACGTCAGCCTGTGCTGCTCACGTGCCAGGCGGGACACGGCCAGGGCCCCACGTGTGGGCAGGCGGCCCTCACCACCTCTGGTGGTTTTGGGGAGTCTGGGGTGGTGGAGAGCTCCAGAACCCTCCAAGGCTGTGGCTAAAACCGAGACCACAGACAGGTAGGCAGCAGTCTGTGCTCTGGATCCCACTGTCCATCCGGGCTGTGGAGGGGGCAGCTTCCCCCTGTCCATCAGCAGGACAGGCAGGGCAGCCTAGGGCAGAAAGCATCCTGTGTCTGATGGGCGACCAGGCCTGCCCCATGGGGTCACAGGTCTGGGTCACAGCGAGGCCTGGGCCCTGATGCGTGGACACCATTTTCTATCCATCGAGCCCTTTCTGGGTGTTTCTACTGTAACCAAGCAGTTGTTCCCCAGCTTATTCCCCGAAGGGCCCTGGCCCCCGGTCGTAAGGAAAGCTTCCTGTTCGCCCTGCCCTGTCCGGCCTCCCACAGGCCTGGCTCACGGGGCCGCCCGCCCCCATCCAGGGAAGGAGAGGGGGCAGTGCTGCCGAGGCCTTTGCAGCTCTGTCAGCCTCCTCCCCTCTCATGTCCCCAAGCCTCAGGGGACGGGCACAGTCAGATTCTGAGCACAACTCTGCCCAGCAGGCCGAAATGACCAGTGCCACAGCCCTACTCCCTGGGCAAGCCTTGGCACCTCCACGGAGCAGGGAGGCAGCTCCTGTGTCCTCCTGGAGTCTGGTGCCGTGTGGCATTGGCGGCGCCCCCTGGAGCACCCCCTGGCACGTGGTTGGTGGGGTCCAGTCTCAGGCTGCCGAATTTCTTTCCGGGCCTTCGCCTGCAGCCATGGCCTGCGGCCACTAGGTGGTGGTGGTGGCGCCTCAGGCCTGTGACCCCTGTTTAACCTGCGATTCAGGTAGCTGTCTCAATTTGTCAAAACTCAAAAAACAATTTAGAGTCTACGGCCACACCACCCTGAACGTGCCCGATCTCGGCTGATCTCGGAAGCTAAGCAGGGTCGGGCCTGGTTAGTACTTGGATGAGAGACCACCTAGCAATACGGGGTGCTGTAGGTATTTAAAAAAAAAAAATTTAGGTATAATTCTGTCTTTAACCCAGACTAGTCATCCAGGGGTGCTGACCATGGGTCAAACCATCAGGATGTTGATGGCTCATTTCAAAATAAGGGTTTGTACAGTCCCATTATCAGCAGCCTGCATCACTGTGACCCACCAGGTCAGGCAGAGGGGCTGGCTGGCTGCTGAGGGCCGGGTCCAGCTGCCAC
>CM053502.1:1058448-1081070 GCA_028627145.1 Eidolon dupreanum
CCGGGGGCGGCAGCCGCGGCTCCTACGTCCCGCACCCCTTCCAGGTGACCCTGCTGCACAACAGCGAGGGCCGCCAGGAGAGGATGCTGCTGGCCTCCGACTCCGCGTGAGTCCCGGAGGGCTCCCCGGGGAGGGGGCTCTGCGAACCCCGAGGACAGGCTCCTGCCACCAATGTCCCCGGCCGCTGTCACGTGCTGGGGGCTGGGGATAGCCTTGTCCCCACCGAGTTCACACTCCCAGGAGGGGGGCACACCAGCCTCAGAATGAGCAGCTGAACCGTCCCACGTGTCCGAGGGGTGGGGACAAGGAGGAGAACGGGCTGGAGAGGAAGCCTCGTCAGCAGGGCCACACGGGGCCGTGCCTGGCGGGGCCACGGTCTGCAAAGGCCCCTGGTGTGGGGCAGCGGGGAGACGGGGGGCTGGAACATGGGGCGGGGCTGGGGTCGGCGCACAGAGGGGCACTGGCCCTGGGGAGCTCGGCAGCCGAGGGAGGGGACGAGGGGCCTGGTCCCCAGGTTCCCAACAGCAGGGTCCCTGTCTTGGGGCGGAAGCCTGTGCATCCGACAGCTACTGGGCTGGGGGCCCAGCGCTGGGAAACGGGGTGGCCTGGGTTCTGGGGTGCAGCTGCCGCCCAACTCTGACCCTGGGCAGCTGACTTGGGCCTGGCCTGCCCTACACTCCTCCTCGTGCCGTGTCGTCCCTCACCTCGGCCCCCGGCAGTGGACTGGGACAGCCCTGGGGGCGGACACCTGCTTGTGACCCCTGGCCTCGTCTCATGAAGGGGTGCCCTGGAGGCGTGAGCCTTCGCCACCACTGCCCGTCCCGTCCTGAGTGCTGTGTGCGGACACTCAGAGACACCCGTGGGAGGCCATGGACCCTCCTCCCCACCACGCCACACTGCGGCCAGGATGCCTGGCGCCCCCGCTCACACTGTCTGCCCCCAGGAGTGACCGGGCGCGCTGGATCACGGCCCTCACACACCGGGAGAGGCAGGGGCAGGGCCCCACCCCCAGGGGAGGTGAGTGCTCGCCCCTCAGACGCCGGGCTCGGCGCCCCTTCCCCATCCCCGGCGGGCGGGGGGCGTCTGCTGGACTGGAGGGACACGTCCTGTCCAGCCCTCTGCCCGCCCCCGGGTCACCTGGGCAGGTGAGGGGCCCACCTGCACACGCAGACCCAGCTGTCTCAGGGCCGCCCCGGCCCGCGGTGGCGGGGAACGCTGCCCGTGCTCAGCAGCCGGGGGAAGCTGAGATGGCAGAGCAGGAGCAGGCCGGCCCACACGTCCGCCACCCCTGCCTCGGCCCCTCAAAGCCGAGTGCCCTCTGCTGGCGCCGGGCGCTCTGGCCCTGAAGGCAGCCTGTCCTGTGGCCTTTGGAGGGGCCCAGCTTCAGCTGAGAGAAGCTGCCACGACACGGGGCCACGGGGGCTGTGCTGCCACGTGGAGCCCTGGCCGCCTCGGGCTGCAGAGCTCAGCCCACCCACTCCTGGGAGGACAGTCCTGCCGCTGACGCCCGCCTCCCCTGCCCCAGACCTGCTCCAGGTGGAGGTCACCAGGGCCTACTTGGCCAAGCAGGTGGACGAGATCACGCTGCAGCAGGCGGACGTGGTCCTGATCCTGCAGCAGGAGGACGGTGAGCGTGCGGGGGCGGGGAGCTGGTGCCGACGAGTCTGGGGGCCCCGGCGAGGGTCTGGAGCACACCGGCATGGGCGGCTGACCCCGGGCCCCTGGCCCCAGAAGCAGTTATTGCACACGCTCGTGGGGCCTGATGCCAAGGCCCCCTGCGGCATCGTCCTCCAAGGACACCTTCAGATGTCCCCGAGTTGCAGGACCAAAAGCAAGTGCTTGGCCACTGTGTTCTTTCCGAGCGGGTGGTGGCTGGCTCTGCTGCTCCTGGGCCCCAGGTGGCCACACAGAGCTGGCTGGGGCAAGCTCAACCCCCGAGGCCGGTCGGAGCTGGGCACCTGGCCAAGCACCCGGCCAAGCACCCATGCCTTGAGCAGGGCCGCTGGTGGGGGGGTGGTGGTCAGCTCTCCGGACGCCTGGCCCTGGTGTCTCCCGGGACAGCCGCCCGGAGGGCTGGGGTGCCGACATCGGGGCCCCTCCCCGGTGCCTGGGACCCCGCCCTCACCACCCCGCGTCCGGGCACAGGGTGGCTGTACGGCGAGAGGCTGAGGGACGGCGAGACGGGCTGGTTCCCCGAGGACTTCGCCCAGCCCATCACCAGCCGTGGGGCCGTGGAGGGCAACGTGCGCCGGCTGGAGCGGCTGCGAGTGGAGACGGACGTGTAGCCCGTGCGCCCGCTCCGGGCCACCGGCAGCCCCCGCCAGGCTCCGGGGGCGCCCACTCCGGGCCACCGGCAGCCCCCGCCGGGCTCCGGGGGCGCGTGGCCCTGTCCCCGAGCCCAAGCCCTCCTGGATCCCAGGGCCTTGGGCGGCAGCGACAACCCCAGACACTCCCCAGGAGGAAGATCACGCTCGCCCCCCACCCCGCCCCGCCCCCGGGGAGCACCCCCAGACGAGCTCAGGGGCCGCGCCGGCCCTGACCGCTGGCCAAGCCCCTGGGAGGAGCCCGGCTGGCCCTGTCCCTCCCGTGCCACCGGCGATGAGAGGAGGACGGCTGCGGGGACCGGGATGGCATGGCGTCTCCCTCCCGCGCTGCTCCTGCCCGTGCGGACGAGGGCGGCCGGGGCTGCCCCGCCTTCCGAGAGGGGGCCGGAGGGAGGTGGCCCGCGGTGCCAGCGTCGCACTTGGGACTCTGAGGTTTCCGGAGAGATTAAAGTGTTTCCAGAACACCTGCGTCTCCGCAGCGACTCCGAGCCCAGGCGAAGGCCACACGAGTCCCCAGGAGGTTCGCAAAGCGCCCTGGGCTGTGGCTGGCCCCCATCACGGTCACTCTGGGTTCATCCTCAGCCGTGGTCTGTCTGTCCCCCTGGAGTGTCCTGGGCAAGACCAGTGGGTGTGGGGGCTGGAGGACACAGCAGAGCCTGTGGGGACCCGTCTGGGGTGCCCCGCGCCCCCACAACCTCTGCTCCCCCAGGATGGGGGCCGTGCAGATGGGAGAGGCAGGTGGCCCTCTGGGCTGGGGAGGAGGGTCCTGCTGGGAGTGGTGAATAGTTTTTCTGGGGGCAGAGGGGGTGTAGTTGTCTGCCCCCCATGCCAGTCCTGTCCCCATGCTGGGGCAATGCTGTCCTTGGGGAGGGGGCTCCCAGCAGTCTGTGGCTGCCATGGCCCACTGGGGCGCCAGCTTCTGAGGAAAGCCGGAGCTGCAGCCCCCGCCTGGAAGTGGGCGGCCGGGGAGGCCAGGCTCTGTCCACTCAGCCCTGGGGCCAGCAGCAGGTGCAGGCTCAGGCTCAGGCTCAGGCTCAGGCTCAGGCTCAGGAGGAAAGGCCTGGGGGGCAGGGCAACTGAGGGGTGGAGCTCCTCCAGCAGTCCCTGGAGCAGGCGGTGGAAAGGGCTCATCACCACCGGAGAGTGGGCCACTCCTCCCCACTGACCTCCAAGGTGACCTCCGTGGCCTCGGGCAGCCAGAAGGGCCTGGCCCATTCAGAGCCCAAGCAGGACCCTCCTGGGCCACTTGGCCAGATGGGGGCTGGGGGGTGGGGCAAGGCCGGGCCCAGGGAGCGGCATGGTCTGGGGGCTGAGGCACCAGGGGCCAGGCCCAGCTCCCCACTTGCTGGACGGGTGAAAATCTGACGCCTCCACCCTCACAGCGGGAGCCGGGCTGCCTCCCGCCTTGGAGTGCGCTGGGGGCCTGCGGGTTGGCAGGCGCGTGTGCGTCAGGTGCTGAAGGGCAGCGTTCATATGAGCCCAGCTGCCCTATAACCCGCCTGTTCTCACCGCTCCCCCCCAGCTGCTGGCAGGCAGGCTGCCCCCCCATGTCCACTGCCAGGTGCAGCTTTGGTCAGTGGAGCAAAGCGGTCTGGAAGCGCCGAGGCCACGTCCGAGGAGCAGGAATGCTTGGCCTGGAGGAAGGTCGTCGGACGCTGTGGGCAGGGGCGGCCACCTGGGGAGGACAGGCCGGCTGTGCCAGCCCTCCCGTGGCAGGTCAGGAAATGACGGCCCAAACAAAGACCCTCTGTCCACTGCTGGGGTCACCAAGCTTGTGGGTGACATCGAGGCTTCCTAGGACAGCAGCGACCCAGCCCTCCCACAGGGACCTTGTGCCTGGGGCACCAGCAGAGCAGCGGAAAGTGGGGGCTGGTCAGGGCCTTGCAACTGAGCCCCTTCCCCAGAGCCGTCCTGGGCACCTCAGTGCCCAGCCCCAGCGGGCACCCCCATCCATCCCCGGGGACATGGGAGCAAAGACGTGAGGTTCACAAGTGGGCAGGGCTGCAGTCGGCACCCCCCTCCGCTCTGGGGCCACCCTGCTGTGTGTCTGCATGTCCCTGAACCGTGGGTGTCCCCGGAAATTGGTGCCCCCTACCAGGCAAGGTGGTACGTGATTCTTGCTTCTCATCCACACGGGGTTTAGGATCTCTGTGCCACTCTGCACCCTCGGCTCCTGTGTCCGACCCCGCCAGAGCGGTCCAGGCCCCTGGCTTGTCTTTCCTTCTGGGTGGCCCCGCCACCCTCCCTCTGCCGCCCCCTGGTGGCCGTTCCTGAGAGCACATGCTGTTGGAATCGGCCTCACAGGTCCTCCGGGAGCGGTCCCCCGTGTACCCAATCGCAGAGCCTCTCGCTGAGCAGATTGGGGCCCGTCCCACGTGGAGGCTGGCTGGAGAGGCAGGACGTCCCCCGGGCTGGGCCCTTCCAGGTCCCCTGAACCCGGTGAAAGCCTCACACACCCTTCCGCCAGACGCATCCGTTGCTCGCTGGTCGTGTCACCGCCTGGAGCGGATTCTGACGGAGGTATTCCCTAGCTGGTGCTGTCGATGTTGAGGAACCGGGGTCCGTGTGGACGCTGCACAGGTCGCACGCCTGCGTGGCTTGGTGGCCCGCCTCGCCGGGTTCTTACTGGTCATGCTGGCCCGACTGCTGGCCTGTCTGGCTTTTCCACAGTGGCCGTCCCAGCCCTAAAAACCAGATTCTCACCGCGCTTCTCATTCTCATTGGACAGACTGGCCTGGGGCCTCCGTGTTGTGCTGGGGGTGGCAGGGAGTGACAGTGACATCCGATTCTTGATCTTTAAGGGAAGGTGGCTTGTTCCACAGTTTCCTGGGCTCTGCCCAGGTTCCGACCCGGTGGTCCAGTGTGAAGCAAGCAGAGCCCGGCCTCCCGGTGGGGGAGGACCGCTGGGGGGACACACAGACCATCGCGCCAGGGCCGTGAGGTCAGCAGCGTATGGAGGAGGGAAAGCAGGACCCTGGCGTGCAGGGGGCGGGCCAGGAAGGCCCCGACGGCTTCGCGTGGACACACGCGCATCCACTGCTCTCTCCCTTCAACCTGCTGCAGGTTCTTGGCACACAGGAAAGCCTCTTTCTGTACCGTTCCCAAAGATGTATGTCCTACAGGACATTGAGCTCCATCTAACACCCTTCCTGCCCCTGTCCTCTGATTTCTCGTCTCACCCAAGGACACTGACACAGTCTATGACATTAAACTGGCTTGGGATTTGAATCGGGTCCAATTCCCATTGGATCCAGCAGATTTACTTTTAAATACTTTTATTTGAGGAGCTAATATTTTATTGGGGATTTCTGCATGCACGTAACGGGTCTGTAATTTCTGTTTCTTGCACTGCCCTCAACACACGGCCTCATGAAATGTGTTGAGCCGTTTCCTTCCATTTATAGCTTCTTGGAATGACTCATGTTATTCCAAGTTCACGGTATTTTGAAAGTCTGCACAACCACCTGTACCAGCATCATCCCAGCTCTTACTGGGTGAATGGCAAGGGAGGGGGAGCATTAATATACTATTTGCATTTGCTTAAGTTATTGGTTTATTTGAGGGTTTTATTTCTACCTACTAATCCTGGTATTTTGTATTTTCCCAGAATCGCATCCATTTTTCTAAGCTTCTACGGTTACTGGTGCAGAGTTGTTCATATTTTTTTTGTCATACTCTTTATCGAGTGTGTACTTAGTTCTCTCTCCTTCTGTATTTTTTTCCTTGCTCCATGTTTAAAAAAGTCAAGTCTTTCTAGAGTCGTTTTCCTTCTTATTAGTCTTCAAAAAATAAATTTCAATTTCGTTAAATGTTTCATTATTCTCCATTTGCTAAGTGTAAAGTTTATTTAAATGCAAATGGGTAGAAATATGAATATAATAAATATATAAACATAAGTATAAAAATATAGCTTGTTAAAACTTATGCAAATTTCATCAGTGTTTATGTCTTTTTGCTTTACCTATTGGTTTTTGTAAAGAGCACATAAAATCGCCAGTTATAATTGTTTACTTCTACCTGTTATGCCATCATTGCTGTGTGAATTTCTGAGCCTCCATCGTTACGTGCTTGTATGAGTATATATATTTATACGGTCACACATGATACTTTTAAGCCTGAAGTATTAGAACTCCTGCCTAAGCTTTCTTTTGGCTTACTTTGTATGCTTCTATTTCTACCCTTCCTGGTGTATCTTTTGTAGTGAACCACTGTTGAATATTTAACATGGTCCAAGGTCTGTTTTGTGATCGTCTGTAACTATTCACATTGGGATTTCTTTATCTGTTTTCTTCTTCTTGCACTTTATTTTTCCTCCTTCCCTGACTTCCACTGGGGAGATGAACTTGAACCATCCTCAGTCTTCTGGCCGGGGTACACCTGTCTCATTCCGATCTGCCCGCACGTCTCTCTTCCACCAGCAGGAGCGTGATTGAGCACACTGCCCTCTGCATCCCAGGCCAAGGTCTCAGAGGCCGGTTATGGTGAATGGTGATGTCTCATTCACTAGGTTCCGGGGATGTGTCCCTGTCACCCTCCTGGCTTCTTTCTCTTCTTGCTGGAGGGCTTTTTCTGAGCAGGTTTCCGTGGTAATCCCCAAGGCCTTGGAGATCAAGAATAATGTAGGCTTTGCTTTTTGGTGATAGTTTAGCAGGACATAAAATTCGTTTCAGGTATTTTCCCGAACACTTTGCAAACAACATCGCTGTCTCCTTGCTTAGAGTGTTTCTGTTACAATGTCTGATGTCACTCTGATTCCTGTCCTTTTCGGGGAATTTTAGGATTTCTCTTTGCCACGGATAAAGTGTTTTGGACTATGGCTTTTCTGCTTATTTTTGCACCTTGAGCCTTTTCGGTCAGCGATCACTCCCCTTTTGATCTGAGAACTTCCTGTTCGCCGTGGCTTCATGGCAATGGTTCTCTATTTTCCTACAATTTCAACTAGATGGATGTGAATGCTTCCTTACCCATTTCCATGAACTCTTCTTTTGTATTCTCTTTCTCTAAGCCTCCCAGTGGCCCCCTGGGAGAGCGTCCTGGGCTGGAAAACCCACTACCCCAGCTGTGTCTCTGCCGCCCACCCACCAACTCCGCCGGCCTCTCCACGGCGGGTTCTCCTGTCACCCTGACCGCCCCCTGGATGCTAGCTGTGCTGGCCTCAGAGCCTTGGCATGCAGCTCATTAACTTGGCTTCCTCTGCTTGCTGCTGTTCACTAGTTGTCTGTTTAAGGGGACAGGGCTTTCTAGAACTCTCCTTATTTTGCCCCGTGAGGTCCTTTGGCCTTGGGGTATCAGCAAGCTGGGCTGGTGTTGGAGGGGAGGGAGGGGGCTAGTTCAGGCCCTAAGGCGTCTGGTGTGACAGTCTGGGTCCAACCTCCCCACTGGTCACCCCGTCCCTGTGAGCTCTCCACCTCTCATCACTGTTTCTGCCCTTGGGGACAGGAGGGGCACGAGGGGGGGGGCGCCCATGCTGTCCCCAAACCACCCCTGCCCTTGGGCCAGCCGCCTCCCCTTGGGGCTGTGTGCAGGCCCGGGGTCTCGGGGTGCCTCGCCGTTTAGGTCTACCCACCTCTTTCTGGGCAGCACCTGCCTGCCCCTCGGGCACCGGAAACCAGGACAAACCCAGCTTTACTTGCTGGCACCCTCAACCCCAGGAAGGAGCAGGGGCCAGGGGGCCGGGTCCCCACGGGGCCTCGCTAGTCATGGGTCCTGCCCCAGCACACACACATGCAGCACGCACAGAGCAGCAAACACGCAGGCCTTGAGGGACTGGCCACCTTTCTTAACTTCCTGGATTTCACAAGGTGCTGGAGCCCCGCCCTCTGGGCCCCCAAGTCCCGAGTCAGGTCTTCCAGAGGCAGGGCGGGGCCCGGGCAGCCGTCCAGCACCCAGGGCAGCAGCGGTGTGTCCAGCTGCACATAAATACCGTCATATAAATATGGCCGGTGACACTTCTCGGTAAACAGGCCGAGCTGCAGTAGTCCCAGGGCCTAGCACCACAGAACCTGCCCGGAGGGCAGAGGCCCCACGCCTGCACCTGTGCGCACACCTGCCCGAGTCCCACCCCAGCGAGGCCGGAGCGGCAGAGCCTCCCAGCGCAGATGGCCAGTGCGGCCGGCCTGTCCCCTCGCCGGGGCTCCGCAGAGCTGGACCCAGCGGCGTCTCCGCCCTCGAGGCCAGATGGTCCGTGCAGAGCAAGGGGCTGCGTGGCTGTCCACGGCCCTCGGAGGCAAGGTGGGGCGGGGGTCCTGGCCCATGGGCGTCCCTCCTCGGTCATCACCAAAGGCCCCGGAGCCCCGTGACGGCCCCAGGAGGTGGTCTCAGTGGGGCTGCCTCGTGCTAGTGCCTCTCTGCCCTGCTGCGGAGTCCGGCTGCTGGCCTGTGAGGGGCTGTGTGCGAGGGGCAGCGGGGGCAGGGTCAGCCGCCGGGTGCGGGGACTTCACGCTTCCCCTTCCGGCTCCGGCCCCCAGCTTCCGCCTGCCTCATCCCAAGGTCCACTTAGGGACACCTGCTGTCCTGTGGGGCCCGGATTCTACAGAAGTGCCCGAGCCGCACCCCTCCCCTGGCCTTAGCCTGCTGGTGACAGACCCGTGACACCACCAAATGCCACCCAGCCCCCTTACCTGGGCTCGGGGTTGAGGACGGGGTCTCGGGGAGCTGGAAGGGGCCGCCTGCAGGTGAACGGACAGCACCCGTGGGTGGGCAGCAGTGATGGGAGCCCAGGCCGCAGGGACCCGCACCCCTGGGCAAATAGTAGGGCCCCTCCCCCTCGTTGGATGAGAGCCCTCAGCCCTGCCTGGTCCAGGCTGCACGGAGGGCGGGGGGCGGGACTTTGGGCTGGATGGAGAGGGGCCTCACTACAGGCCGAGTGGGGCCCTCTCCAGGTGGGGGCAGTGAGGCCTTGCCCTTTGGCCTTCCCACGGGGCCTCAGGCAGGAGGCCCGGCACCCCCAGGACTGCCCGGCCCCATGGTGCAGTACCACACATGGCCACCAGGTGCCGCGATGGCCTGCAAGGTTGGCACCACCTCCCCAACCCACCCTCAGTGGGAGACGGGGTCCCCCTGACGGCTCTGAACAGTCTGGGGTCAGGACTGCCTTGGTGATAATCTCAAGCCCATTTGGGGTCCCCAAGCCGAGGGCCTGCTCCCCCGACACCCCGTCTGTCGGGCTTTGACCCCACAGTGGATCCCCACCCCCCTCCACAGGCAGGATCCTCTAAGCGCACACACGTGCCTTCCCTCCTGCTTACTGGGCGTGGGGCAGCAGACCAGGGGGCGAGGCTGGCACGGCTCCCCAGAATGGGGAGCGGGGCTAGGACCAAGGCTCTGCCTGCGGGTACTGCAGGCCCACGGCGGGGCACCCCGCCCTGCCCAGGGGGTCGAGTGTGCAGCCTGGGCCGCCCCGCCACCATCTGGGGCTGGGGGCAGTGGGGCTGCTTCGGGCGGGCTCTGCCCCACCGCCCCGCGGCTGTGGGTTACACTGTGCCATCAGCAGCCCCTCGGACACCCCGGCACCTCACTGGGATGGCGACGTTCCCGCCACGAGCCTGGCCGAGCCAGCTGTGTGTGTGTGGGGAGGAGGGACAGGAACGCGGCCGGGGCTGGGGACGTGGCCCCCCAGGAGCCTGGCTCACCTTGTTGACACGTGGGCCCCGTGTAGCCATCCACGCAGTGGCACTGCCCGGTGACGGGGTCACAGTCAGCGCCCGCCGCACAGCCACAGCGCAGGGTACAGCCAGGCCCGAAGAAGCCCTCCATGCAGCCTACAGGGCGGGGGCGGCAGGAAAGGCCCGGGTGTCGTCCCCGTCTGCCCCAGCCAGGGGCCCCCGCCCTCCGTCACCCCCCCATATGGGGTCGTGTGGGAGCAAAACCCTCAAGCCTCAGTTCCCCTGGCCCTGTGAGCTCTCACAGGAACAGGTGTCAGGACCAGGGACCTGCCCGGAGGGGGACGTGGTGGCCAGGGCGGCCCGCGGACACAGCACGGCCCACCCCCACGTGCCGACAGCTCAGGAAGGTCCTTCCTGCTTGACGGGGGCCTCTCCCGATGACCAGCCTCCACCCCGGGGACTCTGTGGGTGGCCTGGGGACAGCGTGTGGCCCTGACAACCCAAGCAGGAGCTCCATGCTGGGACCCCTGAGCAGCCACTCCAGTGCCGAGGGGCGGGACGGGCAGAGAGGGGTGCGCAGCCCAGGGCTCCCCAGCACAGACGATGCCCATCTCCCCTCCGTGGGGCACCAGACTCACCAAGCTCACAGGTGGCCCCCGTGCGTCCCGGGGGGCAAAGGCAGTGGCCAGTGACGGGGTCACAGGGCGCCCCCCCCTCGCAGTCACACCGCTGATGGCAGCCCTCTCCGAAGGAGCCGGGCTCACACCCTGGCGGGGACAGTGGGCTCAGCGTCCCCTCCTGCACCACACCCGGGCCAGGCAGGCCCAGGGCGGGGGGTCGGTGGGAGCAAGCGGGGTGTGGGGCACTCACCCCTCTCGCAGGACTGGCCGTGGAAGCCAGCGGGGCAGAGACACCGGCCGCTGATGGGGTGGCAGGGGGCTCCGTGCTGACACTCACACACCCCCTGGCAGCCAGCCCCGTGGAAGCCAGGGGGACAGGCTGAGGGAGACGGGGTTAGAGAGCCGGCCTCCGTTCGCCCGAGCGAGCCCGGGACTGAGCCGCCCCTGCTCCCGCCCCGGGCCGGCCCCGCGCCCCCTCCGCCTGCTCCGGCGTGAGCCCTCCGTGAGCGGGGCCCGCGAGGAGCCGACGCCGCGACTCACAGTGCTCGCAGGCCTGGCCGTAGAAGCCGGGGCCGCAGCGGCAGGCGCCCGTGGCGGGGTCGCAGGGGCCGCGGTGGTGGCAGGCGCAGTCCAGGCTGCAGGCGGCACCGTAGCGCCCGGCGGGGCAGGCTGCGGAGAGCCGCGGGTCAGCGTCCTGCCACGGAAGGCCAGGGCCACGAGGGCCGCCGGGCGCCCACCCTCCAGGCCGCGCGGGGACGCGGCCCCCGCTGGCCGGTGCTCACCCAGCTCGCAGTGCAGCCCGGTCCAGCCCAGGCCGCAGGAGCAGCTGCCGTCGGCCGCGTGGCATCGGCCGCCATTCCTGCAGGAGCAGGCGTGCTCACAGCTCACGCCAAACCGGTCCTGAGGACAGTCTGCAGACACACGCCGGGCTGCTCAGAGCTCCGGCCCGAGGCTGGACGTGCTCTGGGACACGTCCCCACCAGGTCTGACATTCATTCAACAAACACTTCCCGGGCCCTCTCTGGGCCCGACTCCGCCGCCTGGGCACGTGTGTATCCAGGAGCAACAGCAGCCGGTCCCGCCCATTCATCCGCCCTCTTGGTCAGCAAAGGCCAGGCTGCCCCAGGGCTGAGGCGACTCAGGCGAAGGGCGCCAGGACCCTCCAGCAGCTTCGAGAGCCTGCCCGGCCAGTGGGAGGAGCTGGGGAGGCTCCCTGGGGTGGTGGCACCGTGGGAGGGCACAGCCTCCGGGCGGAACCCCGGGGAGCCCCGTTCATCGTCTGACGGGCCTGCGGCTGCCATCCTTCCCTGGGAACGAGGACGGAGCCCGGCTGGAGTCAGGTGCCAGGGCTGCTGACCCTTCGCTGCCAAGGGCTGAGGGTGAGGGGGTGTCACCAGCTCTTCTATGAGCACCAGAGGGTGGGAGGGACTCAGACCTACCGGGGAGCCAAGTCGTGGGTGTGGCTGTGGGGACTGGCAGGCCGTCATGAGTGTGAGCCCCACGACAGTCCCCAGGGCCACCCCGTGTCTCCACTGAGGCCTGTGCTCCAGCCTCGCTCCATCGGGGGTCCCCTTCCCTGGGCCCAGCGGAAGGGCACATCGGCCAGGAGGCTGGCTCTGCCTGACCCCTCCTGCTGCGGGGCTGGAGGGGCTCTGGGTCAGACCCCGCTCAGCGCCCCCGGCCACAGGGGTGTGGACCAGTCACAGATGGCCTGAGTCAGGGGCTACGATCAAGGCCAGGAAGGCGCAGGTGCTGGGTGGCCTGCCGACCGGAGCAAGGCTCACTTCTTATCCGGCGGGGCGCTTGGGGGCGGGGCAGGTGGGTCGGCAGGGAGGGAGGTGTGGGTGCACACCCCCCCGGACCCCCCTGCTCCACCCCGTCGCCCAGGGCGGCAGGCTGGCGGACACTCACCGTGCTCACAGTGGACACCAGTCCTCCCCGGGGGACAGGTGCACGTGCCGGTTCCAGGGTCACAGGCTGCCCCTGGCCCACACCCGCACACATGGGCACAGCTGGGGCCGAAGCGGCCCTGTGGACAGGCTGCCGGGAGGAAATGGGAGGGTGGGCGTCCCTGGCTGGACCCATTCCCTCTGCCATGTCGGGACGAGGCGGGACGGGACAGGGCGGGACGGGAGGAGCCCCCGGTGCCTGGCCCCAGGGGCGGAGGCTGCCTGCTCCCCGGCTCCCCGCAGACTCTGCTGGGGGCCAGGCCTGCCCCGCAGCAGCCGTGACTCACTGGGGCCCCTACCCCGCCCCCGTCAGCCCGGCCAGCACCCCAGACGGGTGGAAAGTCCCCGCATGACTCAGGGAGAGGTCCTGCTCTCAGCGGCACGCCCACCCCTGGCGGACGGGACCGAGCAGGGGCGCAGCACACAGCCGGAGGGCCTGGCCTGCGGGGCACCCCGGCCCGGCCCAGCCCGGGGCCAGCGGGCAGGCGAGGGGCGGGCAGTCAGGGGAGTCCTCCTGGCAGACAGGGGGCACGGGAGGGAGCCGCCCGCCCTCACCCGGCCACTCACCGAGGCTGCAGTCGGGCCCCAGGAAGCCCGGGGGGCAGTGGCAGGCTCCGGTGACGGCATCGCAGGACCCCCCGTGGAGACACCGGCACGGCTGTTCACAACCAGGCCCGAAGCGCCCCGGCGGGCACCCTGCAGGGAACGGGTGGCTGCCAGGGCTGGGAACCCGGCACAGGGCCCTGCCATCTCCCCCTCGCCCCGCCCCGCGGCCAGCCGGCCTGGTGGCCCTGGCAGCACTCACGTTGCTGGCAGTCGGGGCCGTGGAAGCCGGCAGCGCACACGCAGGCGCCCGAGGCAGGGTGGCAGGCCTGGGTCCCGCCGGCACACCGGCACTTCTGCCTGCAGCTCTCCCCGAAGGTGCCGGGCGGGCAGGCTGGGGTGCAGGCGGGGGGGTCACTCCCAGCCCCGGCCGGGCACAGGCAACCCCCTCGCGTCGCCCCGGGGCCTCTTGGCTGAGGCGCAGCTCACGGGGACGTGTGGCCCGAGCTTCAGGCCTCGTCAGGAGGGGCTGAGCCGCCCGCAGGCCCGGACCCACCCCGCTCAGTCGCCTACCCTGCTCACAGCCGGGCCCGGTGAAGCCCGGCGGACAGCGACACTCCCCGGTGACGTGGTGGCAGGCGGCGTCCGGCGGGCACTGGCAGCGCTGAGCACAGGCCTCTCCGAACCGGCCGTGCGGGCAGGCTGCGGACAGGCGGGGCTGGGGTGCGACCCGGAGCACTCGCGGGGTGAGGGACCCGCTCCCCCCGGGCAGTGGGGCCTCCGGGTGCTGGCGGAGCTGGGGGCTCACCACTGTCGCACCGCGGACCCCTCCATCCTGGGGGGCAGAGGCAGGCTCCAGTGACGGGGTGGCAGGTGGCTCCTCGCCGGCAGGCACAGCGCCCCTCACAGCGGTCCCCAAACGTGCCCTCAGGGCAGGCTGCAGGATGAGACGGGGGCAAGGCCACGTCTCTCCAGGGGCTGGGCTGGGGCCGACCTACTCTGTGTGGCTTCCGGCCGAGACCCTCCCACAGGGGACCCCGGGCGGCTCAGACAGCACCCCGCCCCCTACGTGCCAACCGACCACCGTGCCGAGGCTCCCACACGCTGGCGAGGGGTTCAGGCCACCTCCTTTTGGCTGAACGCGGCCCCTGGGCCTCCCTGCACCAGTCCCCAACCCGTCCCACTCACAGCTCTGACACTTGTCCCCGGTCCGGCCGGCCGGGCAGAGGCAGCGGCCTGTGCGCCGGTCACAGAGGCCGCCGTGGAGGCACGTGCAGCTGCGCTGGCAGCCGGCTCCGGACTGCCCTGGGACGCACTCTGCAGGGGCGGCAGCAGGGCGAGGGTCCCATTCCCCGGGGCGGGACCCAGGAGACCCCCGCCCCACCCGTGCTTCCTGCGGCCAGAGCCTCGGACCCCATGACCTTGGGAAGGGGAGGTGCAGGCCCGTCACACTGCAGGTCCGAGGCCACACCGCAGGACGATGCTCCCCCCAACCAGGGAGCCGTCTCCAGCCACAGAGGGAGAGGGCTGGACCGAGCCCACTGGGCTGCCAGCCTGGCCCCCACTGACCCCCAGCATCCCCCTTCACCCCCGCCTGCCCAGCGCTCACCCTTCTCACAGGCCAGGCCGGTCCAGCCCTCTGGGCAGGCGCAGTGGCCGGAGACAGGGTCGCAGGTGCCCCCGTGCCGGCAGAGGCAGGAATGCCGGCAGCCCTCGCCGTGCAGGCCCTCGGGGCAGGCTGGGAGACCGAGAGGGCAGCGAGGTGCAGCACCCGCCAGCCAGGCCCGCGGGGGCCCAGAGCCCTGGGGAGGGCCAGCGCGAAGCCCAGCGTCGGACCTGGCTCGGAGACCTCACCCGGGGTGACCTGCCCCAGGCCGCCCGCCCTGGGCACTGCGCACCAGCTCCCCGGCCCCAGCCCTCCCCTCGGCGAGTCCTGTGTCCACCCAGCGTCCCAGGGGACCCTGCAGGGCCCAGCGAGGGGCGCACACACCCCACCTGGATGTGGGCGTGGCTTACCCTGCAGGCAGCTGGGGCCTGTCCAGCCGGGGCCGCAGTGACACTGTCCATCGACCGGGTCACAGGAGGCCCCATGGAAGCAAGTGCAGACCTGGCTGCAGTTATGCCCATAGGTGAGGGCTGGGCAGGCTGCAGGGGGGAGGGCGGTCAGGGGTCAGGGAGACGGACCCTGGGAGGGGCTGCAGCAGACGGGGGCCACTGGGCGGATCCACTAGGGCCCCGGGGACTATGTGGTTACTCTGTTCCTCCCTCTAGCCTGGGCGTCACTCATGGTGACTGCGAATAGGGACCAACACGCTGGCCCTCGTGGGCAAAGCGGTGCTCCCAGGGTGGCCACTGGCGGCTTCGGACAGCCAGGCCGGGGCCCCGGGACCAGCCTGGCAGTGAGCGGCCCCTCCTGCATTGCCCAGGGTCGAGGGGGCCTCACGCACCCTCGGCACAGCGGGGGCCGCGGCGGCCGGCAGGACAGAGGCAGGCCCCGCTCACGGCGTCACAGGGCGCCCCAGAGGCACAGTCACAGGCATGCCGGCAGTCCAGTCCGAAGAAGCCGGCCGGGCAGGCTGCGGGGTGGGGTGGCAATGGAGAGATACTGGGTCACAGGACCCCGCCCACGCGCCCCGCCACCCCGGCCCGGCCCCGGCCGCAGCTCACCGCGCTCACAGAAGGCCCCCCTCCAGCCGGCCGGGCAGGTGCAGGCCCCGCTGACATGGTCACAGGCCGCCCCGTGCTCACACTGGCACCGCCGCCCACAGCCCGGCCCGAAGTGGCCCTGGGGACACGCTGAGACACACAGCCCCGGCCCACTGTCAGCTGGGGGGCCTCGCGGCTGACCGCCCCAGGGTGCTGGACTCACCCACATGCCTCTGCCCCCCAGCTGGGGACCGGGCCCCAGGAGAGGCAGGCACCCCGGATGTGACCTTTGGGGCTGCCTATACGAGGACCTGCCCCAGACCCAGCTGCAGGGATGTGCACGGCAGGGCACGGCCTTTGGTCCTTGGCAGCCACCCCCTCCCTTCTCAGGTGCCAGGGCCCCGTGGGGTGTGACAGGTCCCTCCCCCCGCCTGCTGCACCAGGCCTCGTGTTGGGTCCAGGTCGTGGACAGGTGAAGCCAGGGCCCCGGCTGGGGACGGGGAGCGGGGCGGGGAGAAACCCTGCTTATCTGGGGACAGGCAGGCAGAGACAGAGCCCCCGCACTTGTATGCCCATGTGTGCGTGTGTGTCACTTGTGCATGAGTGTGCATCACGTGTGCATGAGCGTGCATCATGTGTGCGTGTGTGTCACTTGTGCATGAGCTGTGCGTCACACTATATGATTGTGCCGCATGCGTACGAGCATGTATCATGTGTGCATGCGTGGCACATTGTATCACATGCGCTTGAGCATGTGTCACATGTACGTGAATGTGTGCACGTGTCACGCATGTGTTTCACATGCGCATGTGTGTTACATTTACACGAGTGCGCTTCACATGCACATGTGCACGTGCATGGCACGTCACTTGTGCTTGTCATGTGTGCATGCGTTTGTGTGCACGGGTGTGTCACGTGTGCATTCGTGTGCACAGGTGCATTGTGTTTGTGTCGCACGTGCATGTGTGCACGGGTGTGTCACGTGTTTGTTGTGTGTGCATGCGTGCACGGGTGCGTCGCATGTGTTTGTGTCATGTGCATGTGTGTGTGCGGGTGTGTCACATGTTTGTGTCGCATGTGCATGCGTGTCACGTGTCGCGTGTGCGTGTGCGTGCATGGGTGTGTCACGTGTGTTTGTGTCACGTGTGTGTCGTGTGTGCGTGCCCGCGGGACTCACGCTGTCCGCACTGCAGGCCCGTGTAGCCGGCCTCGCACACGCACCGGCCGCTGACGGCGTCGCAGCTCCCGTGGCCTGCGCTGCAGTTGCAGGTGTGGCTGCAGCCAGGTCCCCAGTGCCCACTGTCACAGGCTGCAACACAGCCCGGTCACCCAGTGCCAGTCCAGCGGGGCCCCGCTCCACAGCCCGACCGCGGTACGGGGCCTCCCGCCAGCTCCCAGCCCCCCAGGGCGCGGTTCTGGGTGGAGGTCTCCCCGGGGAGGGCGCTGGACAGGGCCACCTACCTCTCTGGCAGCTGAGGCCGGTCCACCCAGGGGCACAGCTGCACCGTCCGGTCACCGGGTGACAGTGCCCGTCGTTGGCGCAGGAGCACCTCGCGAGGCAGCCTGGCCCGAACCAGCCCGCGGGACACTCTGCGGGGCGGGAGGATCAGCGGGGACGGGGCCGCGGGCCGGGCGGGGGCGGGGCGGCGCGGCACTCACCGTGCTGGCAGCGGCTGCCGGTGTAGCCGGGGCGGCAGCGGCAGGCTCCCGTCTCGGGCTCGCAGTCGGCGCCGTGCTCACACGCTGGGCAGATCTCCTGGCAGCCGAGCCCCCAGCGGCCCTCGGGACAATCTGGCCGCCCCACGGCCAGTGAGTGCCACGGGGCCTCGCCGGGCCTGCCTGGCACAGCACCGAAGCCCGTGCCCAGGAGCGGGCCCCGCTGCTCCCATCTGAGCCGCCTGGGGTGGGGGACAGGCCACGGGAATCCCCAGCCCCTCGGGCTGCAGGCTGCAGGCTGCCACCCCCGGAACAGGGGTTCCTGACCCGGACGGCTCAATGAGCACAACGGGCTCATCGGGGGGCTAGGAGCCCCCCACACAGTCAACGGGGAGCCCACAGGGCAAACCGCAGGTCCCGGGGAGGGCTGGGGGCTCTGCTGGCCAACCCACCTACACGGCCGACAGGTTCCTGGCGCCCCTCTGTGGGCACAGCCAGCCAGCGCGGCTGCAGACCCCGCACTCCCAGACCCGAGGACTCCCGACGGGCCTGGGCTCCCCAGGGCTCCCCAGGCACAGCCCAGACCTGGGCTCTGCACACGTGGCCAGGGCTGGGGCGCCACCTGGACTCATACAGCACAGGGCATGCCCGCCACTCACCTGCCCCACAGTCGTCCCCGGTCCGCCCAGGCGGGCACAGGCACCGCCCGGTGACCCTGTCACAGGGGGCGCCCCCGCAGGAGCAGGAGCCCGAGCAGTTCACACCGAACGTCCCCACCGGGCACTCTGCAGGAGGGGCAGGAGGGCCTCAGCCACCGCTGTGGAGCTGCCCTCCTCCCCACAGGCCCCCAGCTGCCCCCGTCCAAGCCAGCTGCTGGACACGGCCAGGGTGCCCGGGGTGACCAGGGCAGTCACAGGAGTGGGCAGGGGACGGGGGACATGGGACAGGGTGGGAGGGGCCTGTTTGGACTGACTGCGTGTGGGAATGGAGAGGGGCAGCCCGGAGGACTCCGTGGGCAGCGCTGGGGTATGGGGGGGGAAGGGCTGCCCCACGGCAGGGCTGAGGGGTCACTGGGCATGCGAGACCCTGAAAAGCACCTGTGGGTGGGGGACAGGGCCAGCTCTGCCCTTGCTCCTGCCACTTGGATCGACCTCTGCTGTGGTCTCTCCTCAGAGTCCCCCACCAATGAAGACAGGGACCTGAGAGGGCGTGGCCCAGATGGGCTCTGCCTCAGCTGGGGTGACCCGGGGAGTGGACGGGCCTGCCCACCCCAGCCACGCCGCCCACGCGGGTGCTGCTGGAAGGAGCTCCCCAGGCCGAGGAAGGGTGCCCCTGGGGCGGGGGGCGGCCACCAGGCGCCATGCCCTGATCGAGCACCCACACAGGGCCGGCAGTGACAGTCCAGGGCCCTGACGGGGTCCCTGGGACAGAAGACACACCCAGCTAATCTTGTCACGAGGGCCCATTCCCTGTGGGCACCCACCCACACCCAGCACAGGGCACAGGTACACGAATGTGCAGCAGGGCACGCACACGCACACACGCTCACGCACACGCACGGCACCCATGCTGTGGGGACAGGCACAGGCAGGCCAGCCTCGGGAGCCTCCTCTCCACTAACTGGGGGCAGACGTGTGCCTGGGGCGGTAACACTTTCCAGACCCAGCCGCAGTGGGGGGGGACATCGTTTCTATGAAAATATGTGTGTCATTTCCTGTGGCTCATCTTTAGGGCACTGGCGGCTTTTAAAGAAAACAGGAAAAGAAAGACTAAGGAAGCCGGCAGGGGAGGACTGCGGTGAGCCCCCTCCTCGTCTCACATGTGTGAGCACGTGCATGCCTGTGTGCGTGCATGTATGCGTGCGCATGAGCTCATGCGTACGTGTGCGTGCATAAACTCATGCATGTGTGTGCGTGCATGCGTGAACTCTGTGTACATGTGTGTGCATGGGTGCACACATGTGTGTGATCGCATGCATGTGTGAGTGCATTGTGTGCTCATGCACACATGTGTGCATGTGCATGTGTGATCTCATGTGTGTATGTCCGTGAGCTCGTGCATGTGTTCACGTGCACGTGTGTGCATGAACTCGTGCATGTGTGTGTGCGTGTGCGTGATCTCATGTGTGTGAGTGCCTGCTTGCGTCTGCATGTGTATGTACGTGAGCTTGTGCGTGTAGCACACATGTGCATGAACTCGTGCATGTGTGTGCGCATGTGTGCATGATCTCGTGTGTGTGTATGTGCATGTGTGCGTGTGTGAGTGATCTTGTGTGCGTGTATGTGTGCATGCGTGCATGAGCATGAGTGTATGCGTGTGTGTGCATATGCACGTGATCTCGTGTGTGCATGTGTGTGTATGTGTGTACGTGAGCTCATGCATGTGTTCACGTGTGTGTGCACGAACTCGTGCATGCGTGTGCGTGCATGAACTTGTGTGTGTGATCTCGTGTGTGCCTGTGCGTGTGTGAGCATGAGTGCATGCATGTGTGCATGCATGTGCGTGTGTGATCTCGTGTGTGCATGTGTGTGCGTGTGTGCATGTGTGTACGTGAACTCGTGCATGTGTTCGCGTGCGCGTGTGTGCATGAACTCGTGCATGCGGGTGCATTCATGAACTTGTGTGTGCATGTGTGTGTGATCTCGTGTGTGCGTGTGTGTGCGTGCGTGAGGATGAGTGCATGCATGTGTGCATGCATGTGCGTGTGTGATCTCGTGTGTGCGTGCACGTGCGTGTGGCGGGGACGAGCCCGCCGTCGTGCAGTGTGGCCCCTGAGCCCCAAGGAGCTGTCACTCAGGCCGGCACTGCTGACGGGGGTCACGACCCCATGGCTCCGCAGGTCGGCCTGGGGGTCCTGGCCGGGTTCCCAGCCCCACGTGCCCCTCCTGTACTAATGGGACCGAGAATCCTCCACAGGGTCACTCCTGGGACCGCCACATGGGAGGGACCTGGCCTGGGTGCACAGGGGAGACAGACCTCTCGGCTTGGTGCGGGGTCCCCCAGGCCACTCCTGACTCCCCGGAGGGTGAGCGGCTGGGGGCAGCACTGACGGACGGGACCTGCCTGTGGCCAAGGTCGGCAGTCACAGCGCAGCCCACCGCAGCCCCCGCTCGCCCGAGGCTGACGGGCGGGGACAGTGTGCGTGCCGTGCGCCAAGAGAGGTCCCAACCTGCTGGCCCCCTGGTGCGCACACCAAGGACGCCCCTCATCCGACCACGATGTGTAAACGGGGTTCTCCAGGCCTCCGGCCTCGCCCGCTGCTCTGGGACCGTCCACCCGGCCCTCGGCCTCCACAGGGAGCCCTGTGTCACCACCCGCGCCCCACGCCCGCACCTCTGGCCCCAACTCCACCCCAAGCGCCACCCCAGGAGCAGCTGCCTCTGGCTGGCCGCGGCCGCCGGAGGGAGCCCCTGCACCCCACCTCAGCATGAAGCGCGCCCAGCACACGGCGGAATGAACGGGCGAGGCGGTGAACGGTGGCTCTGCGGAGGCACCGGCCCTTCTCTGGCCGGCCCCGGCCACTCACGCCAGCCCCTGCCCGAGCAGCCCCCACAGGCACATGGAGACGGAGACCAGACGGGGCCACGGCGGGTCAGGCGCCAGCCAGGCCTGGCTGCAGGGCGGGCTCAGCCTCCGGCTCACTGCACCTCGGGGGCCCGGCGCCCAGCTCGGGCTGGACGGTCCGCCCCCCGCCCGGACCCCGGGCACCAGGGATCAGCTGCTCACCTTGGTCACAGTGCTTTCCCTGGTAGCCGGCAGGACACTGCTTCCCACACTCGCCACTGACGGGGTCACAGGCCAAGCCCGGAGGACAGGCACACGCCTGCCGGCACCCCGGCCCGAAGAAGCCGGGCTCGCAGGCTGCAGGGGCGAGGAGAACGGGGTCTGCAGGGCGAGCCGGCCCGGGGCACCCCCCCCCCAAGCCCCCTGCACTTACCATGCTGGCACCGCTCGCCCCGGAAGCCCGCCCTGCAGGAACAGTGGCCGTCCCGCCTGTCGCACGCCTGTGTGTTCCGCTGCTCACACTGGCACTCCTCCGAGCAGCCGGGCCCGAAGGCCCACGGCGGGCAGGCTGCGCCACGGAGCCGTGAGGCCTGAGCCTGTGCACGCCGCCCTCCCCGCCCGGGCCTGCGTTTACCCGCTGTCCCCAGCACCCGGCACAGAGCCGGCGCTGCCCGCCCCAGCCACGGTGTCCCAGGGGACCGGGCCACTGTGCCCACTTTGTAGACGAGATACAAGGTCTCAGTGAAGGGCAGGGGCTGGCCCTGGGTCGCCCCACCTCCCAGCTAGGAAAGTCTTGGGGTCCCGGGGTTTTCTCTCTGAACGGTCCTTCTCTAAAGCACTGTAAGGAGCCGCTGGGACAAAGCCACTAATTGTCATCCACCTTTTCTCCACCGCCCCTGCACTCCCCAGAAGTCTCGGGACCGGCTGGGGAAGGGGTGACCCCACTGGGGGTTCAGGAGTCGCCCTCACCACCAGGAAACATTGAGGCCAAGACAAGCCCGGCGCTCTGAAAGCTTCCAAGGGAGGCCTGTCCACTCACAGCGCTAGGGACCACCCACCCAGACACCCTGGTGGCCGGCAGTCCAAAGGACATGGCTTTGAGTCCATAGACCCAGGGAGGACCCCACGTTCCAGCCAGGCGACCCCACTGAGCCCCCCAGTCCTCATCCACAAAATGGGAAGGTCACCCCCGAGCCAGACCGCGGCGGTGCGGCACAGCGTCACAGCCCGGCGCCCGGCCGCGGGCGCCCGCGGGCGGGGCACTCACCCAGGTGGCAGAAGCGGCCGTAGAGCCCGGGGTCGCAGAGGCAGGCCCCGTAGACGCGGTGGCAGCGGCCCCGGTTGGCACAGTGGCACTTCCTGCGGCAATGCTTGCCGTAGAAACCCTTGGGGCAGCCTGGGGGACGTCGGGGCCTCGTGAGTGCCCACGTGGACACAGCCCCCCGGCCCGAGGAGACGCTCCGAGGGCCCCGCACCCGCACAGGAGCCGCGAGCGGCCGTCGGGGCATGGCCTGAGGTCTTTGGGGCCACAGCAGCCTGAGGACACCGCGTCCCAGACGGGGAGGGACCCAGGGGGTGGGTGAGGGCATCGCGAGGTCAGGGCAGGCACGAGATGGGCCCCACGGATGGCCACCTGCCCTGGCTGGCCTGTCTCCCCAGGGTCAGCGGTCTGGACGGCGGCCAGGGAGGGAGGCCGAGCACCGAGCACACGGGGACACGCACAAAGGACCTCAGCCCCGTGTCCGACCTACATCTTCAGCGTCCTGACTTCTGTCC
>CM053502.1:1081570-1098844 GCA_028627145.1 Eidolon dupreanum
GGAATACCGAGGGCGGCCGAAAACTCCTCACGTCCAACCCGTTTCTTTACTTGGGGCTGCAGGTGCTTTGGGCCAGATACCACTTCCTCCATCAGACGGACGTGTGCCCGCAACGAGAAGGGTCACACACACCCTCCCTCGGGACAGAAACAGGGAGGGACGTGCCCTCACAGCCCGGCCTGACCCTGCCCGCCCACCCAGCCCGCCCGGCCGGGCCAAGGACATCGGGGCTGCGGCACAGACTCTCACGGAGGGGAGGGACGAGTGAATGAATGGACACGGCCCCCTGCCCCGTGGAGGGCTGTGCGGTGACGTGGCCGGCCGTTGCTGGGCGGTGCCAGCGGCTCCCTGCTGTCTACGGCGGCGGGTCCGCATCCCTCGTCCTCGCCCCGGGGCGCCTCGCGGCAGGCTCACCTCGCGTACACTGCGACACCCGCTGCGTTAGCAGAGAGAGGCCATGCCACAGCCCCCGTCCCCAGGGACTCGGCACCCCGGCCCCCGCTCCGTCTGCCTCCCTGGCAGGAAAACGGCCCTGCGTGGAGCAGCTGCGCCGCCCACTCTCCACCTGCACAGGCAGCCCGGGGACCTGGCGAGTCTGGAGGTGAGCCCAGGTCCCTGGGGCTCAGGTCCCGGGGCCAGGGACCAGCCGCAGCCCCGTCCCTTCCCTCTGCCAGGCCGGCCGCCCCCCGCGAGGCCAGCTTGCTGCAGGTCCCGCTCGGAGCTCCAGCCCACACCACGCCAGCCCGCGAGGAGCCCCCCGGCCTGCCCAACGAGCAGGGGCCCAGGTGAGGATGCTCGTGGCCCCGAGCAGTCTGGAGGCCTCCAGCCTAAGCCCTGGGGAGAAAGGCAACCCCCAGGGGACGCTGGGCTCCAGGCAGCGGAGGGCAGGGCAGGGCAGGGCAGCTCTCGGACCCCACGCCTGGCGTATAGCGCCGGCCCCCAGCAGAGGGCCATCGGAATCCCGCACGCTGTGAGGCGGCCGCCCAGCCCTGAGCACAAGCTCCCCCATCCTCCTGTCCCCGGCTGCCGGCCCCCAGAGCCCCTCGGCGCCTCCTGCCTGCCTGGGCGGCAGCACCCCACCTGCACCGGGTGCCGGCCAGGTCACAGACAAGACAACGGCCTCCGAGCCCTCCACCTCGGCGAAGCCCCACCAGGGCCCCAGGAAAGATGGGGGCGGGTCCCCGAGCAGGTGTGGGGGGCGTGCGCACACCTACCGGGGTGAAGTGCTGCATGGGGTCGCTGACGTGCAGCATGGTGGGCGCTGGCGGGCCGCGGGCCGAGGCATGGGTCTGGGCGGCCGGGGGGCACGGGGGCTGGGCAGCTAGGGCCCCGCGAGCCGCGGGCGCAGCCGAGCGTGCGGGCCGACTGTGGGCGCCTCCTCGCGCTCCATCTCCCTTAGTCCTGTCAACTCGCCGCATCTAACAACACAACGCCGCCCACCCCGCTCCTCATGCCTATTCATGGCAGAGCAGGCAGGCCTCGGCTTGCCCGCCGCCACGGACGGACGCCGCGGGAAGGCACCCGGGAGGGGCGGCGCAGGGCGGCCAGGCTCACGGCGAAGCCCCTCCCGCTCCTCCTGAGACGCCGCCCACAGGAGCCCCGGGGACCACCGGCCTCCGCCCCCGAGCTCGAGGGAGCCTGCCCGGGCCCTCGAGACCTCGGTAGGCAAGGCTGGGCCACCCCAAAGGGAGGAGATGGTGTCACGGCCCTGGAGCCCGTGGCGGAGCCATCTCCCTCCTGCCCAGGGGACGTGGGGTCCACTGCGGCCACCCCAAAGGGCCGATCAGAGAGGGCAGACACTTGAGGCGACGGCACGGCCCCCCGGAGCCCGCGGGGAGCCTGGCCACGGAGTGAGCAGCCCGGCGCGGCCCCGGGCAGCAGACCACGGGAGAGAGCCATGAGCCCGCTCGCTTCAGGCGCCTGGCCCTGAAACAGGGAGGTGGCCCAGCAGGGGGACACAGGGGCCCGGCCGTCCCCGTGCGGCAACCGCAGGACCCTCAGCTCTGCCGTGGGCCCCACGTGGCGGCTCGCCTGGCGGGCAGTGTGCGGTCACCACCCCCCGCCTCCGGGGAGTGGGACTGTCCACTGTCATTCACCATCTCTGCAGACTCGCCCTCGGCACAGGGGCCCGGGTCCTCACCGGACACAGGCAGGGCACCGGTGGGCACACACAGATCACGTGACACTGACCACCGACCTCGGATTTCCAAGCCCCAAAGCACAGCCGTGTCACCCTCCTGCCCAACGAGAGCTTAAAACCTGTGAGGTGCTGGAAAGACGCTCGGAGCCCTTGCCCTCCGGCCCGTTTTTGCCAAACCGCCAACCACCTCCGGCCTCCTGGAGAGCTGGGAGCGGCGGGCTTGGGTGGAGGGAGGCTCAGCCCACTGTGCACCCAAGGAGCTCCCAGGGCTGACAGAAAGAGAGAAGGGCGGGGGTCGAGCCCCCAGGCACTGGCCCGAGGGCCTGGACCAGGAGCCCCGGCTCAGGCTCAGGGCCTTGGAGGCAGCGGCGGGAGGCACAACTCCACTGCTCGCCACGCGCCGGCCCGGACTCCCGTGACCCGTGTGGCCATAGCTGTCGGTTCCCAGCACGAAGGCTCCCCCCTCGTAACGAGACAGTCGAGGAAAACAGGTTCGTGGGGTGGACCGAGGTTTGGGAAGGGGTCTGCGGGTGGGATGTTCTGGCTCGAGGCAGCATCCCGGGGTCTTCCTCGCCCGGAGCCCCACGCTGACCCCAGGAGGCCCTGCCTTTCAGTGAGGGCCCTGCGGGACGGTGCTGGGCCGGCGGGCTGGATGCAGGGGCACGGAGCCAGGAAGCAGTGGCGGGGAGGACCCTGGGGTTGAACCCCCACTCCCCGCGGGGGGTTGTGCAAAGTCAGGCACCTTCCCAGGCGTCTGGGAACCGGCGCCCTCGCCTGTCACAGAGCGGTCGGAGCGGTGGATGGGAAGCGTCCTGCCTCGGGCTCCGTGCACAGGGCTGGCCGGGGAGGGCGGGAAGGGCCGGCTGCCGCTTGACCCTGCCCGTTTTGTAAATAGTGGAAAGGCGAAAGCGAACGGAAGAGGAATCCCCAGTGAAAGGAGCCAGGAGTGAGCACGGGGACGCACAGGGGACACCCAGGCGTGGCGCAGTCCCGCGGTGGCCCCCGAGATGCCGCCTGGCTGCACGCCCTGCACGGCCCCTCTCCTCCAGGGGGCTCCATGAAGGTGACGATGTCACCTAGGATCAGGTTGCAAACCAGTCGACTCTGAGTTGATCGAAAGGGAGAATCCCAGTGGGCCGGTCTCGTCCGGTGAGCCCTCCGGAGAGGCTGGGAGACACGGCCCAGTGGCCTAGGACAGTGGTGCCCGGCCTCTGTGACGCAGGGACCTGGGACAGTGGTGCCCGGCCTCCGTGACGCAGGGACCTGGGACAGTGGTCCCCGGCCTCCGTGACACAGGGACCTGGGACGGCGGTCCCCGGCCTCTGACACAGGGACCTGGGACAGTGGTGCCCGGCCTCTGTGACACAGGGACCAGTTCGTTCGCTCGCCCGCGGCTTACCTCCTGCTGTGCAGCCCCGTCCCTAACAGGCCAGGACTGGTACCGGGATCCGGCAGCAGCCTGGGGGTGGGGGACCATTGGCCTGGAGGACCAGATGGCCAGGTTGGGAAGGGGCCACATGCTGGGGGTGGCGGGCAGCCTCACGGAGCTTAGAATGGTGGCCCCTGGTCGACAGCCAGCCAGAGAGCAGGGACCCGCATCGGCGGCTAGGGGCTGAGTTCTGCCAGCAACCGGAGCCCGGACGAGTTCCCCCGGGCTCGGACGAGAGCGCAGGCCGGGCCGGCACTTCGGGGGCAGGCCGGTGAGACCCCGAGCAGGCACCGGGGGGCACGTGCAGAACTGCTGCCCCACGAGGCTGAGGGGTAATAAATAGGTGTTGTTTTATGTCACTGAGTGTGCAGTGACTTGTTTGGTGGCCGTGGATGACTGGCACACCAGGAGTCAGCCCAAGCCCCCGGGCAGAGGACAGCCGGGGCCCCCTGGGACCTCGGCCCCTGGGATGGCCGAGGGGCTCTGGCCTGTGCCCCAGGGGCCAGGAGGAGCTGGCCACGGGGGAGCCCCGGATGGAAGCTGCCCAGTGGGAGGCAGGGCCAGGTCCGGAAGGCCTCCCCTCCCCAGCCCTGCTGGGAGCACCGAAGGCAGAGGGCTGCACCCACCCGCAGGGCGCTGGGGACGGCGCTGGTTCCGCGGGGCCTGGGAGCCCGCTCTGTCCCCGCGCTGGGAGCCTGGGCCGGCCTGGGCCGCCCAGCTGCCCTGAGCGCACACTTCCTGCTGGCTCCCAGAGCAGTGCCCACGCCCCGTGCACCTCTCCCGAGTCCTGGCCATCCAGGGGACGGGGTCAGGGGACGGGGGACGGGGACGGGTGAGCTCGCGCCTCTGCCCCAAGGATCCGAGGCTCCTCGAGCTTGGTCCTCAGCTGCTTCCTCCAGTCAGCCACCCAGGCAAGCCCCCCAAACCCTCAGCACCTGCCGTTCTGATTCTTACTTACTGGGAACCCCAACCCACTCACTGCTTCCGCAAGCCCATGGCAGGCCAAGTGGCTCTGCAACCCGGCAGCTGGCCAGGGCTCAGTCCTGTGGGCCCCAGAGACCCTTCCCATAGATGCCCGTTGAAGGGGGGGCTCACTACTGCCCCCGCTCCAGCCCACCCCTCTTGGGGCTGCAGACCCCCTTGAAGAGGGAGCCTCCTTTTGCGCTTTCCACCCACCCATCCCCTCCTGGGGCTGCTCCGGTTTCCTGACAATTCCTGGTCCGAGGAGGGGACACTCCAGCAGCGCCCACCCTTCCCTTGGACCTGGGGAGACATGCCCCGCCCCCAGCCAGGAGGGCTGCCCTGGGCAATCCCGGTGCCTCTGAGCTCCCCTGGGCAATCCCGGTGCCTCCGAGCTCCCCAGGGCACCTGTCCCTCTGAGCAGCTTGCCAAGGCACCTTGGGAGGGGTGGCGGGCCCCTGCCAGCTGCAGTCCCGCCCACGCTGGCCCACCTGCCCACAGCAGCTGTCGCCAGAGAAAGGCGCCCAGAGAGGCGGGAAGGGGCCCAGGGACGGGGTGATTCTGCAGAAAGAGGGATGGGGAGGAGGAGGGAGCCCCAGACTCTATGGGGAGACCAGGGAGGGGCCGAGGGAGGTGAGTCAGCCTTGCTGAGTACCCCCCATCTCCCCTTCCACGCATCCTTGGAGCTGGGGGGCTTGTCCCTTGACCAGAGCAGCCGAGGGGGGTGGACACCCTTGGCTTGCAGACTGTGAAAGCCACTGGCCCCAGAGGACCAACGTACCCCGCCAAGACTGTGCCGCCCGAGCCAAGCCCTTCTGCAGAGCAGCCCCACGGCTAAAGGGTCCCAGAGCCCCGGCTCCAGGACGCAGGACGTACGGGGCAGGGGCCCTTGGGCAAGGCCGCCAGGCCCTGGGGCCCTGCGGCCGGCTGCCACACCGCCTGGCCGCGTCCGGGGCCGCATGAGGGTGAGGGCTGGGCTGCAGCAAGCTCAGGTGCAGCGCCTGGCCCAGCCCGGCCACCGCGCTCACGATGGACGGGGGCAGCAGGACGCAGGCGGGGCGGGGACTGGCCGGCAGCGTGGTTCCCGGGCCCTCCTCTGTGGCTGAGTCCCGCACACAGGGATGTCACGCCCGGCCGTTACTAAGAGGCGTGTTGCCGCCTGACAGATTCGCTCCCCTGCTGTTTACAGAGGTGGGGGACTCCACCTTCATTACCGGGCGGCTGGTGAGAAGCGACCCCCCCCCACCCCATGCCCAGACCCGCCCAGGGCCAGGCGACCTCCTGGGGGAGCGTGTCCCACCTGTCTCACCCACAGGAAGCTGGACGCAGGATGGCCTCCGGCCCTGGGTCTGTGGGGGACCCCAGCCCTCCGCCCTGCGGACCCCAGCCCTCCGCCCTGCAGACCCCAGCCCTCCGCCCTGCGGACCCCAGCCCTCTCCCCTGCAGGGGCTAAGCTGGGCGGCTGGGTGGGTAGCTTCCAGGACTCAGGAGACAGGCCTCTTAGGAGGCTGCGTTCGGGGTCCCCACTCCCTGGAACCCGCAGTGGCAGCTCGTGTCCCTCACAGAGGGAGGTGGCACTCGCCTGACCATCAGCCTTTTCACTGTCATGTAAGAGTCCGGCCATCAGCTGCTTGCCTGTGACCTGAGGAAAGTCCCTCCCAGACTTCCATCCCGAATGGACACGACGGCAGCGGCACCACCGGGCGGAGCCAGGCTGCCCATGTGGGGCTCCCCTACCGGAAGGCCCTGGGCGCCCTGGTGGCCGACCACCCAGCGGCCCCACGTTTCCCTTCCGGCTCCTACAGCCCCAGGAAACCAATGGAGAGCGAACCCTGGAATCCTTGGCCCCCACCCTTGACCCCGGTACGCCTGTCCCTCCCCCCACCCCCATCCGCCACCCCCAGTCCCCCCTTAGTTCCTGGAGTCCCTTGATGGGTGTGTCCTGGTGTCCTAATTCGATCCACGAGGACCCGCCCAGCCCCGCAGGGGACGTGTCTGCGGGGTCTGGCTTCAGCAGATAGCATCACTACGGCTGGGCTGAAGCCAGCCCCAAAGGGCACACCAATGGCCAGGTCGGGGCCTAGAGGTCGGGCCCTTGGCCCCTGGGAGCAGCTGTCAGCGCAAGAACGTCCCTAAGGGAGAGGACGCTGCTTCCGCCCTCTCGTCCTGCTCTAGGACGGTGCTGCCGCCTGTCCCAGGCCCACCTGTCCCCGCGTCTGCCTCCGTTTCCTCGCCCGTGGAAGGGGCGTTTGGCGGGGCTAGCCCGACGAGCTACTCCCGCGCTGGCAGAGTGAGGCGCGGGCCCGGCCTCAGGTCCAGTGTGAGGGTCTCAGGGGAACGGACATCACGGGCTCGCTGCCCACCGGACCCCACCCCCTGCCCCGGCTCGACTGCCCCAGCAGCTGCCCCCTCCCAGTCCCCGGGGCCAGCGGTTCCCGTGCCCCCCCAGCATCCAGACGGAGACAGACGGAGGGCACAGGGACCCCCCACCTCCCTTTCTTCCCCGCCCGTTCAAGCAACTGGGACCCCTGGCCCCCACTACTAACCAGATGCCCAGCGTGTTGAGGTGTGTCGGGGTGCGGGCTCCAACTTTTGGAGACGGGGCTTTGGGAGGGGCCCAGCCTCAGTGCCCTCCCGGCCTCCAGAGCTCCCAGTGCCGCCTCCGTCCTGCACCCTGGACCTGGGCCCGGTGCCCGACACAAACGTGCCCAACTGTGGGGGGCCAGCAGCCGGCACGGCCGCCGTCCGGGGGCCACGTGCACCTGCGGCCCCTCTGTCTCCCTCACGCACTCAGCGAAGTTCCCTGAGGGAGCCCTGGCTAGCAAGCCCAGTGGGTGGGGCTGTCCCAGGCAGGCGACCTCGGGGGCTGCTAGAGACGGCGGGTATCGCTGGCCCTCTGCCAGGGCCAGGGGTCCTTAGGCTCCCTTCCCACGTCCCACCCGCCTGCCACCCACATGCTGGCACGCCGGGTCCCAAGAGAGGCAGGGATATGGTCGCCACATGGTTACTACAGCCATGGCTTCGGACTTAGAGGAGCCAGCATGGCTGGGTCCGCTGTGCCAGGGTGAGTCAGGTGGGGTGCAAGGGCCTGC
The DNA here is from genome assembly GCA_028627145.1 of Eidolon dupreanum. Taxonomy (NCBI): domain Eukaryota; kingdom Metazoa; phylum Chordata; class Mammalia; order Chiroptera; family Pteropodidae; genus Eidolon; species Eidolon dupreanum. The sequence continues at coordinate 1,089,192 of CM053502.1, forward strand.
AGCCCCTGCCCACCCCCTGTCCTCAGGCGCCCTCTTCCCCACAGCTCCATCCCCGTGGTGGGAGGAGCCCAAGTCACCCCATTCCATCCTGACCCTGTTCCAGGGGACCCGGCCGGTCAGAGGCACGGGGTGCTCAGAGGTGGGCACATGACCACGCTCAGACCAATGGCACGCAGGCCTGCTGGAGGGTAGGCCGGGAGGGGTCCTCCCCGCGGGGGCGGTGCCGTGGGGCCTGGCCCCCTCCCCACGAGAGGAGGGCTGCCCAAGAGCGAAGCCGCCCCGGGGAAAGGGGAGCGGGGACAGAGGCCGCCGTGCAGACACCGGGGGCCGCCCGAAGCCAGCCCTGCCCACAGCGACGGCTGCGCAAGCCGACGCATTTCCAGTTCTGCGACGGAACCGCCCTGACAGTCCCACGGGGGCAGCTGCACACCGGGAGCCGCTTCCCGGTGGTCCGGCATGGCGCGGTCCACACTCGCCGCCCCGCCCCGCCCCGCGCCCTCCGTGGAGGCCGGCCCCACTCACCATGGCCGAGGGCGCGGCCAGGCCCTGCAGCTGGAAGACGTCCATGCTGGCCTCCGCGCCGCCCACCCCGTCACCGTCGCCCTGGCTCGGCTGCGGAAGGTCACAGTAGGTGCTGTCCGGATCCCTGGGGAGAGGGGGCAGAGCCGTCAGCCCCAGCCTCCCGGCCCGGACCTTGGAGCCACCCACATGTCTGCGGCCGACTGCTCAGGCCCCAAAGCGTCCTGCCATCTGCTCTGCTCCTGTGGCGGCTCCTGCCCCCTCCTGCCTCCAGGGCAGGGGTGAGCTCCAGGAGGCGCGGCCACACGTGGGCCCTGTCCCCGCGCCTGTCCTGGCCCCGACCCCTCTGCAGAAGGCCCGAGGCGGCGGCTCCCTGGCCGGCCGGCCCACCTAGCCTGCCCGAGCTCGCCGGCGAGGGGGCCCAGGCCGGCCCAGCCCCAGGCCCCTCCGAGGGTACGTACAGGGAGCTCCACAGGTTCTCGAACGTGGCTCCCTCGTCGGTGGCCACGGCGGTGCTGGAGCGCTGGGACATCCTCCCCGCTCTCGGCCCCAGGGGCAGCGCGCTCTGCGAGGGAGGAAGAGCAACAGTGAGCGCTTCGCGAAGGCGCCCGCGCCCCCCTCCCAGCGTCCTCGGGGGCCGGGCAGGGCCGGGCCAGCGCGACACGCGAGGACGCCGCTGGAGCTCCGGCCAGACGCTCGCCCATCACCCGCCGTCCCTCCTGCCCGTTCCCAGGGCAGGAAACCAAATCGAGGCCCTGGCGGGCAGGAAGCTCAGCCTTGCAGGCCCGGCCGGGGTGCCCCGGACCGCAGGGGCTTCTCAGAGCCACCGCCTGTGAGGCGGGGTGACAACGGACCGCATGGGGCAGCTGCGGGCCCTTTGGGGCCACGGGAGTCAAGTGCTCGCGGCGCCTGGTCGTGGCGAGCACACGGAGACTCGTGGCCGCTGCGGTCACGAGCTGGGCCTCCAGGTTTAGCTCGGGGCCTTGAGCCAGGCCTGGTGGCTCCGGATGTGCCAGGATGCGAGGACAGCGCCCCTCTGGGGCGGGGCGTGCAGGGCGCCCCAGAAGCAGGAGCCGAGGCTGGGTTTGCGCCTGGCGCACCCCACCAAACCGGGGTGCGTCCTTTGACCTAGAGAGCACAGCGACGGAGGTCCCACAGGGAAGCTGCCCAGGCCGAGGCTGTGACGCTGCCGTCACTGGGCTGGTGCCACCGCATGACGGTCCCCCCTTCACGCGCGGTGCCCGGGGGGGGCGCCCGGACCCAGGGCCCTGCTGGCCTTCGTCCCCACCGCTGCCTCCCCCGAGAGCCTCTGTGCCCAGGTCCCACTCCAAAGCCAGGGCCCGTTGTCCCACAGAGGCAGGGAGGGGCAGGAAAGCACCGTCCCCACCCAGGCCGAGGTGACGCCTCCTCTGGGCGGGCCTCTGGGTCTTCGGCGTGCGGCCGCCCGCGGGAATCAGCCCAGCCGCAGCCTGGCAGTGCCCGAGCGGGCAGGCCCGGACCTGCCCACAGTCATCGGGGAAGGCAGGGCAATCTGTCACTTTGTCCCAGGTGGGCGGGCACCGGTGGAGGCTCGTGGCTTGCCCCAGGGCCACCACGTGCTGGGCCACCATGGTCCCTGGAGCAAAAGCAAGAGACCCGAGGGCCACCACAGGGGCCAGGCAGGGCAGGGTGAATGGAGGTCCAAGGACTACGGCAAGGCTGGGTGGGTTGGCCCAGGACAGCAGCGTAGAAAACCCTGGCCACAAATCAACACTCCTGCAGGCTCAGGCGGCTCAAGGGACCTGCTGAGGTCACACGGCACAGCTGTAAGTGCAGGGAGGACTCAGTGGCTTTCTCAGAGCTGGAAGTTAACTCCGCTGCGTCTGCCCCCAAAGCCACCAAACCCTCAGCACGCGATCCGCAAGGGCTTCAGGAGGCTGGCCAGCACTTCCTCGCACGCTGGGCTGAGCCATCCCAAACCCAGGCGAGCGGAGTGTCCGGTGCGGGCTGGGCCACCGGCGAGCCCAGAACGGGGAGGCCCGGGGAGGCCCGGGGAGGCCCGGGGAGGCAGTGCAGCAAGCCGCTGAGCTGTGGCCGGGCACGCGGGCCCTCGCCCGGGCCCAGGCTGGCCCTTCCCGCGTGTGCAGGGCGGGCTTGGTCGGGGCGGACCCCGGCGTGGGCGGGGTCCGCGGCGGGCTCTTGGCTGGCCTGGGCCGTTTGGCACGCCCCTTTCGCCCCGAGATGGAAAAAGCTTGACTAACGTCACACAGCGAGCGGCCGGCAAGGCCCGTCACGGTGGCGGTGTTCGCGATAAGCAGCAACGGCCCAGTGCACGCCCAGCGACGATGGACAGACGCCGTGGCTGGGCCACAGGGGGCACCGCTCGGCCAGGGATGGAGGGACGCGCTGACACACGGCACAGCACGGGCAGCCCGCAGCACCGCGCTCCGCCAGACGGCGAGGACCCCGCGTCCTACGTCCCCGTCAGTGACATGTCCGGGGTGGGGGGGGCAGAGCCGCAGAGAGCAGAGGCAGACTGGGGGTCACCCGGGGCTGGGGGCGGGGGCGTGCCCGCTAGGGGCGTGGGGTCTCCGTCGGGGTAGAGAACGTTCTGGAACTGGACAAGGTGGTGGTTGCGACAACACTGTGACCGTGCTAAGTGTCACCGAGCTGGTCACTCTCAGCAGCGTTAGTTTTACGTTACGTGAATTTAACCTCAATAAAAAAATTTTTAATTAAAACACAGAGGCGGCGTAGGGGAGACGCAGGGCCGCAGACCCTGCACGTGGCGCACTCACCCAGCCGGCCGCGAGGCCTCCAGACGCGCCGTCCGCCGCCCAGGGCCCCCGGGAGCTCCCAGCAGCCCCTGCCGTCAACGCCGGGGCCGCCCCTCGCCCCCCGTCGCTCTGGCTGAAGAGCAGGGGTCCCCTGCTGCCATGCTCTCCCATGCTCTACCCCCTGTACCTCCCTCCCTTGGGAACAGCCCAGAGGCAGGAAGGGACAGCCCGAGTGGGGGTCCCAGTGGTCTGTCCGCCCCTCAGAGCCCGCTTCACCCCCGGCCGCTGGCCTCTGGGCTCTGGCTCAAGGGCAGACAGACCTGCGCAGGCCTCTCAGGAAGCCGCGGGGTGGAGCAGAGGAGGGGTGGGCGGACGAGATGGCTCAGCCACCCCGAAACTAAGTGACACAAAGTCTTGGGGCCCTGGCAAGTGTGAAAGGGGTAGTCCAGGGCCACCTACCTCTGCCACTTCCGCCCCCACGTACGTCATCCAAGCCCAGGACTCCTGGGCCCCTGCTCCCCATCTCGCCTCACTGCACCCACCTGGCCTGTCGTGCCTCGGACAAGTCACCTCCCTGTCTAAGTCTCCCAACGGCTTCTGCTCATGCTTCGGATGAAGCCCAAGTGACACTGTGGTCTCCAGCCCCCAACTTCAGTCCCCATGGGGCTGCTACGGCCCTACCACAAACTGCTGTGTCTTGGCTGGGGACACTGTCCCCTTGCCCCGGGCCCCGAAGGCCCCTTCACAGTAGCTGAGTCTCAGCTCGGAGGCCACCAAGGGAGGCTGTCCCCACATCCAGCCTAACAACCTCCTCACTTTCTAGTAACTCCTGTGGCTGCATGCTACGCTTCGTCTTTGTGTGCTTGGGAACTGCTGCCCTCTGAGACTCTCAGGCGAGAGACAGAGACACAGACAGGGACAGAGAGACAGACAGGGACAGAGACACAGACAGGGACAGAGACACAGACTCAGGGAGACAGAGGCACAGAGAGAGCATGCAGTCGCCCACCCGCCTCCCCGCTGGTCCCGGGCCTGGGGCTGCTCAGCTCTGGGGCTCAGCGACAGTCAGGGGACCCCCGTGTGAGGCTCCTCCTAAGGCCACAAGAGACAGGTGCCACAGACCCAGTCCCCACAGGCATTGGGCCGGAAGGAGCTTGGGGCATTAGAAAGAGGAAGTGACAATATTTGGTCAAAGGTCGGGGTGCCCTCACCAGAACCTCTAGGACACCATGCCCTTGAGCCTCTCTCCCGTGGGATGGGGACGGCACGGTAGCACCCCCTCATTCGCGGGTTCAATTTCTATGGTTTCCTGTCGTCAACCGTGGTCCAAAAATATTAGACGCAGAAGTTCAAAAACGACCAGCGAGTTGAATCCGCGCCGTGCCGAGTAGCGTGTTGACGCCTCGCTCCGCCCCGGCCCGGCCCGCCCGCGGGTCCCGAGGCGTCCCTTGTCCGGCGTCTCCACACTGTCCACGCTCCCTGCCCGTTAGTCACCGAGGAGCCGTCTCAGACCGACCATCGCAGCACCCGGTGCTGGTGTCCCCGTCCCCCTGTCGTCCTTCCTCCGGGCCCACAGCACAGGGGTGGTGACGCCGGCCATCGGAGATGGCCGAGAGAAGCCACCAAGGGCTTCCTTTAAGCGAAAAGGAGAAAGTTCTCAACATCCTGGGGAAAGGACAACGTGACGCTGGCCGCTGCGGGGTGCGGGGAGCAGGGCTCCCGCCCGCGTGAGGCTGTGGGGAAGGAAAAGACACTTGAGAGCGGTCGCGCCTCACACTGCAGACGATCCGGCCACAGGGCGTGACCCGAGCGAGTCGGGGGGCGCGGGGGGAGGACGTGCCCGAGTGACCTGCGAGGGCCTCAGCGAGGGACCCCTGGGGCGGGGACCAGAGCCCACGACCCGTCACAGCAGACTGTCCCGGCTTCACCGCCAGGCGCCCTTGTCACTGTCCCCCGCTGGGCCCAGCCTATCGGTTGCCCTTCGTCTCAGGACAGAACACGCGTATCGACCGGGTCGGGTACCACCCGCGGGGCCAGGCGTCACGGGGCCTTGGACCGAGCCCCCCGCAGAGACGGGGATGGCTGTGGGACACTCGTGGGTGTGAGAAGTGTGGGGCCAGCGTCTCTGGGGAGCTGCACTGTCGCGGGGTCACCCTGCCCACTGTCCCCAGGGCTCTGTGGGCTGGAGCCTCCCGCCCACTTCACCTCAAGGAATTTCCAGGAACTATTTGTGACTCAGGGGAAGTCCCCAGCCAGCAGCCCAAGGGCCCCCTGCCTGCAGGGCCGCAGGACCCACGGAGCTCAGGTGAGGCCAGGGGTGTGAGGGGCGAGGGGGTGCGAGGGCTGCAGGGCCAGAGCGGGGCCCGAGCTCCCCAGAGAGGAAGCACGCCCCAGTGACTTCTCGGGGTGACTCATGGCTTCTCTGAGGTAGTTGACAATGGTCGTCTGGTTTTCCACTGGGGTCACTTTCCGTTTCTACCACTGGTGGGGGAGGGGACGCTGCTCGGCACCCTCGCCCACGGGGGGCCCCTCTGCTCCCGGTGGGAGTCAGAGGGACCTGCAGCCCATCCCTCACCCGCTCTGCCCAGCCTCGATCTCGTCACCCACAGCCCCCCAGCCAGAGCCACAGCCGCCCCTGGACCCCTGCCCTGCCCTCAAATGTCCCCTCCCTGCCCCCTGCCCTGTCTCCACATGTCCCTTCACTATCCTCCTGCCCTGTCCCCACATCTGCTGCTCTGTCCCCACGTGTCCCCTCCCTGCCCCTTCCCTGTCCCCACATGTCTCCTCACTGCCCCACCCTCTCCCCATGTGACCCCTTGTACCTCCCCTGCCCCCCGTCCGATCCCCACATGTCTCCGCCGTGCCCCCCTGCCCTGCCCCCACGCACCCCAGCTGGGGCCTGCCCCCTTGCTCACCGTGGTCCACCACCCCGCCCACCCCCAGCGTGTCCTTCTAGGCCCGGCCAGGACCCGGCCTCCCCAGGAAGCCACCGTCCTCCCTGATCCGAATCACGAGACCCCTGCTCTGCCCCCATCGCCGACACCCCTTCAGCTACGCTGCTCACAGGGCAGAGCCACGGGGCCTCCTCTTCCCCCGTCCCCTCCACTGTCCCTTCCCAGGGCTCCAAAGAGGCACCCCGTCCACGGGGACAGCCCCTGCCACCTGCTCTGCCCATCCCCCCCACCTTAGTGGGAGAGGCTCCTACTGCCCACTCCCCCGCAGAACCCCGGGACGGGCGGGGGACGCCGGGAGGACGCAGCGGGGGGTGCGCCTGCCACCGGCTTTCGGGGAGCAGCTCTGTTCGGTTCAGCAGAGAGGAGACCCAGAGAGCCCCACCCCGCTCCCCAGCCCACAGCGATCCATCTCGGTCGCTCCGAGTCGCACGGGCACCAGACTGGCGGCCCCCTTCCCTCCGGTCACTTTACTTTTATGTCAGTAAAACTAGATGGACTGGAAGCTGAGGTGGCAGGTGGACCTGGACCACAGCAGGCGGGCGCCCCGGGCCCTCCCGGGGCCCTGCCAGACCTCCGCCCGGTCTCAGGGGGCTGCAGAGCCCCCGCTCCTGGGTAGAGGGGTCCGGTGGCCCAGCCTGGGCCCCTGGGGCCCTCGGTACTGAGAGGCCTTTGCTGCCCCAGCTGCTCTCAAAACAGGGGTGGCCCTTGCCCTTGGGGTGGGGGCCGGGCCGGGGTCCCAACTAGACCTTTCCCCAGGGAGCTCGGGCAGTAAGTACCACTCTTCATCTGCCCAGCCTGACCTCACCAGGGCCACATGGCCAGAGCCGCGCTGGACAGCCCTCCGTGCCGGCTCGCCGAGCGGCGCGGGGTCGGGGGTCAGTCCGGGCTGCATGTTGGACCCCCTGCAGGGCCTGGCGAGGAGGCCAGGCTGAGGCCCTCCCGGCACCCCGAGATGGCACAGCTCGCCCTCCTCCCTGCTGCAGGGGAGACACTCTCCGGCAGAGAGGGACAAACTTAGCCTCCCCACCCTGAGGCGGGGCGCTACGCGAAAGAGAGACAGCTGGAGGTGCTCGATTAAGCTCCCTCCTGGGCCCGGGGTGGGGGGCAGAGCGGGGCCCCAGGAACCCCGCCCCCGCCCCTGCTTCTCCCCCTGCCGGCCTCTCGCCCCGGGGCTGCCAGCCTCTGTCAGGCACCCGGCCCCTCTCGCACCTGGGCTCAGCCGAGGACCCGAGGCTGCTGGCACTTTCTGTTTCAAGGTGACAGTTGGCTTAGCACCCCGTGAGCTTCACGCCCTTCTAGGAGGAAACAATGGCTGAAGACACCTCCAGGGGCCACAGGGCTCCGCGTTCACAGGGGCCTATGCTGGGGAGGGGCTTGGCTGAGCAGCGTCCTGGGGACCCACCAGTGACCGCCCCGGTGGCCTGCAGGAGAGGCTGCCACAGGCCCGCCCCCGGGGGGAGGGACGCACGTGCGGCCAGCGAAGCAGAGAATCGCCACCACGTCGCCGGCCCTTCCCGGCCGCCGAGCGCTCCGGGAGCCTCGCACGGACGGCGGTGGAACGTGCACAGAGGGGTTGGGCCCCCACCCAAGGGCGCACAGTACGTCTGGGTAGAGAGGGACACCCAGCAGCCTGGCTCTGGCGTCCTTGCTCGTGACCCCTGCCCTCTGCCTGGCCTGTCCTCCTAGAGGCGAGGAAAGGAGCCGTCCGCTCCCCAGGCTGCGTCCCCACCTGCACCGCTGCACCCGCCTGGGCCGTCCCCTGTCCCCAGGCCGTCGCTGACACGTGGAGGCCCTACCCACAGCCAAGGCCCCGCCGACCAACCCTGACCTCCGCCCAGCCCCCCCTCCCACGATGGCGGCTGCGGGGCCGGCTCCTGCACCTGCTTCTGCTGCTGTTCTCGGCGGGCGCCAGACGCGCTGAGGGTCGCGCCCCCAGCCCTGAACCCTCTGCACTCTGGTCGCAGGCAGCAGCGAGTCGCAAGGTGCTTTGCCGGCCCACGAAGCCCCAGGGTCCACCCCGCGCCCCCCACCGCTGGCTGCGGCTGTGAGCAGACGCCGAGGTGCTGGCTCCTGCGCCTGCCTCACCGGGCTGAGCCTGCACCTGCTCTGGTCCCTGTGCAGACGGCCGCCCAGCACCTGCAGGGGGCACGGCACCGACACCCCACCGCGGGAGAAGCCCTCGGGAGCCGCGGCAGCCCCGGGCCGCCCTCCGCTTCCTGTCGCGGCAGCAGCCCCGGGCCGCCCTCCACTTCCTGTCGCCGCCCTCCACTGGCTGTCGGTGCCCCGAGGGCTCCGCCCTGCAGCGTGCCCTGGGCCCTGGGGTGGCCAGCGCAGGGCGAAAGGGCAGCCGACGCCCAGGTGTGCAGGTGACGGGCGCAGGCCCCTCCGGGCAGAGAGCCGCCTTTGCTGGAGCAGCTTGGGGGTCGCCCGGTAAGGGGTCACCGTCGCGCTTTGTCCCGCCCAGACGCCACCTGCTCGCTGCCCTCTCTGCCTGTCTCCCCCAACCTCCACCCTGGGGTCACACGCCAACAGGCCAGCGGCCGCCACCAGAGGTGCCGGACAAGCACCCTGCTCTTTCGACCGCGTTCTGGACGGCTGTTCCCAAACCGCCACCCCCGCCCGGCCACCCTCCTCAGGACACCTCTCCCCTTTCGAAAGGAACGCTCAGACGTGTCACCAGCCCGTGCCGACCCCTCACCCCCACGCTCCGGCTGCTCGCCGCGGAGGCCCACGCTTCCCTCCAGCGGTCAGTCTCACCCCTGAATCATGGCCTTTCCTGCCCTGAAGTCAGCTGACCCCGGACACGGCTTCGTCTAAGCTGCCATGACATTCACTGGGTCGTGCCCGCTCACTCGCTCCGGAAGCATCCGTCAGCCTTCCGGAGAACGGCTTCGGCCCCGCTCCCTCTCCGCACCCGCCCGGCCTGAATCCACGGCCCCCACCCGACGCAGCCCTGCTCGGAGCCCTCCGTGTCTCCTGACTGTGCCCAAGGGAAGGCGGTGCTGCGCCCCACTCTCCACGTGTTCCCACAGAAGGACCAGGGGACAGGGATGGGGGGCTGGCCAAGGACAGGCGCTGGGCAGCCCTGCAGGGCGGGGGCAGCAGGAACGGCGAGGCGAGTTGTGAGGAATGGGCTGAGGCCTCCGAGCAGGGGGCGCTGGGCCTGGGGGCCGTGGGGAGCAAGCTTGGCTCCCAGAGGCCCCCTCGGGCTTCGAGGTCACGCTTGCAGCCACATCCTGGGCCCGGGGAGCTAGAGCGAGGCAGGCCTGGCCGGTCCAGGAAAAGCAGGGTCATCGGCCCGTGTGGGCAGTGCTGGGGCCATGGGAGGGCACGGGAGGGGCTGGCGCCGTGTCCTGCTCCGGGCCCCCCGCCCTGGTCGGCGTGCGTCAGCCGGTGCGCTCCGCAGTTAGGGCCTGTCCCCAGC
>CM053502.1:1099344-1111418 GCA_028627145.1 Eidolon dupreanum
GCCGTCCGTTCAGGGAGCTTCACGGCCTCTCTGTGCGACCGTCTCCCAGCCCTCCCAGCGCTTGGAGGGGGCCGAGGGGAGGCCCCAGGGAGCGGGAGGAAGCAGACTGCTTTGGAAGTGGCCGGCCGACCTGGCGGTGGTTCTTCCTGCGTCCCACATCGTTCTTTCCTGGGCCAAGGCTCTTTTTATTATTTCCAGCAGAGGATGAGACAAAAACATTGAAAAGCAGTGTTTTTCAAAAGTGCTTTTTACTCGAGCTAGAGCAGTCGTCTGCCAGATGTGAAAGAGAACTGCGTCGTCGGCTCGCGCCTGCCCGGGCCGCACAGCAGGCCGCGCGCCGAGCCCGGCCCCGCGTGGCCCGGGGCTGGCGGGCCCGAGGCAGGTGCGGGACAGGGAGGCGGGGGAGCTGTGTGGTGGGAGCCACCCAGGCCGCCGTCAACTCCTGGCTTCCACGCGTGGCGCCTGCCGCTCAGGCCTCTCTTCCTGGCCCGCGTAAGGCTGTGTCGTGTCGACCCCCAAAATAAAACGACCAGTTATTTTTACCAGCAAAAAGGGGTTCATTTGGGAGCCACTCCATGTCCGTCTGTGCCCGTCTGTCTCTCGCCACCGCGTGGGCTCGCAGCGAGAGGGCTGCCGCCTGCAAGCCGGGAAGGGAGCCCTCACCAGAACCACGTCTGCCCGCCTCCGGAGCTGCGACTCATCTCCGGGCACAGCTGTCTGCTGTGGCATCCTGTCAGGCAGCCCGAGCTGACTGCGCCCCCTCCCCACCCCCCAGGGCCAGGCTTGCGGGACCTCTGCCTGCTCGTATGCCTCAGTGGTTTTCTGAGGTTCACAGACAGCAGCGTAGGGGGCTTAGCGAGAGTCCCCAGTTCCCAGAGCTGCGGTTTACAAACTGGGTGGCTTTGGGGTGTTGCCCCCAACCTCAGATTCCCCATCTGTTGAGTGGGGTGGCAGCAGGGCTGGACCCCCGCCTTAAGATGGCTGTAACCCTTCGGTGGTGTGGAGGGCTCAGATAGTGGGGAGCATTGTTGTATCACCATTGCTTCTTGACAACGACTAGGCCCCTCCCAGCCAGAGCCCCTAGGGCCCTGTGTCAGGACAGGGTTCTTGAGTTCCCCCGGTCAGGGGTCCGGTCACTCGGACCCTGTGACGTGTTGGAGGAGGAAAGCCTGTGCTGGACAGTGAGGCAGCCGGGCCATGGGCTCTGCAGCTGGGCCGGGCACGAATGTGTCCTCCACACAACAGGGTGCCCAAATGCTGGCCACCCATCTGTCCCACCCAAACTGCACCACCCTCTGCTCCTCAAACACCTTCGGGGGGGGGGGTCCCACCTCAGGGACCCCAGAGCCGATGGTCCTCCCCCTGGAGTAAATGAATTCCAAATCCAAACCCTCCAGAGATGGAGTCCTGACCTAGACCACCTCTGGGGAGCAGGGCGCCCCCAACCCCAGGCCACTGGTCAGGAGCGCTCTGCACAGAATAGGAATAAAAATGCCCAGAGGATCGTGGGTGACCAGCTACGTGGGTGCCAAGAGGGGAGTGGCCAGAGGCACGGGGAGGGCTGCGGAGGCTGTCCTGGAGGGCTGGGTCCGGCGTCCCGCGTCCGCGGACAGCAGCCTTTGCACGGGGTGAGGGGCCAGTCCCCTGGCGCACTGCCGCGCTGGGGTTGGTCACTCGGGTCGCGCGGGACCTGGGGCTTTCAGCCCGAGAGTAGCGGGGAGCGCGAAGTGGCTGCGCGGACTGGGCGGGGGGGCTGGGGTGAAGACCGGAGAGGGGTGAGGGCGGGGCCAGGAGCTGCGGAGGGTGGGGATAGGGCGGGGCCGGGACGTGCAGGGGGCGGGGGCGTGGGCGGGGCGCGTCCGGGCTGGACCGGGTAGGTCGGGGACGGGCTGTGGGCGGGGTCGGGTCTGGGGTCCGGCCGGGGGCGGGGCGAAGGCGGGCCGGACTCCCGTGCGCGGGGCTCGGCGCACACTGGGCTCACTGCGCCGGGGCGGACGCAAGCGCGCGGGTCTCCGCTGCCCGCAGGGCGCCGGCGGGAAGCCGGACCCTCCGCACCTGCAGCAACCTCGGGCTCGGCGGATCCTCGCGGGCACCTGTGGCTGCGCCCCGTGGACCCCGGGCCGCCCCCCGGGTCTTGTGGAGGCGGGGGCTTCGTAGGCTCGCCGGGGCCGTCCGTGAGCTGAGGACCCGAGGAGCGATCTGGCCCGGAGCCGCGGGCACGATGTCTGCCTTTCCGGAGGCGAGGGCGGCGGGACGCACGGTGGCCCTGGCCCTGGTGCTGCTGCTCCCTGCAGTGCCAGCGCGCGCCCCGCTCCGCCTTCATTCCCGCATGTAAGTGGCGCAGGCGGGACGTCCGGAGACGGGGCCCCCTAGGCGGCGTTGTCCCTGCGGTCCTGAGAACAGCAGGCGTTTTGCCGTAACGGGGGAGGGGGCGGTGAAGAGAGGCGAGGTTCCGGGTTTGGGTCTGGGGGCGCTTCTGTGGCAAGGCCACCGGCCTCTCCCCTTGCCTTTCGTCAACCCTCTTCACCCGGTAATGGGAGTTGCACGCCACGGCGGATGCTGCGCTCTGGCCCCGAGTGGGGGCGTCCGGGTCCCAGCCGTGCGCGTCCGCCCAGGGAGCCGGGCTCGGGGAAGGCGGGAAGGAAGCAGCCAGTTCCACTTCCTTCCAAAGCCTGTCCCCAGGGGCCTGGGGGCCTGTGCGGGGGCCACGCGGAGTCGGGTGATGCGTTAAACACGTGCGCCTTGGAGCTGAGAGCCGGAGTGGGCAGGAAGAGCGGGTCACGCTCCCGCCGAGAGGGACTGACTTCTGAAAGACGACTCCCCAGCCGGCCGTTCAGCCGTCTCTCTCTGGCTCAAACAGCAAATCGATCCTTGATCCTTGCGTCGGCCTCAAAGGAAAGCCGGTGCCAAAGAGGAGGAGGGGGGAGGGGAGCCTGCTGGCAGCCCCCCCCCCAAGTGCTTCCAAAACGTGGGGGGTGGGGCCTGGGGCCTGCCGAGCCTGGCAAGGCTGCTGAGGAGTGGGCCAGTGGCCCGCGCGCAGGTTAGGGCCTCCGGTTCAGTGCTTCCCCACAGGGCCAGGCGCACCTGGCCGCGCAGGTCGGCTGGGACAGGCCTCAGGTGGAATGGGGGGGGGGTCGGTGTCCGTGGGATCCCCACCCTGGGTCTTGCTTCACTCCAAGGAGCTGGGTCTCTGGGTGGGAGACCTTTGCATCCAGAAATGTGAGCAGCCTAGGTCCACCCCCACGTGACTTCTGCCGGACGTCCCTCTTTCCTGTGACTCCAGTGAATTTAGCTGGAGCGAGGGAAGCTGCAGCCTCAGAGGAGATTGTCACAGTGGTTGCTTGGCCGGCCCGCCCTGCCCATGGTTGACTGGGGACTTCCAGAGGCCCAGGCTCCTGGGAGCTCCAGGGTGCTGGTCAGGGAGGCCCCCTGGAGAGGCCAGAGGGCTCCGTTCTTAGGAGGGGCGTCTGCTCAGGGCGCTTGTGGAGACTCCGGGTTGCTCTTCCTGAGCCCCAGGGATGTCCCGTGAGGCTCCGGCTCACCTAGGGCTGTGAGAAAGTGGGCCGAGTGGACGGCAGGAGACCCCAGACTCTTCCTGCCTCACGCCCGCCCAAGCCTCCTCTCCTGCCCCAGTAATCGGGGCTCCTTCCAGGCTTCCCCCACCACTGCCGCCCCCTGGTGGCTGCCCTCTGGGGGTCTGTGCCCCTGTTTCTTGGCCGGGGCATAGCCACTCGGGGCTTCTGTCTGCAGATTGCCCCACGAATGTTGAGTTCTGTGATGCTTAGGAGCAACACCTTCTAGACCCTTCTATCTTCTATGCACCTGGCGTGTCCAACCTGCTGTGGGGTCCGGTGGGACCCGCAGGGAAGGCGCGGAGGGATGTGCAGTGGGATGCGGGGGGACCCTCAGGGGCCGCGGAGGGATCTGCAGAAGGATCTGCAGTGGGGACTGGTGGGACACGTGGGGGCGGCCAGAGGGGTCTGCAGTGGGGTTCCAGTGGGACCCGCAGCGGGCAGCTGAGGGACATGAGGAGGTCCGGGTTTCCTGATCCTCCGTGGTGAGTGGTGGGCTCCGGGGGAAGGCGAAGTGCGGAGGATGCTGGTTGGAGACCCCACTCGCTCGAAGCCCCAGGTGCTCCAGAGGCCCTTGTCGACCTGTGGGAGCCGTGTGGCTGGTACTTTGGCTCCTGCTGGCTGACCGCGTCCAGATTAAAACCCGTCCAACGCTTGCCTGCTTGCTTATTTATTTATTTAGGTTCTAAATTGGCTTTCTGCTGCTGCAGAGGAATGGCTGGCCTTTCTGGGGCGTGGAGTGGCCGCTGGCCACGTGCAGGCTGGGCTATGGGAGCAGGGTCTGGGGACAGGAAGACGGCGTCCCCACGCACTGGATCTCTGACCAGCTGAGGTCTGAGCTGCTCGGTTTAGAGGAGACATGTGCTCCCTCATTCTGCTTTCCCCCTGGGGCTGGAGGCCCCTCTGGGGGGCCATGCTGGGAAAGTGACCAGCGCTTCAGGGTCAACTGGTTATTTTTACCCCGTGTCTCTGTAGGGTCAAGTCCCGTCTTGCAGGTAGCCTCCCTGGTGTTCCCATGCTCACCTCCCCACCCTCTTGCCCTCATCCTGGGCCTCATCCTGGGGTCCAGGGGCTGGAACCACCCACCCCCGGGGGATGAATTCATGCCCATTCCCCCACGGCCGCCAGCATCCAGGAGCCTTGCTCTGCCCAAGGAGTGTCCCGCCCGTCCCCCCCGCCGTGGGAGCAAGATCTAGGTGCAACCCCTGCCCAGCACCTGGGGTCCACTGGGTGTGCCTCCGACCGCTTGGGGTGAGGGTCCGGTCTCTGTTCCCTCCCCGCAACACTCCCTCCATCCCCCAAAAAGGAAAAGTTGCTAATTCCTGTACCTCGTGCTTCTGGGGTACTGGGAGCTTTTTGGAGGAGATGCCATCCCAGCGCCCAGGGCTGAGGGGTGCTGAGGGCCAGGGAGGAAGAGAGGCCCTTCCGGGAGAGCACCAGCTCCCCCGAGTTCCTGCCCTGCCCCTCGTGGGGTCTCTGCTTCTGCTGGCCCAGCGGCCAGACCACTGTCCCAGCTCCTCCTGCACCCTGTGCTCTGAGGCGTCACCTCCCCGAGGCCCCGAGCTGGGGTCAGCATGAGGGAATGGTGGAGACATCCCAGGGAGTGTGGGGTCCCAGGACCCAAACGCACAGGGACTTCCTCTGAGCTAGGGCCTGTGCTGAGTCCCAGACTCGTGGGCCTCACTTCCAGCTCTCAGGGGCCATCACGCCCCCTTACAGACAGTCAGGGACCCCTCAGCCACGCAGGGACCCCAGGCGTGGGCCGTCGGTTCTGAAGCTGGTGCTCGTAACTGCCCTGCTCGGCGATGTATCCATGCTTAGATGTGACAGAGCCACCCGCAGTGGCTGTCCACAGCACAGGGGCCATTTCAGGTCAGGGCTGGGCCTGCAGCCGGGAGGCTCAGAGGTCGTGGGGTCTCGGCCCCGGCCCCGTCACCCCTCCCCCGCTCACTGGGCAAGCTGGCAGGGACACCTGTGTTGCCAGGTGCAGGTGTGGGCAAAAGAATGCGGAGCGAAGGCGATGCAGCGCCGGCAGCGTCCGTCTGGGCCAGCTTCCGTCCGCAGGGGCGCCAGGGCTAGGGGCCCGTCCACGGCCGTGGTGCCCCAGCCCGGGGCAACGTGGGCGCCACCACCACCGGCTGTCGGGAGCCCTTCCTGTGCCGGCTCACTCCACCTCACAGTGCCCGTGAGCCTCCCCGGTGGGGGCCCAGGCACAGGGAGGGCCAGCTCGTGGGTCGCAGATGGCACTGGGAGCGGAGACCCACACCCAGGCTGCCCAGCAGCGGGCTCCCTGCTCCCGGCCGCCGGGCAGCGGCTCTGAACAGTGCGTGTCAGGGCCCCGGGGCCCGCCTTCTGGTTCAGTGGGTCTGGGTGGGACCTGCATTTCTGACAAGCTCCCAGGGGAGGCTGCTGGTGCCGCCTGGCATGGGGCAGGGTCAGGGATCCATGGCCTGGGGTGAGGCGCACAGCCCCACCGACCACCTTTGGCCGGAAGGGGTCAAGGAGAGACGAGTGCTCCAGCTTCTTTCTCCCCCGGTGCCCCCGTCCAGTATCCTGCTGGCCAGACCCACCTGGAGCCAGAGGGCGACTGTGTGTGTGTGTGTGCACGTGTGTGCATGCATGTGCGTGTGCATGTGTGTATGTGTGTGCACATGTGCTTATAAGTGCATGCATGCGAGTGCGCGTGAGTACATGTCTATTTGCATGGATGTGTGTGTGTAGCTGGCCTTGGGCCAGGGCAGCTGGACAGGGCGGGCCGGCGTCCCCGCATGCAGAGCCTGGGGGCGCGGGGCAGCCCAGCAGACCAGCTGTGCACGTCGGGTCCCGTGGGGATTATGATGTCCTGGTGTGAGGCGGGAGGGCGATGATGAGGCCGGACGGTTTTAGGCAAGGGGGCCGGGGCCATGCCAACATCGTCGGGCGCAGCCGGGGCCCTCAGGTGGGAGCTTGGACGGGCCCTGGTGCCGGCCTTGCCAGGCCTGCTGCGCCCCGCCCTGGAATGCAGCCTCGTTCCAGGGCGAGCCCAGTGCCGGCTGCAGTAGGAGGCGTCCTGCCCCGGCCCCTGGGGGTCTGCTGGCTTCGCAAACTCTGGGAAGCAGTGCAGCCTCTGTGGGGACCACGCTTGTCCCCTGGGCCTGGGGTGCACTGCTGGTCTGTCACCGGGGCGCCTTGCCCCTTCCCTCCCCCTCCTTCCTGAGCAGACATGTTCGTTGTCCATGCACCCCGGGGTGCTGGGAAGCCAGTCATCACATGGGACGGTGGTCACCGGAAGCTGGTGGCGTCCCCCGTGCGGTGTGCGCCCACTCAAGCTCCCCGGATGCTCCACGCTCGTCCATGCTTTGCTTCCTCTGCTTGTCCTGCCTGGGGCGCATTCCTACTCACCCCCGTGCCTCAGCACCACCAGCCCGGGACGTCTCTGAGGCCGGGAGGCTGGGGCTGGAGGGAGCTGAGGGTCGGGGTCAGATCCAAGGTCAACGTTGTCGCTGTTCCTGCTGACCCCAGATCAAGCAGCCAGCGGTATCTGCAGTTTGGGGTTTTGGGAGGACGCAGGCGACATGTGGGTGACTCAGCCCTTGCATGAGGGATGCTCAGATGCAGCCTGTGGTCACCCGCCCTTTCCTCTCGAGCCCCCGTGCCCTCAGGCTCGGGCCTGCTGCAGGCCTGGGGTGGGCGTGGGGTCTGGCCTGGGGCCTGGGCCCCGCTCTGGACGGCTGGACGCCTGCAGGAGGGCTGGCTCCTGCCGGCTGTGGGGGGCCGGGTGCCGACTGACCGCCCTCTGTCCCAGGCCCCACGTGTGTGCCGAGCGGAAGCTGAGCCTGGTGGGCCACCGCCAGCCCTGTGTGAGCGCCTTCAGCCGAGCGGTGGCCGTGTGGACGCCGGGCTGCGGGCGGCAGGCGTGGTGTGTCGGCCGCGAGCGGAGGTACGTGGGCCCGTGGGAGAGGGGTCTCTGCAGCACTGACCACCCAGGAGCGTCCCGGGGCCACCTGAGCACCCGCCTGAAGCCCTCACCTGAGGTCAGGGCCTCTTACACCCCCCGGGGTGGGGCAGCCCTGCCCGGCTGGGCGGCCTTCGTGGGTGGGTGGGGGCAGGATGCTGCGGGGAAGAGGGGGCCCTGAGGGGGCAGGGGGGCCCTTTGAGGGGCCTCTGAGGGGGAGGGCCCCATGGGGGAGGTGGGGACACGGCCGGGGAGGGGTGCCGGCCAGCAGGGAGGGTGTGAAGTGGGGCGCCCAGCCTGTGAGTTCCGGGCTGGGACCATGGCCGCCTGACCCCGGGCCCGTTCCCAAGTCCCGTGAAACCTTTTGTTTATTGCTCAACATTTTATTTCAAAATCACACACAGGGAGTGCCTTTGCTTACCTCTCCTCTCTTTATAGACTCAGCTCTGGAATCTGCCCCGATTGCAAAGCGGGGCGTGGGGGGTTAGGAGGGTGGGGGTGGAGGGGCCTCAGCCCCGGCCGGCCTGGGGAGGGCAAGTGTCTCAGGGTCCTCAGGTGGGGTGTGGTGTCCAGCTTCCCAGCCAGGCCTTGGGGGCTTCGCCCAACCCGTGTCATCCCTGCGGACACGAATCCGCTGTGCCTGCTCCCGGGAGCCGGAGGGCGCCCACCCTGTCCTTGTGGGGTGCAGCCCTCATTTCAAACATCAGGCTGTTGGACGTTCATACGGATCAGAGTAGAGCCTAGGGGTGCAGTGAAGCACCCCCAGTGGTTCTCAGCAACTGCCCCGACCCCCACCCAACACCTTGGGGTATCTGGGGACCGTGTCTCTTGTGACGGCTATGGTAGCCGACACCCTACAGCATAGGGCGGCCCCTCCACCGCGTGGGGTGTGCCGGGCATCAGGGGGCTGGGCTGAGGACCCCAGGCCTCACGTGCCCCCGGAGGAGTGCCCTTGCAGTCTGTCCTTCCCGACTGGCCTCCGCACGGTGCGCATGTGTGTGAATTTACAAATGGGAGTGAGGTCGCTGACCTGCGCTTCCTGCCCCTCCAGCTCGAGGCGAAAGGGCGCGATTTTCAGAAGCAGCCAGAAGCCCCGTGGCCCCAGGGACAGAGAGTACCGTGGGTGGCCGAGCCGGGGAGGCCCCGCGGGTCACCCTCACCGTTTCCCCTCACTGCCCGAGGCTGGCCTGGCCAGGCGGGAGGAGCATTTGCGAGTGGCTGCATACCCCAGGCTCCCGTGGGGCAAGCCCAGGGTGGGGGGCCACGGCGGAGGGCCGTGGGGCCTGGCTGTGTGTGTGTCGGGTTCCCGGGAAGTCGGGAGGGGCCCACGTGCGAAGCTGGTTTCGCTCGCAGCTTCCAGCTCCAGGGGCCTGGGGTCTCCCGGCACGCAGCGGTCCTGCCGGGACTCCGAGGAAGCACTGGGGTCCCTGGCCCGTGGGCGGGTGGCCGTGCAGCTCTGAACGTAGCCGGGCGTGCCGACCCCACAGTGCCCCTCGGCGTCCAGGCCAGGTGGACGAGCCCCTCGCCACCCCGTCTGTGCCCACGTGAGGCCAGGTGTCTTGCGGGGCTCCCTCAGGAACCCCACTTCCCCTCTGCAGCTCCCAGGGCTGCTCGTGTGTCGCGTCCCCTCCCATGAGGCCCACGACTGCACCCCGTGGGGGTTCCCCAGACGCCTCACCCAGAGGTCCGTCCAGCGGCCTCTGAGGCTGCGGCCACCCCAGGGAGGCCCCCGCTGCCGGCATGCCCTGTCCATCCGGACACCTGAGCCCCGCCCGGCCCCCCTTCTCCCGGCTGCCCAGACTTCTCCATGTCACTCCTCCTAGCGTGTCGGGAGCATTTCCTCAGCAGACTTGCCAGCCAGCCCAGGCACCCCAAGCCTGGGGAGTGCCCCAGGCCACATAAAGGGCCCACCCCCTCTGAGGGTGCAGTCCACTGAAGGGGGAGGGGGAAGGGGAGTAGGAGGGGGAGGGAGGGAGGAGGGGGAGGGAGGGAGGAGGGGGAGGGAGCGAGGGGTTGTCTGGAGCACAGAGCCCGCACGGTGTCCACCCACCAGGCCCAGCCCAGATCCTGCTGCACAGTGGCCTGGGCCCCGAGGTGGCTGCAGAAGGTGGAGTGGCACCAGCCTGGAGCTGTGTCCCCTGTGGACAGTGGCCCTGCTGCGAACCAGCTCCCCAGTGGTGGCTGGAACCCCGTGAGCTGTCCCCTGTGAGCTGTCCCCTGTGAGCTGTCCCCTGTGAGCTGTCCCCTGTGAGCTGCAGGGCGGTGAGGGGTTGGCTCTCAGTGGCCCGGGGGCCGCAGGCTGATTGGCCCTCTTCAGAGGTCTATAACTTCTGGGAGCGCAGGGGCGGGTGGCCGCTGGGCTCCCGGCGACCGCGGGGACGGCACGTAGCCCCGGGAGAGGAATAAATATTTACGGCGGAAGGGCCCGGACTCGCCGTCCCGCGGAACGCGGTCCCCGCAGTGGCGGCTTCCCCCCGGCGAGTGGTTTCATGCGCTGCCAAGGCCGCGTGTCCGGGCTGCCCGGTGCTGTGCACGGGAGGTGGCCCCGCTTGTGGGTGGGGCCCGGGTCCCCAGGGCGGCCAGGGCCCCCGAGGGCTGAGCCCGGGCACACCCAGGGGTGTCGTTCCGGGCCCTCCGCCTCACCCAGGGGCTCCGGGTCCTGGCCCCGATGGCTGTTGGCTGCACCTGGGTCCTTGTTGCTCCAGGCGGGGTGGGGGCCAGGGAGGATGTTGGTGGGCGCGGGGCACCCCTTCCTCTCTGGTCACCCTACGCCCTCAGGCTTCTCCTCCCTCCGGTCCCCACTCCCATCTGCATCACCAGCTCTGTCATCTGAGACGTGAGGCTCGCACAGCACGGGTCCCCAGGGCACATGCTGAGTGCTGAGCCCTGTCTCAGCTTCCTGTTGATGCCGTCACAGTGTGACAAACGGACGGCTCAACAACAGGGATCCACTCCGGTCCCGGAGACCAGACGTCTGACATCGGGCTGTGGGCGGCGGGTGGTTCCCTGGGAGGTCTGAGGGACAGTCTGGTCTGTCCCAGGCCTTTCCCAGCTCCCGGTGACAGCTGGCCGTCCTGGGCTTGGGCCAGGGCGCTCAGCACCCCCGGCCTCCGCCGTCCCATGGCCGTCTCCCACGGGTCTGTGTCCTAACTTCCCTCTCTTCAAAGGACCCAGTCACTGGATGTAGGCCACCCTAGGCCAGTGCGGCTCCATCTTAACCTGATGACATCTGCCAAGACCTTATTTCTAAATAAGGCCATGTTCGCAGGCTCTGGGTGGGCATGGGTTTTAGGGACACTGCTCAGCCAGCACAAGCGGTAAGGGACGCTGGGGTGGGCGGGGGCAGCTAAGCATCTGCCCTGCTGACCGTCACCAGGTGAGGGGTGGAGGGTGGGCAGGGAGGGGTGAGGAGGGGAGTTGGGGTGGCTCCCTGGGGGGGTTGGCAGGGCTGGGTCCTGGGGGTGTCATAACCGACTCTCAGAAGAAGTGGAGACGGACCTTTCCAGAAGGGCAGAGACGCTTCCAAAATGAGACCCAGCTGAAGAGGAGCGGGCTATCGGAGCCCAGGGTGCGGGGTGCAGCCCAATGGGGGGCTGCGTGGGCCGTGTGGGACCAGGGCGCCCTCCACCTCCCACGCTGGCTTCTGCTCCAGGGTCACGGCCACAGGCCGCTGCTCCGCCAAGCCCGCCTTGCCCACCATGGGGCCAGTGACGCCAGGAGAGGCAGGGCCGGGCGGGGCGGGCTGGGCTGGGCGGGGCCGGGCTGGGCAGGGCCGGGGCTGGGCCGGGCAGGTGAGACCGCCTTGCGGAGGGAGAGCAGCTGGGCTTCTCAGGGCCCTGAAGTGCAGGTGGCCAGGGCCGGCCGGCCTCCGGGTTTCGGGGGGGACAGATGGGAGGCCCTTCGTCCTCCTCGGGAGCTGGTGTCTCTCGGTTCCAGTGCCACCTCCCTCCGGCCACTCTCTGTGCCCTGGGATGCCCAGCCCGGCCGCCTTCTTCCAGGGCCCAGCCTCTGAGTGGGGCTCTGCCTCTCTCTGCTCGGCCTCTGTGAGGCCACACCCTCCCGTCTGAGCAGGAGCAAGCCGGGCCCAGGCCACCCTGCCTGGGGAAGCCCTCTGCCCTGGGCCCTTCTGCTGAGCACGCTCGGACCCCCTCCCCCGCCTTCTGGTCGCCCTGTCTCCCCGGTGCAGCCCCAGCTCCCGCGTGGGGTCAGGGGTCCCCTGGACACTCCTGGACGGCCCCGCTGGGCACCTCGAGGTCATTCCAGGAGCCGGCTTTGCTTCCTGGCTGGGCACCTCCGGTGTGACCACCCCGGACCCCTCAAGGCTGTCCCTGTGTGGGCGTGATGCCCTCCAGACACCAGCGTGGAGCTGGGCTGGCCGTGGGAGAGGGTGTGGGCGCTCCTGGGCCAGGGCGCTGAAGGCAGCCACTGCCGCTGGTTCCGGGGTGACGTGCACCCCGGCTGGCCTCCCTCCCGCCTCCAAACCTCCACCTGCTCGGCTGTGAACTGGGAGTGATCGGAGAATCAGTCTGGGGCAGGGGCGCGGCTGGAGCCAGACGTAGCGGGTGAAG